>OY982946.1:1557163-2157163 GCA_963891755.1 Pyrrhia umbra
TAGCTGATAACAAACTTCCTAGAAATCACTGAATATAGACAACGAGTGTCTTTTCGAAACTATTCTCGCAATGTCTAATTATTCCAATAATTTTCTGAACCACATTTTCAAGATATAAAAAACATCAAAAACAAAATTTGAAAATAAGTTCTCATAATTGTATTGATTTTATTTTCAGTGTTATTATTATCCACATCCCACGGCTAGGCAAAGACCTCTTCTCATACAGAGAAAGAAGGAACAAGCAAGGAATACCAGTTCACCAAGCTTGCTAAAGCTGATTGGCGATTTCAGACTTTTTAAGTCCAGGGTGCCTTATGATGTTCCTTCACCGTTAGGCAGTGGTGTCCATGACACACTTAGAAAGTACGTATGTGGGTAAATTCCAGGTGTCGAACTTACATACCTCAGAGCCACGAGCCAACAAATTTAGACTCAGAATCCTGTAATTTGTACGTACCTTAAAACAAATATAGCATTGATGAGTATTAAACTTCAATTTCCCATTTAGATTTTCTTCTTCATCACTATTGCTTTCAAAATCGCCGTCTTTATAATCACTATCTTTATCATCATCACTGACTTCCTCATCGTCTTTATTGCTATCAGCATTTTCACTATCTTTAGTCCTATCATCATTAACTTCCTTACTGATATCATTATTTTGACTTTTCGAATCATCCTTTGCTTGATCAATTTTATCATCATTGTTAGGGATTTCTTTATCATCATTGACTTCATTTGATGATGTAGCAGTGTCGTTATTCAATTGTGTCTTTTTATAATATCTTATTGATTTTGGTTCTGTGAATAGACAAAGTTTTAATTAAACTGTGCTTAAAGGTGTGTACAAGCCAAAACCGCAAAAAGGGGTACAAAGTTTTTGGTTCACATATTAATATATGGATTAGCAAAGTTACCGGTTTTGCCAAAAAAATATGTTAAGAGTTAACCCAGAAGTTCAAGAGAGGAATCCTACCCTAATCCAGTCCCACTACTGCGCACAGGCCTCTTCTTACACAGAGAAGGCATGAGCATTGATCACCACGTGCGCTCAAGGCGGATTGGCGATTTCAGACTTTTTTACCTTCCGTGCACCATGTGGGGTTTAATAAACCCCAGTGAAACAGAAATCGTCGTATCTTTTTAAACGGCTGCGCGATTTCCAATAAACATCGAGTAGCTGGAGTTGCGACGTTGCCGAGTCGCATAGTAACAGAGATTTAGTAGTAGCGTCGCAGGCGCCGCTGAAATTCGCTCGCAAATTGTGGCAGGGTGTCAGAAACCCCACGTAGTTCGGCACGTCGTCTAAAAGGTAAGCAGTTTGACATGCAAAATATACCTATTTCTACATAAATATTTATTTATTTTGTTTTTTTAATTCCTTTAATCGTTTGTGTATTTGTTTGCAGGAAGTTTACGTGATCTGGGAATGGCTTTGATTGAAGACCACCTGTGAAACCGCAAAGATAATCCACGAATTCCAAGGGATTCTCGTAAGCGCATACATGTCTTACTTGGTGAACCAAGTGTGAAACCACCAAAGAAGATGCCAAGACATGCAACAAGATGTTCGGAATGCGATAGAAGAAAAGATCGAAAGACCAAGTACGGTTGCGAGCGACGAAGATATGCTTAGAGCACGCATATTTTTTTGTAAAAATTGTGCAGATTTGAACCAACTGGGATCTCATGAAGACTAATTATGTTTAATTATTGTTTCTTATCTCATTAGGCCTTTAAATAAAGGGCAATAAGTTTTTAGTTAAGTTTTTTTTTGTAAGGCTAAACCAAAGAAGATGGTCTCCTCTTAGCTATTTAAAATGTACTATTTTTGTTACAATGCCTATAGATATTAAAAATGTTTATTTTACTTAACAAATTTATTTTATTTCTATCTCCTATTAGTCCTAAAACCATATAAATATGTATAAAATAAACTTTAAAAAGATATTCTCTATATATAGATAGAATGATGTTGGGGTATAGGAAACCACATAGTGCAGGACGCAACTTTTACCCACGTGGTTTACGGAGGGTTAAGTCCAGGTTTACTCACGGTGTTTTCCTTCACCGTTAGTCAGTGACGCCTAAGATATACTTAAAAAGTAAGTATGACTGTAGAAAACATTGGTGCTTGCCAGGTTTCGAACTCGTACACGAGATGCAGGTGTCTTAACCACTAGGCCACCACGACATCCTACCCGAGTAAGCTTTTTTTTTTCGTATTTCCAGTTCTGAAGTTTACAAAAACCTTACCTTTTTTACTACCACAGCTGGTCGCCATTCTGATCCGCCTGTTGTACTGTCGGCGGAGTTTCTCCAACACCTTACACTCCTTACGTAACCTCACTTCGTTCAACAGCTTCTCTAAGCGCTTCTCAACGCATTCCTTCTTCTTCTCGTCAACTATTTGTTTTGGCATATCTACGAAGATAAAATGAATAATTTTCCAAATCGATCCAGGCGTTTTTGATTAGTCGGGTAAAATACATAAATAAAAATATTCCGTAGGATTGAGAACGGAAAAAAACAGTCGAGTTGAGACTCCTCGGTGCCTCGGAAAGCACGTTAAGCTGTTGATCCCGGTTGTCATTTGTAGATCTTTGTCAGTCGTTACGCGAAGTGAAAAGCCAGAAAGTCTGGCAACCAGTCTTGGTCAACCATGGGGTATCGTGTTACCCGGTAACTGGGTTGTGGAGGTCAGATGGCAGTCGCTCCATGTAAAACACTGGTACTCAGCTGCATCCGGTTTAAACTGGAAGCCGACCTCAACATAGTTGGGAAAAGGCTAGGCAGATGATAATGACACCCTCTCTCTACGGAACCCCTGCAAAAACAACAACATACCTATACCCTCTTCTGGTTTCTTCAAAACGTGTCTTATAAAGAAACTATCGAAAGCGTCTTCTCCCACACCGTCTTGTTCAATAAGACTTCTTGATATATCTTCTGAGAGCACCTTCTTCGAGTAAGTGATTGTATCCGAGTCTACCGGAAAGCTTTCAGGACTTAGAGATTGTTCTATGCTTGGCATTGCTAGTGGTACATCTAAAATATAAACAAGATAAATTAAAAATTTAAAAAACCCCCTACGTAAAAATGCCTTACATCATTTTGGAAAAGAGCTGATACTCTTACACTGCTGGACCGTTATTAACCAAACATAGCTAAGGACCACCGCAAAAAAACTGGCTTTTAAATGAAAAAAAAAACGCATCGAAATCGATCCTTCCGTTTGCAGCTACGATGCCACACACAGATAGACAGACATCGACGTCAAACTTATAACACCCCTCTTTTTGCGTCGGGGGTTAATAACAAGATGACACGGGTGTACTTCCTATCACCTATATCAACCTTAACTTCTTCTCACCGTTTAAACCTTCCCTGGACTACGATAAACATTTCAAAACCAAAATCAGCTAAATTGGTCTGTCTGTCTGTCCGTGGCTTCGCCTAGAGTTTCTTATTACTAAAAAAACTATCACGACTAAGTAGGCTTAAACGGTAAGAGAATTCTAGTCGACCAACTAAAACGTCATACGGACGGTTTTTTTTACATTTATCTGAAACTTACCATCGATCTCATGTTTCTGTATATCAACTTCGTACATAAACTCGGGCGGATCTACCAATTCTTCCACCTCTTCGATAGGCTCTTCCTTTATTGCTACCTCATCTTCCTTCCTATAATTAGGGAATATATTTCATCCATACAAAGAATAAGAAGAAAAGAAAAATGCCTATATCCATACATTTTTTTCGGATGGGAAATCATGAAAACCCTCCCGCCATGGGTGGGACGGAAGGGAGTGCCAGACTCTTACTGACTAAAGCCCATCTATGTTCTTTCCTCAACCCTTTATGTTCCTCTTTCGAACATCCCGCAGCTCCGGGGGAGGGCCCCGTCACGCATACCCTTACTATCCTTACTAATATTATAAATGCGAAAGTAACTCTGTCTGTCTGTCTGTCTGTTACGCTTTCACGCCAAAACTACTGGACCGATATAAATGAAATTTGGTACAGAGATAGAATAGACCCTGAGGAACAACATAGGCTACTTTTTACCCGGGTGCGCTAAGTAGTTCCCTCGGGATGCGGGTGAAACCGCGGGAAACAGCTAGTATTATATAAAATAAAGGGAAAGTTTGTCTGTCAGTCATTTGTTACCTCTTCACGCTTAAACCGTTGAACCTATTTAGATGAAATTTAGTACAGGGACAGCTTGAACCCTGGACATAGGGTGAGTTCTTCTCCGGGCGCGTTAAGTATATCCTTATAGACGCGGGCTAAACCACATAAAACAGTCAGTTCTGTGGGACATTCGAAAGAGATATCGCGCCCCCGGAATACAAAGGGCTGACGAAGGAACATGGATGGGTTTTAGTCAGTAAGAGTCACACACTGCCACCCGCCCCTCCCACGGCGGGAGGGGTCATTTGATGATATCCCAATCGAAAACGTACGAAGTACGTACGTAGACTTGAAGGGTGCTAAATTAAACACTGGACTTGTTGAAGCGCGTATAATAAACAATGACAGTAGTTGCCTTGCTGCTCACACCAAAATAAAAAATAAAACATCCTACCTCACCAAATGTCGGTAGCGAAACCATAGCGCGATCTAACTCGACGCCAACGCCATCTATCGAGCGCCGAGACAACTCGTAATAATATTAAGTAAGAATATTGATCGCGCTATGATTCCGTTACAGCTCCAAAGATAAACAGCTAGTTATAAATATATCTACTTACTTTTTCTCTAATAAATTATATTTAACGTTGTGGTGTTTCAAATAATGGTCTTTCAACGTCAAATAGTTATTATAATCCTTCTTGCACACTTGACATACTGTGTCCTGAAAACGAGATATAATATACTCCATTTATAATAAGATTAGACATTTAAACGCACCCTATTCATCGTTTGTTCAAACGATTTTGAGCTAATAGAGCTCAAGGCTGAGGTGATATGACAAAAACGAATAACACCACCTTTGAATCTAAAATCCATCGAGCCATTCAGGCTGCAGCTGCAATTGGCGCCAAAAATCCGCCATTTTGTTTTTATTTTGATATACCCAGTGTCACTCTCACAGTAAATACGAATCTAACGACACCTCTCATACTAAAATCATCGAGCCGTTCAGACTGCAGAGCGTGCCAAACAATTATACATACATACATAGATATATATGTTACTAACTTAACTAGATATATAAATATATCACCAATCAAAATGAATGCCATAAAAGTTTGAGCCCCCAGCCACAATTCACGTCATCTGTCAGCTTGACTTCAACTGAATGTCTGGAAAAACTAACTGTCGCCGTCTTTGTCGAATAGATGTCACGTACATAATGTTTCGGTTAGTGGGAAAGAGATAAATAGAATGTTGCATCAAAGTAGTTACTAGTTTCAAAGCTACGTCTACATACCAAAAAATTGGTTAAGTTTTTTTATGACGCGTAATGTTCGGAATTGCATCTCTATTGTATATATCTCAATGCATACAAATACTCTAGAAAAACATAACCCTCCTTCTGACGCAGTCTGATAAAAATTAAACAAATCTCACCTTTTCAGTCCCGTGGCCGTATTGCAAATGATTAGTGATACTCCTTCGGCTGTGGAAGGTCATTTCACATACATCGCAGACATACACCTTCGAGTTAGGTCCATGGCACCTTGTTATATGTTTGGATAGCCTCAATTTCGATGAAAACCTGTAAATACAATCATAGTCCTTACTATACTCGATTTCCTATGAGTTTAGACATTTAAACGCACCCTATTTACCGTTTGTTCAAACGATTTT
The DNA here is from genome assembly GCA_963891755.1 of Pyrrhia umbra. Taxonomy (NCBI): domain Eukaryota; kingdom Metazoa; phylum Arthropoda; class Insecta; order Lepidoptera; family Noctuidae; genus Pyrrhia; species Pyrrhia umbra. The sequence goes on from OY982946.1 coordinate 1,562,987, forward strand.
GAGCTCTATTGCAAAGGTGACATGACAAAAACAGAATGCAGATTATATTTGTTATTGTAAACATTATTTTGCTTTCAATACCATCCTTAAATGTACGGAATAGAACTTAAAATCGGTTGAATAAGCTGCAAAAAGAGTTTGGAAGTTTTTCTAATGTCATTGTAAATTAAGTATAATAATATTCATGTGAGTGTATGTCTGTTCGTTAAGCTCTCACGTTTAACTACTGAAGCTATGTAGGTAAAATTTGGCATGAAGGTAAATAAACATTAAAAAAACACGTTGCCTCACACTAGGAATGTCTCCTCTGGCTATATCTATCGTGGCTGCGTTTACAAACATACATAACACATGCACAAACACACAGACCCGGAACAATTTAAGTTGACCCGATCGGTAACGGGCCTATTACGTAAGCATCTGTCGGGCCCTTAATCATTATTTTATTAAACATCCTTATTTTTGAACCCCTTGAATTGTGTTATATTATACTAGCTGTTTCCCGCGGTTTCACCCGCATCCCGAGGGAACTACTTAGCGCACCCGGGTAAAAAGTCTAGCCTATGTTGTTCCTCAGGGTCTATTCTATCTCTGTACCAAATTTCATTTATATCGGTCCAGTAGTTTTGGCGTGAAAGCGTAACAGACAGACAGACAGACAGAGTTACTTTCGCATTTATAATATTAGTAAGGATAGTAAGGATTAAGTTGTACTCACATGTCTTCACAGTAATCACACTGTATATTATAACCGTTTAAATGTCGAAATGTATGTTTGTTCAGTCTCGACTTTCTCGGGAACCTTCTATTGCATATTGTACACACATACTGTTTATCTGGGTAGTGTATTAACGAGTGACGTTTTAGATCGCCCTGTAGAATAGAAAAAGACAATTTTTAATCATCACCTGCCTAGCCTCTTCCCAACTATGATGGAATCGGCTTCTAGTCTAACCGTATGCAGCTGAGCACCAGTGTTTTACATGGAGCGACTGCCAATCTGATCTCCACAACCCAGTTACACGATGCCCCTTGGTAAGACTGGTTGTCAGACTTTCTGGCTTCTGACTACTCGTAACGACTGTCAAAGATCTACAAATGACAGCCGGGACCAACAGCTTAACGTGCTTTCCGAGGCACGGAGGAGTCGCGCTATGTCATAGATGGTCACCCATCCACGGACCGACCGCGCCAAGCGCAGCTTAACCTTTGATCGGTCGACCCGTGCGGCTGTTACTTAGCCTCAAGCTGCTCTGGAAGACAGCTAGTATTTAACAAATTTTTAAACTAACCTTATCTTTAAACCTTTTGCCACAAGGTTTAAAACTACATTTGAACGGCCTAACATCTATATGTCTCCTCATATGGGCCTGTATGTTGCATTTCGTTACTCGAACGCCGCAGATCTCACATTTTATCCTATTAGCTTTGTTGTGCACTGTGTTCTGAAAAAAAAAAATTTGGATTACTAAAATTATAGAGAGCCCTTAATAATATTATAAAGAGGTAAAGTTTGTGAGGTTGTAATTAATCAGCTAATTAATCTCAAAACTCATTTTTTTTTATTCCAAACTAGCTTCTGTCCGCGACTTTGTCCGCGTGGAATAGTGGTGCTCCGCTCCTTTTGGTCTTAGCGTGATGATATATAGCCTATAGCCTTCCTCGATAAATGGACTATCTAACACTGAAAGAATTTTTCAAATCGGACCAGTAGTTCCTGAGATTAGTGCGTTCAAACAAACAAACTCTTCAGCTTTATTATATTAGTATAGATAAGTCTTTGCAGGCACTTATGAAACGTCAAGCTAGTTGCACGGTTCCAAGGAGCGGGTCTTATGGAGAAGAACCGGCAAGAAACTCCATAGACACTCTTTTCAAAAGGAAATGTTTACAATAGTCTTTTTACAGTACAGGTTATCCCTGAGAAAGTTATACAATTCAAATGATGTTTAAAAAAAAAAATAGTGAAACAATCTCTAGTGTGACTTCTAAAAGTCATATGTACTTTCTAGTACAACTTAGACACCACTGACTAACGGTGAAGGAAAACACCGTGAGGAAGCCTGGACTTAAAAAGTCTGATATCGCCAACCCGTCTTGAGCGCACGTGGTGATCAATGCTCATGCCTTCTGTGTGAGAGGAGGCCTGTGCCCAGCAGTGGGAAAATATATAGGCTGATGATGATGATGAACTCACCCTGTGTATATTGAGGGTTCCTTTAGTTTTGAAGATCTTGTTGCACTGTCCGCACGGGAACTTCCTGGTGTCCAGCTCGAAGTGTACCTCGTCCACGTGGATCTGCAGCGTCTCCTTCTTTTTGAAGCTGTTACGGAAATGCACATAAAAACAAATTTTCGGTACAAAGTATAGGTATAGTTCTTCATCATCTGCCTAGCCTTTTCCCAACTACGTTGGGGTCGGCTTCAAGTCTAAACCGGATGCAGCTGAGGACCAGTGTTTTACATGGAGCGACTGCCTATCTGACCTCCACAACCCAGTTACCGGGTAACGCGGTACCCCTTGGTAAGACTGGTTGTCAGACTTTCTGGCTTCTGACTACCCGTAACGACTGTCAAAGATGTACAAATGACAACCGGGACCAACAGTTTAACGAGCATTCCGAGGCACGGAGGAGTCTCGCTATGACAAAGATGGTCAGCCATCCACGGACCGACCGCGCCAAGCGCAACTTAACCTTTGATCGGTCGAACCGTGCGGCAGTTACTTAGCCACGAGCTCCTCCTATTATGTTGTGTATACGTAGGCAAACTTACTTCTTATTACATATAGAACACGGGTAGTCTTTCGAAACCCCCATATGTCTCTCCATATGCCTCCTTATGGTAGAATTATCGCGACAGGCGTAGTCACAGTACTGACATTGAAATGGCTTCTCTCCTGTAACAAAGATAATAGCCATTATTCACTAGTGGCGATATTTAACTAACATTAAGCCCCGCTACCACCTAAAAATCGTAAACTTTTATTCAAACTTGACTGAGAATCCGCACTTCTTGAAAGTTAAAACTAAAAAAGACGGCCCCCAAAATGTAAGGGTGGGCTTTGGGCGAAAGAAAAAAAGAACTGGTGCAACAAAATTCGCAGCAGCACCAAAACAATACAGACTATTCTATACATATAAAATGCTTTGTCTTGTTCTTGTAATCAAATTGTAAGTGTCAGACTTTTACTGACTAAAACCCATCCATGCTCTTTCCTCAGCCCTTTGTATTCCGGGGGCGCGGTAACTCTTTCGAACGTCCCGCAGCCCCGGCAGGCTATGGCCCAGTGGGAGGACCGCGTCATCGATGCTGACAGCTCTTTGAGGCGCACGTGGAACACGAACGCGCCGTCGACGCGGGTCTGGTCCTTGCCGGACGGCGAGCCACCCATAGCTCACTGTCCGCAGCCCCGCACCTACGGTGCCCGAGAGTCGTCTCGCGAGGTACAAGATCTTTTGGTTTTCTTTTTACCTATGACTAAAAACCGGCCAAGTGCGTGTCGGGCCACGCGCAGTAGGGTTCCGTAGTAGGAGTTAGTTAGTCGACTATAACTCTGTAACCGGTTAAGCCTACCTAGCCGTGATAGTTTACCTTGTAAGTTCATTACATGTACTACGTCTGTGATTTTTTTCACATTTCTAGGTACAGCCATTCAAAAGTTAGAGGGGGGTAACTCGTATCGAACAAAAATTTACACTGAAAAGCTAGATATTTCGAAAATGGCTCGCTTAACCAAAAAATGGTCTTCACACACCCATAATATTTTTGAAAGACCTATCTAACGATACCCCACACGGAGGGGTACGCGAGAAAAAAAATATTCATCCCCACTTTACGTGTTTGGGAGCTACCCTAAAAAAAATATTTTTCAAAATTTTATTTTACCACTCTCTCGGCGTGATCAATATACATATCCATACCAAATTTCAGCTTTCTAGTATCAAGAACCTCGGCGCTATGCCGCGGACAGACAGACAGACGGACATGGCGAAACTATAAGGGTTCCTTGTCGGACTACGGAACCCTAATACAAAGCTTACATAATAAGCCTGTACACCAATTAACTTTCATAATCATAGGCAATAAACTATTAATTACCTAATTAAATGTTTACAACGCAACTTGTATGACCTTCAATGTTTTAAATTGTTCCGTCTTTCAAAATGTACAAACTCCTTATATTGGTGTTCAAAATCATATTTGCAGGTAATGTGAGGGTTTTAAAGTAAATTAGGTCGCCAATAGTGACATAGCGAGGTCGCCAGATGTGTCAGTTTTAAGAGGTCGCCATAAATTACATTGGTATTTTGACAATGAATATGCTGTAAAATATTTAAAAAAAAAGTGCCAGTATTGCCTACTTTTGGGCAACATGCGTTCTTCTTGAACAATGAAGAAAACTTAATGTCACGCTCGGGTCATCTTCGGCTTATTTTTTATCCCACTCATCTGCCTAGCCTTTTCCTAGGTCGGCTTGTAGTCTAAACTGGATGCAGCTGAGTAACAGTGTTTTACATGGAGCGACTGCCTATCTGCCCTCTACAACTCAGCTACCGGGTAAAACAATACCTCTTGGTAAGACTGGTTGTCAGACTTTCTGGCTTCTGGTAAAAACCTCTTCTCATACAGAGAAGGCATGAACATTGATCACCACGCTTCAAGGCGGATTGGCGTTTTGCGTCCAGGTTTCCTCAGGATGTTTCCCTTCACCGTTAGTCTATGGTGTCTAAGATACACTTAGAAAGTTCATAAGACTTTAGAAAATTCACGATCTATTTTGGTTTTCAGAAGCGCGAGTGTTCTGCCAAGACAGTAACGCGTCGCCATGGAATCCGTTAGGTTACCCGTGTCCTATAACATGCAGTACTATTATTACGGCTATAGATAGGTAAGCATGCTGGGTAAACACTATTATAAGTTGTTCATGGTAAAAGCGCGTAATGAAATTTATTAACTACCAGCACTTGGTGAAATCATTTTTAAATTGATTCAAACAAAAAACAAATCTTTATAATATTAGTATAGCTCCTACATTTTGAGGGGCTCGTATCTAAGTAATGCCATGCGGATCGATAGATAAGCAAGCGCTAGCCGTGGTCAGTCCATGGATGGTCGACTGTTTTCATAACATAGCGAGACCCCTCCATACCTCAGAGAGCGTCAGTCCTGCGCCTGATCTCTCCCCGGTCGTGTCGGATTGCCGACCGATCGGACTATGAGAGCGAGGGAGTAGAGAGTGCACCTGTGTCTGCAAGCGCTTGCGCACTATAATATCTCCTGCGTACCTGATTAGTCTTCATTGAGATTGGCCGCCGAGACCGAACTTGGTCAGTAGATTATTAGATTCTATATCCATTCTGAGGGTTCAAGGTATGTAGATAGTTTGAACACTCGGCATAACCATATAAGTTTTTATCCGGTGTGAAAAAGTTCCCACCAGATGCGCATAACATCGCGGGAGACTACTTGTAATCCCAATAATACTTAGACGATTTTCTGCGGTCCCTTAAAATCCCGTAAGCTTATTTATGCATATGCTTATTTAATTCCAGATTAAAATTATCAGACTACCAATACCTACTAAACGAGAAAGTACGAAACAGAATCAACATTTCAGAAACAGACATCTACACCATAGGCCAACAGCTTCAAGAAAACATAGTCTATGGCCGCAAATCAAACGCTTTACACCCAGACATGAAAAAACACATCAAACTCTTCAACACGTACCATAGACTGCTGTCCAACGAGAATTTCGTTGAAGGTTTGAAATTAGAAGCTGAAAGAATGACTGCAGAATTGAATAGGACATGTTCAAATATGGTCAAAAGTGTATACAAGAAAGTTGTTAATTTAAAGTGTGCTAGAAGACTAAATAAGAGGCCGGATGTGGTGGGGAGATTTACGAAGTTTTTGAATAGGTTTGCTGATGCTAAATATCAGTTTGATGAAGAAATGGCGGCGGTAAGTGGAAATCTATACTAATATAATAAAGCTGAAGAGTTTGTTTGTTTGAACGCGCTTATCTCGACATCTGTGCAGCCGGAATATATATTGCAAGTGCCCGTTCCAAAGTGTTTCCTATGGAGAAGACTGAGCAAAAAAACTCCATGGTTAATCTTTTTCAAAACAATGTTTATTTTTAGATTGTTTTCAAATTAGTGTTTTTTCTCATCATCACAATTTTTTCGAAGCTCGGAGACCATGTAAAGTGCAGATAAACGGCACGAAAATTAATAAGTTCTAATCACTCCAGATCATTCTACAAAAGCTAGAAGGGAACCTCACACTTCGATACGGCGTGGTAGACTTTAAGCGAATATTGGCATACCTACGAAGGGCGCTGAGGTACCACAAGTCTAGGAGTAAAGGCGACCAAGTTATAAGACTGCAGTCTAAGGGCTGTTTGACGATTTATGTGCCTGGATGCTATTGTAGAATTGGGTAAGTCTACTAAACTTTTATCAAAATTCTGTAAAAACAAGCAAAAGTGCACATTTCTGGTTTCACTTCGTCTGTCACAGCTGATTATTTCAGGAACTACTAATGCTATCGACTTGAAATTTGGAACAGTTATAAAGAACGATTGTTCATGAGTATTGAAAATGAAAAATGTTGAAAAAATCATTTTGTTTTTATGGAAAAAGTGGGGGTAGTGGGGATTTAAAATTTCAAACTACAGTTATTTTTTTTAACTGTAATTATATACTATTAATCTTATCTGGTTTCCTAGTTTACTAATGTATAAAGCTAAAAAGTTTGTTTGAACGCGCATATCTGGAATAGTCTCCATTAAAAAATATATTATTGAGAAAATTGCTTTTTTCAGCTATGTCGAGAGTAATGGACAATGTGTGAAGCCAGAAGATTGTATCACCAACTCAATGTTCGCAGAATACTTAGAGAGAATTATATTGTACTAAAATTAGAATAATTTTTCATCACCCTAACATTAATTCTAACTATGTAATACATATTATAAATTCGAAAGTAAGTTTGTTTGTTAAGTTTTCACGGTACAACGGCAAAACCGATTTGGATGATTGGACTTGGGGGACAGTTTTAGGCGACATTTAAAATAAGATAAGAAAAACTTCCAAATTCTTTTTGCAGCTTATTCAACCGGTTTTGAGTCTATTCCAAACTGATAAAGATGGTGTTGATAGCAAAATAATGTTTACAATAACAAATATATTCTGCATCTGTTTTTGTCTTGTCACCTTGGGAATGGAGCTTTAAATCGTTTGAACAAACGGTAAACAGGGACGTTTAAATGTCTAATCTTATTATAAATGGAGTATAGTTAATAATAATAATATCTTGCTGTCTAAAGAATCATTCAACATCAGGTAAGTGTTTCTAGGGGGCTAGGTAAATACAGGCGCCAGATTGTATTCTTAAAAGGGCCGCTAAAAAACGTTTCGAAGAGGTTAGCTAGGCTTTTATATTTGGGTATCTCAACCAGGGGCCTTACCATGACGTGCGAAGCAAGAATAGTTTCGTTGTGAAAAAGAGACGGTGCTATACGACGTTAGTAGCTGTGTCTCGCTCTCACACCTGAATCATGATTGCAAATACACGTAGTGGTAAGCCCCCAGGACAATCGTCTAACTAAGGCGCCAGTCTTAATTGGGCCGAAGTATAATTTTAAAATTTTCGCTTAGATATAACGATGAACATACTACTTACTTAATCAATTGAATTTACTTTTATTCTTTACTAGCTGTTTCCCGCGGTTTCACCCGCATCCCGAAGGAACTACTTAGCGCACCCGGGTAAAAAGTAGTCTATGTTGTTCCTCAGGGTCTATTCTATCTCTGTACCAAATTTCATTTATATCGGTCCAGTAGTTTTGGCGTGAAAGCGTAACAGACAGACAGACAGACAGAGTTACTTTCGCATTTATAATATTAGTAAGGATTGTAAGGATTATCAATTAACTTACCAGTATGTATCAGCTTATGGACGTTCAAAGAGTAGGAGGAACTAAACGCCTTGTCACACACGTTACATTTGAAGGGTTTTTCACCTGGAAATAACGATAAAAAATAATATAATGAAAAACGAATCCTAATAGTTTAAATATGGAACTAAACCAATTCAGACTTGGGTATGTTTTACACATTTTTACTAAATTTAGTATATAGACTCTATATGGATATAGCTTAAACAAAAAAATTTTTAGTTAACATTGCCCCACACTAGGAATTACTCCTGTATCGTGGGTGCGTTTACAAACATACATTACACATGCACAAACACAGACCAGGATCAATTTTTAAAGAGCGGAGCACCACTATTCCACACGGACGAAGTTGCGGGTAGAAGCTAGTGAAAAAAAATATTTTAGAAACAGGATGCTTCAAACAATCTTCATGGAACAGATACATACAAAGGTTGAAATCATAACAAGAAGATTGTAGTATAATACCTGTATGAACTCTCATATGATCCCTCAACTTGCAATCGAAATGAAAGCACTTCCCACATATCCCACACTGGTGGCCCGTTGGCTTCGTGTGGGCCTTCTTGACGTGCCGGGTCAAATACTTCTTGATCTTACACTTGTAGTCACATATATCACAGTGGTATGGTTCTTCCGTTGAGTGGAGTTTCACATGGCAGTATAGTGCCGATGAGTCCTGGAATTGCTGTAAATTGAGGAATAAGATATGAGTTAGTGGGAGGAGGAGAGGTAAAGATCCTGTGCTTTGCCATGGGAGACCTATAACGTGGACTGACGAGGGCTGAAGATGATGGTAATTCAAAGTCACAAAGTTTAATTTTCATGTAGACCAATTACAGGTACTTATAAAATGTCAAGAAGAGAAGCTAGGTGCACGGTTCCAAAAAGTGATTCCTATGGAGAAGAACCGGCTGCCGGGGCTGCGGGACGTTCGAAAGAGATACCGCGCCCCCGGAAGACAAAGGGCTGAGGAAGGAACATGGATGGGTTTTAGTCAGTAAGAGTCTGACACTCCGTCCCGCTCCACCCACGGCGAGAGGGGTCATTTGATGATTTCCAATCCGAAAAAAAAAAATGGAGAAGAACCGGCAAAAGAACTCCATGGATACTCTTTTTAAAATAAATTGTTCTGGATACAAATAGTAGTGTAATGTGAGGATCATGTATGTCAATGTATTTGTATGAAAAGTAAAAAAAAAATAGGCACTAAAACAGCAAAAGTAAGAGATAATCTAATCTATGGCAGTTTGAAGCCGACCAGTCCCGATCGACGGCACCCGTTCACGAGTATAACGAGCGCATCAGCCTCACTTAGCTCAACCATATTGAAGGGAACTTAATGACCCGATCGCCACCATCAGGACACTTGAGTGAATTATTGAAATTCTTACCTTCCGACAGTGTGGACATGTGTAGGTAAACTGTTGTTTGGGTTTAGAAGACTTCTTCTTCGTTTTCTCCTTCATTTTGATGGACACGTGTGTCTCCTTATTAACTGGAACGAAAACAGAATATTTTTTACACACTTCGACAGAAAGATTATTACATTCTTTCTGTCGAAGACATGAAACTTCAAATAAAAAATGAAAGGAGTTTTTAAAAATGTGCGGTTGGTTTTTCGATGCTGTTCGCTTCCTCGAACGAATTTCATCATTACCAGCCGTATAAAATTCAATAATACCTACATTACGAGTCTATAACTATTTCATTATTTAACATAATAATTTTTAGCTCGTAAATTATACAATTTAAACGACAGTCGGTGATGAGGGTAATTACAATTCGGAAACCAAACAGCACAATATTGAAGATTCACCCAGGGAGGGAAATTCTTCTTATTGCATGGGCTGCAAGTTTACTAACCTAATAAGCCATATCCATGTCAGCCAAGTTAATTTTTTTTTAAATCCTCTTGATAACCTATGACTTGGAATTGTAATAACAATGGTCAAGTGGGTCAACTTAGGTGCAATCTATAAATTTTAGTGGCCTCAGACTATCAGGGCAAATATGCCAGCCAAATAGGATGGCTTAGTAACAGCCGCACGGTTCGACCGATCAAAGGTTAAGCTGCGCTTGGCGCGGTCGGTCCGTGGATGGGTGACCATCTATGTCATAGCGAGACTCCTCCGTGCCTCGGAAAGCACGTTAAGCTGTTGGTCCCGGTTGTCATTTGTACATCTTTGACAGTCGTTACGGGTAGTCAGAAGCCAGAAAGTCTGACAACCAGTCTTACCAAGGGGTAGGGTAGAGCGGGGCTTAAAGGTCCGCGGGTATAAAGGTCCACCATAAGTATCTAAAAAACTAGCAGTATATCGTGCGTTCTAACTATGTACGCGGAATGAAGGGAGCGCGGGAGGCGTAACGGGGCATCGCCGGCAGTCGAGCAGCGTCGCTAGCCGGAGATATACGACTACATCTAAAAATTTTAACGTAAGTAAATTTTTTCATCATTTTACTTTTTAGTTTCGAGCAGTGGTTTTTCGTTTATCACACCTAAACATAATTTATTAGTATAAGTGATTTATTTGTTTTTAACAATTTATTATTAGTTTTAGGCTCGGTTTAACGGTTATTTTGTTATAACCTCTAAAAATATTTACACGTGGTTGGGGTAAAAAGGTCCAATGTGGACCTTTTAGCCCCTCATTAATATGTGGGTTAATAAAGACTTTTTTGTTTCAGTATGCGCAACTATAAAAGAAAATCGGATCGTGGTAGTAAATCTGTTGAGTTGATGCAACGTTGATGTAGGATTAGTAATAAGATTTTAAGTTCAGGCTATGTCAACATTCATAATGAATAGTGCTGTCTTGTTTAATTGTGTTCTTCCATAGAGACTGATTAGTGATTAAACTATTATAAGCTCAACAAAGTTAGAAATTATTAGTTCGACTGTTACTGTTGTAATACATTTAGAAAAAAATAAGTTTTGTTTGTTAAAAAAATATTTTCTTTTAGAATAGAGACTTTTTAAATAATATGTATTTTGGAATTATAATAAAGTGTTTGGTTTGTTTAAAAATTAAAATATTTTTAACTTTTTGTTTTTGGAATAAAAATAAACGACTGAATTTTATTGAACCTAATATTGTTTTAGTTCAATAAAATCGATTTAAAATAAATATTAAATACTGGACCTTTTTGCCTCCTGCCTGTCCCTTTTTACCCCTACTATGGGGCAAAAAGGGACAGACGACAAGGTCTAGAAAAGTTGTAGAAACACATATTTCTATTATAATAATTCAACTGAAAATTGAGTCAAACATACTCAGATAACTGTTTGTTTGATTAGTGTTATTTATTTTGATATAGTAGAGTCAGTTTTCACAGTATTATTCGAAATAGTCAAATTGGACCTTTAAGCCCCACCCTACCCTACCGTGTTACCCGGTAACTGGGTTGTGGAGGTCAGATAGGCAGTAGCTCCGTGTAAAACATTGGTACTCAGCTGCATCCGGTTTAGACTGGAAGCCGACCCCAACATAGTTGGGAAAAGGCTAGGCAGATGATGACATAGGATATTCTTCATTCCTTTGTATACGCAATTACATGTCTACAGAACAGTTGCGAAAGCTCAGTTTTAGATAAAGGGCGCTTCTAGTTCTAATTTGATTAGAAGGTAGAATATACAGATTAGATTATTAAGTAAGAACACATGATCTTATGTTTTTTCAAAAAGAATCCGTAGATTTCCTTACTAGAGATAGATTTTTGACATTATTTCTATGAACCTCATGTCAAAATTCTATCTCTAGTAAGGAAATTACTGATCGATGGGATATAGAAACTGGCCGTAAGATGGCCCACCGACACTAGGAATTTCTCCTATAACGTGGGTACGTTTAAAAACATACCTTACACATTCACAAACACCGAGACTTGGAGCAGTTTTGAGTAGTCCTGCGCGCGAATCGAACTTGCGACACGTAGCGCAGCAGCCAATTGCTCAGCCACTACGACACACGTGCCGTTAAAAACTAGGCCACCGGTGTGGTTTTATATTTCGCTGATAATAGAATTATTAGGTACAATTCTAAATTATATCCCCCAAAGTCTAATAACTCACCTTTTTTGTATTAACTTCACTATTTCACGAAATAGACAATAAAATATTATGCTAACAATAAAATCTAAGTTAAACACATTTATTTTCTAAAGTGACGACAAAAATAAATAAAACAATCCCTATTTTTTTCATAAAATCGCTACCTACTGTTTTTTTTTTTCATCTAAAAACTGTCCGACTCAAGGCGTTTCGTTTAGAAATTGACTCAAAGGACAGCAGCCTGGATAAGATACTTAACGGGCTAAGAATATGGACCGCGAGAGACCTTCGATGCATTTACATAAATTGATTGTAATAACTATACATTTGATTGAAATAAAATCATTTAAGGTCTCATTCAGATATTTAAATTGAGATTTAAGGTAAACAACTAACTAAAAGCATTTCTAAACGAAAATAGAACATATTCCTAGTTAAGCAGAAAGATTTATCAATAATCGTGACAAAAGCCGTCCCTTTTGCGTGGTTGCAGTTGCACTCAAAGCAATTTAAAACAGTGTTACCAACTCCCAGAAATATTTATCCCTAAAGCTAAGTTAAAACCCCCTAAAACTGCCACAATTACATGAAAATCCCCCTAATTTTTTTAAATAAAATAAGAGTAAAAAATAAATTAGTACCCAAACTGAAAAAGTATATATCCGGGAACAAAAGAAATATACGTCATTTATGTGACATATGATCTGGATCTGTTTCCCAAATCTTTGTATACTTTTGAATGTTTTTCTTTAGGCATTATTAACAAATCGCTGGTCGACACAACAGTACAATAGAAAAATTAAACAAATAAACAACATTTAACGTATTTCCAGTAAGCACAGACCACCAGTCTTGTGTTTATTACGCAATTTTTCTTAGTATTGAGGAACCGTACTAATATTTTCACTCATACTTTTATTATTTTAATAAAAAATATGAGAAATATAAAAAATAAGGAAAAATATAAGAAAGAAAAAAAAACCCTAAAAATCCCCCTAAAGATAGAACACCCCTAAAAAAATCCCAACTCACTTATTTACCCCCTAAATTTAGGGGGAAAACCCCTAAGTTGGTAACACTGATTTAAAATTCCCATTATCACCAGTCACAGCGAACTATAATTACTGTGTTAACTAATCATAAACCTTACACTCGGCGACAGAAAGTTTGAGAGCATGCTTGTGTCGGAACGCTCTGTTCAAGAAGTCAAACTGTCACTGTCATGAACTTGTCTGTCAATGTCATGTGCAGCACATTGAATTCGCTATTTGCTTCTCGAATTTAATTTAATAATTTATTATTTATCTAGTAATATTACTCTTCTTCATTTCCTTAAAGTATGAAAATATTGTAATACAGTACAAATTAAATTAAACAATTAACCAAACGTTTAATATATGTCCTTGAAATTGACATTAACCTTAGCTGCAAAATGATCCGTTTTGGTAATTATTTTGTATTTTAAAAGTGTTATTCCTGTTATTTACGAATTGTTTCCAGTTTTAGCACAATAGTTAACGTTATAGAGGTGAGTTAAATGTGTATTGTTTCATTATAGGTGCTAGATTATCGTAAATTAAATTAAGTTTTTTTTATTAGAATATTTATCGTAATATTTTTCAGAGTTTGTTATTAATTATGCGGAAGTGTAGACATTAGTAAAAATATATTATTACGTAATATTCTATGTATATTCTCGAGGAGCTCGTGGCTAAGTAACAGCCGCACGGGTCGACCGATCAAAGGTTAAGCTGCGCTTGGCGCGGTCGGGTCGTGGATGGGTGACCAGCTTCGTCATAGCGAGACTCCTCCGTGCCTCGGAAAGCACGTTAAGCTGATGGTCCTGGTTGTCATTTGTAGATCTTTGACAGTTGTTACAGGTAGTCAGAAGCCAGAAAGTCTGACAACCGGTCTTACCAAGGGGTATCATGTTACCCGGTAACTGGGTTGTGGAGTTTAGATAGGCAGCTCCATTTAAAACACTGGTACTCAGTTGCATCCGGTTTAGATTGGGTAGGCAGATGATGATGATGATTCTATGTATATTCTATGGTTATAATATGCTCACCCTAATATGTTATACTATGGTTTGGCTGTTACACTGTGAAAGTGTCACTGACAGACAGAGTTATTTTCAGATTTATTTTAGTAGTAAGGTTAACTTTTTTATTTTTTTCAGAAACGGGAGCTGTGAAAATCAACCAAAAATGTTAAACAATAGCCTTAAAATGTACAAATTAACACAAATAACGAGTTTAATACAAAAATCTATAACCCTCAACGCAAAGAGGAAAATTTGTGACTACCCACCTAAATACTCCTGCATATGCGGGCAGATATATTTAAAAAAACAAACCAATAACCATAGATACGAAATAACGAGAGTACATTCAACGCAAAGCGATCAGCATAGACAAAAAGTTGTTATCGAAACGACTACACCGAAGATTGTCTATGAAAAGTTGGGGGAGAAGTTGCCGGATCAAAGTGATCTGGAAGCCAGAGCGGGGTTCTGGAAGCAGAAAATTGATCCGTATATTAAATTAGCGAGATGGGATCGACCAATAGGTTTGTGTCCTTGGTCTTTTGTTTGTAATTTCTATTGTTGAGTCCAATTACATTCCCGGATCCAACAACGATCGAAAAGAAATATAGGCTTTAGAGTTAGCATTACTTACAGGCATAGCGTATGGGCGCCGGAAAAAACTTTCTAGGGCGCCACCCGTTTACAATTATGATGGGTTTTTTTTAATATGTCGTACCTCCGATAAAATAGAGTTACAATTCGAAAATTCTGAAATTACAGAAAAGTTAAAATAAAATAAACTCATGGGTTTCGGTATTGTAACTGCAAGAATAAAGATTGATCTTTATACTGCAAGAATAAAGACTGATTAATAATTCCGTGGATTTATTTTCGCTTTTCTAAAAATCCGGGATTTTCGAGTATTTACTCTTATTTTATCGGTGATACGACGTGTTTGAGTGCGTTTGGCTACATCTCAGCTGATGTTGTGTCTCAATGCAGCCGAGGATGGATCACCCAAGCTCAAATAGTGCCTATTTGAATTTTTCGCCCCCTTTCATAACAAAACATAATTTCTTTCCAGGAATATACCTGCTCTACTGGCCTTGCGCATGGTCTATAGCCCTAGCGTCTATACCCGGCACAGTGTCATTCCAGTCGTCGCTACAGACGGCCGGCCTGTTCCTAGTGGGCGCCGGCTTGATGCGGGGCGCCGGGTGTACCATCAACGATTTGTGGGACAGGGATGTGGATGCCCAGGTAAAATTAATTTTGACCATTTATTTTCTTAATCAGTGTGAAATAGAAATATATATTTTTTTTAATTTACAGGAATTTCAATTAAATAAAAAATATTTAAATATTTATAACATATTATTATTAAGTGCACATTCTCTTAATAGGCCATTGTACTCATCTCAGGTATCTTTATTTTCCAGGTGGAACGCACAAAGAGCCGTCCGCT
Organism: Pyrrhia umbra; assembly: GCA_963891755.1. Lineage (NCBI taxonomy): Eukaryota > Metazoa > Arthropoda > Insecta > Lepidoptera > Noctuidae > Pyrrhia > Pyrrhia umbra. The sequence continues at coordinate 1,578,495 of OY982946.1, forward strand.
AGTGACGGGGGCGGTGTCAGAGAGGCAGGCGGTCGTGTTCCTGGCCGCCCAGCTGAGCCTGGCGCTAGCGGTGTTGTTGCAGCTCAATTGCTACAGCATAGTGCTTGGAGCGAGTAGTATGCGTAAGTTTACAATTTTACGTCTTAGCTAATATTATAATTGCGAAAGTAACGTACAAAAGGACATGTCGAAAATAGCAGTTCTTTTTTTATTGCACAATTGGTTGTAGATTGTCCACTTATTCATTGTAAATATAAAACTTGTTCTCATATACGATTTGTAAATGACATTAAATACGTTTTATTAAAAAAAATATTTATACAGGTATGTATATGCATATGGACTATCTAAAGCCAATTGTGCAATAAAAAATAAACTGCCATTTTCGACATGATTGTCCTTATGTACGTAGGGACGGTACGTAGGAACCGTCGATCTGTCTGTCTGCTTTTATAGTAAGAATTTGGTATGGAGATTAAGTCAATGGCGGTCCGAGGGTGGGGGTCACAGGGGGCATGAAACACCCAGACCCGGAGCAGTTTTCAGTTGTCTCGTGCGGGAATCAAAACTGCGATACGTAGCGTAGCAGCCAATTGCTCAACCACTACGCCACACGTGCCGTCAAAAACTAGGTTACTGATACGGTTTAATATTTTGCTGATAATACAATTTTAGTTGTCTCGTACGGTAATCGAACCCGCGACACACAGCCATTACGCCAACGTGCCGTCGATATCCATCGAATTTCAAAACAGTTTTTTTTAATCCACTTTTTTTTTCAATTACAGTTCTAGTAGTAACGTACCCGCTAGCGAAGCGATTCACGAACTACCCGCAGATATTCCTGGGCGCCACGTTCAACTGGGGCGCCCTGCTCGGCTACAGCGCCATACAGGGGGCGCTAGACTTGGCAGTCTGCGCGCCGCTGTACATCGGGGCGCTGGCCTGGACCGTGGTCTATGACACTATTTATGCTCATCAGGTGGGTAGATTTAAAAAGTTCTTGTTTTAAAAGTAGGGAGATTTCTTTTAATCAATCTGTGGTTTGGTCACCAATTCTGGAATCTTACCTTAATCTAAGTGTTGTAGTTTTGGCAAGAGAAAAAAAAAGTGAAGATATGATTATGATTTATAAAATTAAAATAAAGTAACTTTATAACTTATTGTAAAAAAAGTGTTATTAAAATGTAGTTAACTTCAATTCCTTGATAGATCCCAACCATTTTCTACTGCGAATGGTCACGTTAGCATTTATCTTTTTATTCACCATCTGCTTGTCCCTTGCTGCCTCTTACCGTCTTACTTATAAAAAAATCTGTAATTTGAAGTTTAACCACGGGTTTCGTAAACCCAATTTTAAGTCAAAATCGAGGTTTAACTTTTTTTTTCACTTATAAACAGTTGCGTGTTTATGGTACGTAACAACTCTGTCGCCACAGACTAGAATCCAAAAAATCGACTAAAGAACGAATGAAGACGTAAAAATTACGATTTTTCATCTGTTGTAAATTTGACAAATAAAAAGATCTAGTATACAACTGGATGAGGCATCTTCTGGGTACGCTCGTTTGAAACTAAAGTGAATTGAAAACCGTAACCATCCCTTTCTAATACATCATATCAAGGTCCACCTGGCTCATTCAATCTTTAAAATAAATGTCAAATAAAATTTAATCAAGAATTTTCGAGACTTTGAATATTAAAAACAAAAAGAAGCAATTCTAAAGGAGAGTACTGCCCCTTGCGGGACAGCAAAAACTTTGTAAATCAAATACGTTACAAACGTGCACTTGAATAAATAATAAATAAAAATATTAATATTAACTTTGTGTCTTAGTTCTATTCTAGTTTATATTTAGTTCCATGGACAGAAAAATAACATCGCTTTGATAAACATAAATCGGTCGGAGGATCGTCTCTGGGGTTTTATCTTGATGTTAGAGAAGTTATTTTTAATTGAAAACAGTCATACGTAGTATCGTATTCTTTTACACTTAAATCAATCAGCTGATTCAAATGAAATACGCCATCTTGTCTCAAATCGGAGGTTGTACCACCTCGCGGCGGGGTTTAATTTTGACAGTTATTTATACCTGTGTTAACTTCGGAACAACGCTAAATAGCATTTATGAGTGAGATTTTTGCTAATTCGTTGAGTAACAGCAGTGTAAAAATTATTCCGACTTTATAAGTAAGGCGGTTAGTGTATAATCTACTATTTCCTTCATAGTATGTCTGTTTCGTTTTAGGATAAAGAGGATGACATGAAAGTAGGTGTGAAGTCCACCGCCTTAACGTTCGGCTCACACACCCGGCCGGCTCTGTCCGCCTGTCTCGGCGTGAGCGCTGCCTCGCTCGCTCTCGCGGGACACGCGGCAGGGCTGGGGCTACCTTACCAGCTAGCGGTACTGGCCTATACAGCTCATGCGGCACAACAGGTAAGCTTAACCTCCTATTATCTTTACTAATATTATTAACTAGCTGTTTCGCGTTTAACGTATCCGGATAAGAAAGCCTAAACAGTCTTCAAGGTCCCATCTACAACGTGTAAAAAATAAGCAATAAAATTTAAGCGGGCTACACATTCTGTGATAACTAATCTTTTGAGCAATATTAGGAACTGGAAATCTTAGTTTTAGAACAATAAGAAGTAACAGTTTATGTTAAAAAAAATAGGTTACAGTATCGGTATCGTAAGCGTGCCGCGGGTCAAAGGTCACCGATCCGGCGCTTGAGTTTGTACATAAATAACTAGGGTTGTCCAAAATATTGACATATAATTGAGTGAAAAAAATGTATCTAATGTAATCTATACCAAATTTCATAAACCGTTAAGCTGTTACATCATGAAAGCGCCACAAAAAAACTCATTATATTAGTATATTTAGATATTAGTTAAGATGGTGAGGATGCGAAAGTAACGCTGTCTATATGTCTGTTACGGTTTTTATCCGGGTGTAGAAAGTAGTTCCTTTAGTGTGCGGGAAATACCGCGGGAATCAGCTAGTATGTATAAAGGAAAAAACCGACTCATTAAATACCGATTAATAATACTTCCGAAAATATTGTTTAGGTCGCCGAAAGTTTACAAGGGCGCCAGACTGGAACTCACCATGACACCTTACAAATCAATGTTTCTATTTCAGATATACACATTAGATACGGAAAATCCAGAAGATTGCGCTTCGAAATTCAAATCGAACTCATCAGTAGGCGCCATTATCTTAATGGGTATACTTGCCGGTGGATACAAACAGTACTTGGATAATATAGCCGATAATGTCAACCATGAGGATACTACAAAGAGTTGTCTATTTAGCTAATTACTTTAAACGCTAAAGGCCAGGTTCAACTACAGATAGTTAGGGCAAAAACTTCTTCTTATAGGTTTTAACATTAAAAGCCATCCTAATATATAAAATTGACTACCTCGTCGGTCTAGTGATTGCAGGTCTGACTGCGAGCTTAGGTCCTGGGTTAGGTTTCCGGGTTGAACAGTTTTATTGGTAATAGATATTGTACATACGGTGTTAGGTGCTTAATACATAATTTTCCCATAAAATGGCACTTATACATACTGTTAAAATAATATGTTTTCGTATAGCTGGGCAAGTGTGTGTAAGGTTCCAATTATTATTGTCATATTTTGACTGAAACTACACTTTAGTCGTATATATTTTAGTTATATATTTTATAGTTAAAATTACACTGCGACATCATACGTACGTACTTACAGTGTAAACACTTCGGACGGTCGGTCTTACTTATAAAAAAACTGTAATCTAAAGTTTAACCACGGGTTTCGTAGTCCCTATTTTAACTCTAACCGCCTTACTTATAAAGTCGGAATAATTTTTACACTGCTGTTACTCAACGAATTAGCAAAAATCTCACTCATAAATGCTATATAGCGTTGTTCCGAAGTTAACACAGGTATAAATAACTGTCAAAATTAAACCCCGCCGCGAGGTGGTACAACCTCCGATTTGAGACAAGATGGCGTATTTCATTTGAATCAGCTGATTGATTTCAGTGTAAAAGTATACGATACTACGTATGACTGTTTTCAATTAAAAAATAACTTCTCTAACATCAAGATAAAACCCCAGAGACGATCCTCCGACCGATTTATGTTTTTCAAAGCAATGTTATTTTTCTGTCCATGGAACTAAATATCAACTGGAATAGATCCACGACACAAAGTTAATATTAATATTTTTATTTATTATTTATTCAAATGCAAGTTTGTATCGTATTTGATTTACAAAGTCTTTGGTGTCCCGCAAGGGGCGGTACGCTTCTTTAGAATTGCTTTTTCTTGTTTCTAATATTCAGAGTCGCGAAATTTCTTGATTATATTTTATTTCACATTTATTTTAAAGATTGATTGAGTCAAGTGGACCTTGATATCACGTATTAGAAAGGGATGGATAAGGTTTTCAATTCAGTTAAGTTTCAAACGAGCGTACCCGAAGATGCCTCATCCAGTTGTGTACTAGATCTTTTTATTTGTCAAATTTGCAACAGATGAAAAATCGATTTTTTTACGTCTTCATTCGTTCTTTAGTCGATTATTTGGATAATAGTCTGTGGTGACAGAGGTTTTACGTACCATAAATAACCAACTGTTAAATTATGTTTATGAGTAAAAAAGAAGTAAAAAAGATAAACCGCGATTTTGATTTAAAATAGGGACTACGAAACCCGTGGTTAAACTTTAGATTACAGTTTTTTTATAAGTAAGACGGTAAATCGCGGTTCATCTTTTTGTTTACTCATAAACATAATTTAACAGTTTAAATTCTGTCACCACAGATTATAATCAAAATATTCGACTAAATGACGAAATAGTACGAACAAAGTTAACAATTGTACGATTTTACATCTGTAGAGACATTGACAGTTGTCAAAAGTTTCAGTTCACTTTTGGCGGTAAAGTTTTTAATAAACTTCTTCCCGCTGTACATTACATTTTTATACAATACAACGCAAATATACAATCTGTCGTATTTAAGTGTATCTACGATGGAAGGAACAAAGAGAGTACGCTCCATAAATTGGACTGAACAGGAAAAGGTATGTAATATTTACCTTTCGGCTGGGTGTTCATGCGGTAAAATGATATGCATGGCTTATTACTAACATGAAGTGGTCTTTTTAGAAAGTGCTCAGAACATTGGTGCTTGAGAAGGCTCACATAATGGAAAACAAAGATACAAGCACTAATACCAACTCCGCTAAAAAGCTTGCTTGGGAGGAAGTGATGTCTGGGTATATTTTGGTGTTTGGATTCTCTTTCTCTTTGCTTTATTACTGCATCACGTCAATATATAATTTATGGACATATCTAATTAATTTCAGCTTCAACGCAATCAACGAAAATCATATATCCCCCTCATAACCTCTAGTAGTATTCTGAAGCGCTGCTTCCACACACCAAAGCATCTTTCTATGACATTGCGGGTTCTAATATGACGCTGGTTATAAAGACTTTCCTCTTCTGTCCTTGGCCTCTAAATTGGTGTTAAAAGATGAGGGGTGCTTGGATACCCACTATCTCCAATGAGCTTTCCGAGAAATTCATTTTCTTCATACCTCCTTTTAATTGAGCTTTCTCTATAAATTCTGGCATCATGAGTACTTCCTCGCCAATGACACACAATGTCACAAATTTTCATGTCAGCATCACATATTATTTGTAAAATATTTAATATTATATTACCAATTGATCAAATGCTGTTTTGAAAAACAGTACCTAATTAAATATAAGCTTGTGTTCCAATCTGACATGTTTTATTTCATCAGTTTTGATTGTCCAGCATTGCCTTTTTAATAAGCTTTCTTCAAAAAACGACAATAGAATTTATAATATTACTGATACTTGCAAATTGAAAGTGATTGTGGTCATGTAACAGACAATTTGTATGCAGTCTCAGTTAATGGGCTGTAAGTAGAGGTCAGATAGGCAGTTGTTCAATGCAAAATACTATGCCTTGTTTACTATTCAATGGCTACATCTATTTGAATTTGAAAAACAACCCCACCAACCAAGTTTTACAGATGATATGAACTTACTTGTGTGTTGATGGAGTAATGACCTTTTCTATATACATGGTATTGACTCGCATCTCCACCAACCGTTCGAATTTTGATGTGAGTGCAATCTATGGCCCCATTAATGCCTGGTAAGCCGCAAAAGGCTTCAAATTTTCTAATTGCATTGGCATCTTCCGTAGCATTCGATGGCATTCTAATATATCGCGAACTTTTTGATGCTAACGCGATTGCCACTCTGCGAACTAAGCGCGACAAAGTTTGCTGGCTCATGCCGTGCATGTCAGCGCAGTCTTCTTGAATCTATACGCAACAATATGATATGTATGTATGATTCACGTGAACTTAAAACATTACAAAAAAATAAATAATAGTTTAAAAAAAACTAAAAAAACACGCTTTTATTGCTGACCGAACTAAAAAGTAGAAAATAATTCAATTCAGAGTAAAAAGCGTGGGGTGCATTTTCCTATATTTTCATGACTCTCCTCTCATAAATGGTTGCCAATAGAATAGGTGTAATAATTAAAATATCAAGCACCCCACGCTTTTTACTCTGAATTGAATTATTTTCTACTTTTTAGTTCGGTCAGCAATAAAAGCGTGTTTTTTTTTTAGTTTTTTTTAAACTATTATTTATTTTCCATTTTTTAGTTCGGTCAGCAATAAAAGCGTGATTTTTTTAGTTTTTTTTTTTCGGATTATTGCATTGTCATCAGCCCTTACACACGTGTGCAAAGTTCCAAGTTGATCAGACGTCTAGAAACCAGTGAAAATTAGGTTCAAAGATTCCGTTACATACATACATACATACAACCCGACCTAATAAAAGCGTGTTAAAAAAAAAAAAAATATCTTACCTCATGACGGCCCCAATATCGTATTACTGCCATTACTTGCAGTTCTATTGGGATACAGCCACCACGGGTATCCAGATCTGGTCTTACTATATCGATAATACGACACATATTTGTTTTAGAAAATCTGTACCGTCGCCGAAATTCCTCGTCCGATAAATCTAGAAGTGGGTTTATACGTGCTTTATATATTTTTCCCCGTCTTCTCGTCGACGTTCGAATATTATTAAATTCATCTAAATCTCTTTGGAAACCCCGAAGTAAATTGTCGAACTCCATGTTAGCACAAGATATTAACGAAACTACGCCATCTTGTCTCAAATCGGAGGTTGTACCACCTCGCGGCGGGGTTTAATTTTGACAGTTATTTATACCTGTGTTAACTTCGGAACAACGCTATATAGCAATTATGAGTAAGATTTTTGCTAATTCGTTGAGTAACAGCAGTGTAAAAATTATTCCGACTTTATAAGTAAGGCGGCGAGTGTTTGGAAGTAAAGAGAGTGTACCATTTTCTGTGGCACATAATCCATCTTACTTATAAAAAACCTGTAATCTGAAATTTAACCATTTCTCACGTAATACTTAAGTTCGTAATCCAGGATTAAGCTACTTTTTATTTATGAGTGATGTGAGAGATATGAGATTTTTGCTAAGCCGTTGCCAAGCAGCAGATTAAATATAAATAGAACTTTATAAGTAAGGTATAAGTGTAGCCACACAACACCTGTTGAAGTGTGAACATCATAGACATTTATGTCAGACATTGGTGTCGCAATTACTGTCGTAGTGTAAACTTAGCTTAAAACTTTGTGTGCTGTGACTAGTCTTAAATAGTTAATTTAAACAATTTTCGTCAGTCAACGAAATATAGCGATCATTTCTGCGTGAATAAGGATCATATTTCTTTGGCCGTGAAAGGTGCTTCCGTAGATCTAAATTCATAGAGTTATATTTAGTAGATTTTGAGTCAGTTCCACAACTTCTGCATAAATAACTGTTTTGTACAAATGGTGTACCAATAATAAATTAATTTAGTAATAAATATCCAGATGTGGCGAAACATGCCTTTATTATTTTAAACTTAAATCAATAATATAGTTTTTAAACCTCGCTTTTTTTAAATCTGATGCAAGACTTCTTCTAGCTACCGCTGCAGTGCTAGATATACTACCATGAAGTAGTATTATTACAACATTACTGAATTTCAGTCAGTAACACTTTAGCTACCATTACTGGGCATTTTAACACTTAAGAACTGCCCCCTAGTTACGTAAGCCAATATCTTTCAATTTCAGTTGCAATACATTCATTTTGACAGTTCAATGATATACATTGCTTCGTCGAAAGCATCTATGAGATAAACGTGCAAACATATGCAGCGATGTATATTTGATGGGTATGTCAATTGGATATCCGTTTTTTACGTAATAAGGGGCTGTTGTCTTATACCCATTTTCAATAAGCTATCTATGCTTAGATTTTCTTACTAGATACTATAGAATTTTGACATAGATTCCATGCAACTCATATCAAAAACCTGCCTCTATAGACTGTACCAAAAAATATAAACTAATTCATAAACTATTTTGTTCTAATTTTCCCACACAGATAAATAAAATGGCAGTAAACGATGTTCAGAGTATGAAATTGACATTAATGCGCCATCCTTACGCCATTTTGTTAATTTCTGTGGCAGAATGAGAACAAAATAGGTTACGACTTTGTTTACATTTTTCATAAAGTCTGTTGGTACAGACAGAGATAGTAAGCAATCGAAGGATAGAAAGATTATTGAACACAGCTGTTAAATGAAGAGCGCTGTTCGACGCAGCAGTACAAAGTCGTGTCGACTGATCATCAATATCTTCATAGCTTTTCAGTAATCAGGTTTGGTAATTTAATGAAAAAAAATGCGGAGAATATGCACACACAGTGTAAAAAGTTGCAATATGAAACCAAACTTTAATTTAATTATATTATGTTGTTCGAGTATGAGTTGGCTTGGGATTCAATTTCAACCTATCATATTCGATTTGCCGGCCGGCTGTGCCATTTATGGCGGCTCGCTTAAGTATATAACCCCTAACTATCAATGTGAAAACTAGACTTACGAACGGCAAACCATGTTATGAAAGTTCTTTTTCTGCGCCCCTTTATACCTGGCGCCCTTTGGCGGTTGCCCAAAGCTGTTGAGCGCTTTCAAAGCACAATTGAAATGAAATCTGAATGAAATAAGGATTGAATGCATTTAGAGTTAGGTCGCTAAGCGAACCAAATTGTATAATTGTGTACATACATACGGATATCTATAGTTTGTTACTATGTTAATAAAATTATCTTGCCATTTTTATGAGTTTTATTTTTAAATCTAATTTAAGCCTAAGTAGCCCACAAGGCAGTCGACAACAGCGTTGCGCGACGATATATGTAAGCGTCATGCCATACAAGTCTGACGTATCCCCAAAACATGTCATTAAATGTTTCACTACAAAATCCGGTCAAGTGTGTGACGAGCCACGCACAGTGTAGGGTTCCGTATTACTAAAATTACATCTTTATAAGCGGTTCTCAGCTAAGCCGCGGACAGATAGATGAACTTGGCGAAACTATAAAAGGCGTGAGATCACGTAAAATAATAAAAAAAACATCAATACAATACTTAACGAAACTTAAATTTAATTTTAGAAATAAAATTACAAATTTAAAAGAGAATCCTAGGTCTTATTTTTTGTTTTTATTCTGCGGGTTCCTCCCCTGGTTGGCGCCGCCGCGGGCGAGGGGCGCCGGCCGACCTCGGTTGCCGAAGGTGCCTCTGTTCCCTCCGCGGCCGGTCCTCATGTTCTGGCCACCGCCGCGACCCTTGGATACTTCGCTACGACTTCTGGATTTGACCTGGAAATTAAATATGTTTTCTTAATGTACTGTATAATAAGTCGTGGTGGCCTAGTGGTTAAGGCACCTGCCTCTCGTATACGAGTGTGTGGGTTCGAAACCTGGCAAGTACCAATGTGACTTTTCTGAAGTCATATGTACTTTCTAAGTGTATCTTAGACGTCACTGACTAACGGTGAAGGAAAACATCGTGATGAAACCTGGACCTAAAATGTCTGAAATCGCCAATCCGCCTTGAGCAAGCGTGGTGATCAATGCTCATGCCTTCTCTGTATGAGAAGAGGCCTGTGCCCAGCAGTGGGACAATATATAGGCTGATGATGATGATGATGACGGTATAATAACCAGCTGTTTCCCGCGGTTTCACCCGCGTCTTGAGAGAACTAATTAACAATTAGACTAAGGCTGCTTTTCCACCAGAGATGTGCTATGCTACGTTGCTATGGATGTGTTTGATATCCACCAATCATATTCATCGGTGCACATAGCTTAGCACTGGTGGGAACGGATTCAACTAAGATATGTTTTTTATATGGAAGGATGTGTGCTATGGGCCGTCGCGAGTGGTGTAGCTACGTGCAGAGCAGAGTACCTACAGTATGCCCGCGATTATCGCTGAAAGTAGACATGCCATCGTGGAAGCGTGGCGCATCTTCATAGCGCATTTTACTCATACAGCTACATAGCTTAGTATTGGTGGAAACGGTCACATGTTTTCGTAGCGTAGATTTCACATCTTCGCAGCAAAGCTGCATAGCACATCTCTGGTGGAAAAGCACCCTAAAGAGTAGCCTATAACAGTCTAGATGGTCCCATTTATCTCCCTATCAAATGTCATTTAAATCAAACAAATTCGCTTTTGCGTTTGTTGTGGAGTAAGAGTAACTAGCCTGGCTAAAATTGCCATCATCTGACTAGCCTTTTCCCAACTATGTTGGGGTCGGCATCCAGTCTAACCAGGTGCAGCCGAGTACCAGTGTTTTACATGGAGCAACTGCCTATCTGACCTCTACAAGCCAGTTACCGGGAAACACAATACCCCTAGGTAAGACTGGTTATCAGACTTTCTGGCTTCTGACTACCCGTAACGACTGTCAAAATCTACAATTGACAACTGGGACCAACAGCTTAACGTGCTTTCCGAGGCACGGAGGAGTCTCGCTATGACATAGATGGTCCCATCCACGTACCGACCGCGCCAAGCTCAGCTTAACCTTTGATTGGTTGAACCGTGCGGCTGTTACTTAGCCACGAGCTCCTCTGGCTAAAACTGTCATGTCAAACGGTAAATGTGTTGTGGTTTGATACCTGCACGAGACAACTAAAATTGTACTCAGGTCATCTGATGTCTGTATGGTTACAGGCTAGGCTACTAGATATACTTCCAACAGAAATTCCAGGAGAAATTGTTGAACATATATATCTATCTAGATAGAAAGTTATCTAGACTTTTCAAAAAACACATTGCACCATATTTTTCAACAAGGCCTAAAAGAATGTTTATTAGAATCTGCAAAAAGTTGGTTGACGACTCATCTGGGGGGGGAGGGGTGTTATATAAAATCTTCCAGGCTGACTACACAATTCCATTGCATGTTTAGATTTAATTGAGAAGAAAAAACAAGAGAGGCTGAATGAATTCACATACCTGTGTCTCTTCCTTCACCATATCAATAACTTCGTCAGGAATACGTAAATATTTGATGGTACTGCCTCGTATGTAACACTCAGGCATCCGCCAGAACTTGTCACCGTCCCTGGACGTGCAAATTACTTCCCTGAGGTTAATATTCATCCAATTATCGCAGCTTACTAGATGGCCGTTGTATGTTTCTCCATTTTTTAATTCAACCAGCATGGGATGGTTCTGCGCTGTTCGGAGTAGTGATAAAGGCAACATATTGCTGTTTTAATTTTATTTAAATTAAAGATAAATAAATAGCGCGTCTCTTGTTTGTACTCCGATCGAGATTGACACGTATTTTAGGTTAGGAAATTGAGTTTTTATGGTTGACTCATCAGGGAATAATAAATTCTACTCTATATTTTCAAAGGTGAAGCTTTAAAAAGATAATATTTAGGCTGGGTTTCAGAAACAAAGTATTTTCAAAAACAAATTAGCTTCAAATACGAATAGTCTTATGAATAATTTATTTTTCAGAACATTGTTAAATGTTCATATAAGAAAAACGACAAAAACGCTCATCAAAAAAACCTCATGAATGCGAAGTACAACGACTGACGTTAAATTTGACAGTGACATTGACAATATTAAGAAAATGACAACAAAAAAGCTCGTTCATCTTATGTTTCAATCTTTAGAATAGTCATCCAGCCCAAACTAAGTCTAAAAGCTTTTCTACTTCACGTGCTAATTTCCTACTATCACACTTCACGTATATTACGCCATTTAATCTTTTCTCATATTCTGCTGTCTCGGGAACCAAAAGAGCGCTTTTTTCAGCCGAAAGAATTTCAGAAAGTTTATATTTTTTTGTGGAAGATATATTTTTTTTTCTAAATTGGAATATTACTAAGTATTTACATATTAACAAAAAAACTTACAATAGCTAAAAACTATATATATATATTATATACTACACTACTAACTAATACAGAGCGTCAAAAAATTCCTCCTCATCGCGGTCAACTGGGAGCGTACCCAAGAGGCTGGCTGCATTGCCACGTTGGATAGCTATGCTTATCCGTTGGCCAAAATAACAGCCAGCCTTTGGGTCTCGAGAAGCGTCAATCAGCCGCCTGGATATTTCCTTAAATAAAAGGTGAGCATTCGGACCCCACGACCCAAGAGTTTCAACCCCAAACGGCTCGAAAATATAGTTGCCAATAAGGTTACTATATTTCCGCCGTTTGAGGTTTTCAGCAGCAGCAGCGGCAGCCGCTGCGCAGCACGCAGAGCCAGAAAGATGGGATGGCGCAAGAGTATCAACACAGGTCGCGTCCCACACTAAAGGCCTACCCATCTTCCAAGGAAACAACGACATACCGTCTGGTCTCTTGCCATCGTCGCGTGCCAAGCCGTTTGGTTCTAGTACGGCTGGAACCCCGACGGCAACAAGAGCGCGACGAATGATATCATTGATGTTAGCGTGCCGCGCTATGCGGCCCGCACTTCTGCTACACGACAGGCCGTGGTGTCCGAGGCTATTGACAGGTTCCCCACAGTGGCAGCGGTGAGGAGAACAGCAGGGAGCGCCCAGACGTAAGCAAGCAGCGAGGCGGAAAGTAGTGTCGTCAAACATGGTGCCTATGTTTGACGACGGAAGTGCCAGAAGCCATAGACCCGACTCCCATTGACCCACAGCCAGCAGGCGCGCACGCTCGGCAGAAGTAATTGACGTTTCAAGTAAATTTTCCCGTATTACTTTGCAGAGCGGCTCATCCCACTGCCTCTGGGAGGCCGGGTTGGCGGGTGGATCTGAATTCGGACAGGTGATTTTCCAGGCATCTATAGCCTCAGCTAAGAACGGTACATCAAAATTAACCAGTGTATGAGCTAAAATATAAAACACACTTCATTTATTGACATCTACTGTCATTCAAAGTTTTTTTATGAGTTAAGAGTTTGGGCATCACTTTATTACTTTGTCTCTTTTTCTCGTTTTAAAACTGCTCAAACAGAAAGAGACAGCAATTCAGTAGCCATTTGACAATCAATAAATTAATAATCACAATTTCTTGAAAGGCTGATATTGCGAGTAATATCTGCTCTGAAAATCCTGCAATTAATTTGTAACTACTTCACAAACACCATAATTAATACGTTCGTTTAATCAGCGGCTTACAAGTAAGTTTTTCGTGTACATAAAACCAATATAGATTCCATAAAAAACAAGATTTTTACAAAACCGCGTGTTGAAATTCCAACTGGTATTATTATGTATATTTTCATGTTAACACAGTAATAACTTGGTTCTTCTAGAAAATTAAGCGTAAAAACCTATAATTGTGAAGTATCAGAGATATATTTATAGGTTTTGTCTAGAAACGAGGTAAAAACCGGTTTTTTTCAGACGAATCCCGTTACACCGGGTCGCGTTGTTTCAGTTCAATTAATTATTCGTATCCACGATTATCTTTATTTAGGAACTCAATAATACGTATCAGTTAGCTTTGCGAACCTTTGCGTCGCTAATACGACCCTCTGACTAATTTTATTCAATATTTAACCTGTGTGCATAACTGGATTCAGTGGCTTCACTTTTTTTTTCTCAAGTGTAACTTTTGGTCATGGTATTGGGGGCGTCGTGCTCGAATAAAACCTATAATTGTATTTAAATAGATATAAATCCGTCTACAGTTGTTTTTAAAGTAACATTTTGGAATACTAAAGATATATTCTGAATGAAAAGATATACTTATTTTTTTTGTTTTTTTTTTTATATATATAATAACATGTTTGTTGATTTTTCTATTAAATAGCAATAAATTATTTTAGAATGTAACTTGTGAATATGTTAATCTAAATATTTCTTTGATTAAATGATTCAGAAGAGCAACAGGTGCAGTAGTTCTCTGTGATATCATCCTGAGGGAACTACTGAAAACACCCAGATAAAAAAAAAATATATAGCCTAAAATCATCTACAAAGTCCCATCTACCTCCATGCTATATATCATCCAAATCGATTCAACCGTTTTACAATAAAAGCATAACAAACAACACCTTAGTCAAAATATGTGGCTTGGCCGTTCCGCTACATTCATGCATTGAAAACTTTATCCACTGTTCATTAGGTGCCTGTTATAAAATAGTTCTTGTAGTAACAAAATTTTTTAGGCCTTGTAGAGTTACAAGCTTAGCTCTACACCAGATCTGATAAATTTTTACAATCAATATACAAGCAATATTTTACATGAAAATGTTTTTGGTTGGATTTTATTTTCTGCTAAAACATTTGTATACAATCTTAGCTAAATAAAGGATTTTTGTTCCAGCACTAACAGAAGATGCCGCAAGCTCGGCGCAAAACCCCCTTCAGTGGGAAGGCAAAGAAGCAACAGTTGCAGTGTAAAAAGCAGAATAAGACTCTGTTGATGTCCAGTAAGTGTCTGTGTGTTGGTGCCGATATCGTAGCTAGATTGACATACCATACCACTAGAAGCAGTGGCGGATTTGCCCCTTTCATTATCTGCCTAGCCTTTTCCTCATTATTTTGGGGTGGGCTTCCAGTCTAAACCGGATGCAGCTGAGTACCAGTGTTTTACATGGAGAGACTGCCTATCTGACCTCCACAACCCACTTACCAGGTAACGCAATACACCTTGGTAAAACTGGTTGTCAGACTTTCTGGCTTCTGAGTACTTGTAACCACTGTCAAAGATCTACAAATGACAGCCGGGACCAACAGATTAATGTGCCTCAGCACGGAGGAGTTTCGCTATGACATAGATGGTCGTCCATCCACGGACTGACCGTGCCAAGCGCAGCTTAACCTTTGATCGGTCGAACTGTGCGGCTGTTACTTAGCTACGAGCTCCTCTACACCCTCACGAGCAGATTTTCTTCATCCTAATGTGAGTAAATTATCATAATGTTTTATTTGCAGCGTCATCGGGCACAACAGCGTACGATGTAGTGTCGGTGAACTACCAGCCGTCCCGCGGCCGGGGGGGGAGGGACACCAACCGGTTCGCTCTCAAGTTCTACAGGGAGACTGAAGAAGAGTTGCAGATGAAGAAGGAAGATGCTTTGTAAGTTTATTCCTTACTCTATACATAGGTTTAGGCGGGCTGTTATCCGCAACTCCACGACAAAGCGCGTATTTTGCGTGAGTACTCTATACATATAAAATGCTTTGTCCTGAATGACTGACGGATCAACGCACAGCCGAAACTTACAGGGTGTGTTTGTTGTATGACGTAGGCATCCGATAAGAAAGGATTTTCCGGAATTCTATCCCTAAGGGGGTGAAAAAGGGGGCGAAGTTTGTATGAGACTGTCATTTTTATTTTGAATTCGTATAGGCCACGTTGCGAAGCCGCTGGCGGAGAGCTAGTGTTATAAGACTCACAATACTTTACAGACTGATATGTGTTGCTGGGGAGTTTGTTGCGCTACTTCTTCTTCCCAGCAAAAACACATAGGAAGTGGTGAAGGGCGGGCGTTTTGGGGGCTGTCTTTTGTGAATTTGACGTTCAAAAAACATAACCCTCCTTCTGTCGCAGTCGGTTAAATGCTGATTTTCAGCCTAATTTGAATAAATGACTTGAATTTTGAATATCGTTGTCCACAGAAAAGAATTAAAACCAGTACCGGAGAAGGACATGGAGGTGAACCCCGTGGACTACTTCCCGGCTGACCTGTCCTTCCCCAAGAGACCGCCGTGGGACTTCAACATGACGACCGCACAGCTTGAGGCGCAGGAACAGAAGTACTTTAAGGTAACACTCGAGTTCTAGATTATTCTAATAGTATGAACAGTGTAAAAAAATAAGCAATAAAATTGTAGCGGCCTACACATTCGGTGATAACTAATCTTTTGAGCAGTATTAGGAACTGGAAATCTTATAGTATCTTATAGTTTTCGAACAAAAAGAAGAATCAATTTTTGTTAAAAAAAAGTAGGTTACAGCCCTAAACACGGGTTATAAAAACTCAAATTTTAAAGATCAATAATGCAGAGTTCGCAAATCGGTTAACCCTTATTTTTTACCTATTCTTCAACTAGCATATAAGCCTAATATAATATTTAGTGAAAAAAAAATATGGGAAAAAACGTTAACAGATTTAATACTAAGGAGGGCGGCGATGTTTGTATGTCACCCTGGCATTTTTAAATTGAATTCGTATAGCCCACGCAGGCGGAAAGCTAATTAGGGTTCCGTAGTCCGACAAGGAACCCTTATAGTTTCGCTATGTCCGTCTGTCTGTCGGTCCGCGGCATAGCTCTGAGGTTCTTGATACTAGAAAGCTGAAATTTGGTATGGATATGTATATTGATCACGCCGAGAAAGTGGTAAAATAAAATTTTGAAAAATATTTTTTTTTAGGGTAGCTAGTGTAGCTACCAAACACGTAAAGTGGGGATGAATATTTTTTTTCTCGCGTACCCCTCCGTGTGGGGTATCGTTAGATAAGTCTTTCAAAAATATTATGGGTGTGTGAAGACCGTTTTTTGGTTAAGCGAGCCATTTGCGAAATATCTAGCTTTTCAGTGCAAATTTTTGTTCGATACGAGTTACCCCCCTCCCCCCTCTAACTTTTGAATGGCTGTACCTAGAAATGTGAAAAAAATCACAGACATAGCACATGTAATGAACTTACAAGGAGAACTATCACGGCTAAGTAGGCTTAACCGGTTACAGAGTTATAGTCGACTAACTAACTCCTACTACGGAACCCTATTGCGCGTGGCCCGATACGCACTTGGCCGGTTTTTTTTATTACTGTCTTCGATCATGCTAATGCCTATCATCAACTTCCTATAGAACTACGTGGACACACTCCAAGCCTCTGAATACTGGAAGGACATGTCTTACTTCGAGCTGAACCTGGAGACCTGGCGCCAGCTGTGGAGAGTGCTGGAGATGTGCGACATTCTTCTGCTGATCGTCGATGTTAGATACGCTGTGAGTATTTGTGTACCTCGATGATGTTGTTATTACTGGCTTGTTAGGAATGTGATTTTAATATTGTCTGGGTGTCCACTATCTGGAAAATTAGGGAAGTCAGGGAAGCAAAAGTGGTGGTTCGTGCTCGCTTTTCTCGCTCTTAATAAATATTGCTTTGATGTTTTCTTAGCTTACTATTTATGGTTTTTACCTTTATTCATCTGCCAAGCCTTTTCCCAACTATGTTGGGAAATGATCTCCTTATTTTTTCTAAATAATTGTTGAGGTTACATTGCGCATTTTCTTCTTTTTTAAACAATATGCAATGTCATACAATTGAAATAGTGTTTTTTTTAAAATACCTATATCAATTTAAAGTCCATTGATTGTAATGCTAGAATACACTTTAACAACAACTATCTCTTCCAGGGCATGATGTTCCCCCCCTCCCTCTACACGTACATACAAGAACAAAAGAAAGATATGATCCTAGTACTCAACAAGATAGACCTAGTACCCTCCTCGGTGGTGGCCGGGTGGAAACAGTACCTAACTACGTCATATCCGGCATTAAGAGTGCTGTATTTCACGTCATGTCCGGCTTACAATCTGAGAGGAGCTACCTCTGATAAAGCAGGTGAGTTTATTAATATTAATTCATCTGCCTAGCCTTTTCTCAACTATGTTGGGGTCAGTTTCCAGTCTAAACTAGATGCAGCTGAGTAACAGTGTTTTACATGGAGCGACTGCCTATCTGACCTCCACAACTCAGTTACCAGGTAACACGATACCCTGGTGACTAGTTGTCAAACTTCATTAATATTAATATCCGGCCTCGGCTTCGGCTTGGGGATTGGCATCGGCGTCGGCGTTGGCGATGGCTTCTGGATTGTGGTCGGCATCGGAGTGAGCATCGGCGTTGTAGTCGGTTTAAGCGTCAGTGTCGGAATTTGCGTTGACTTTGGGTTTAGCGTTAGTGTCGAAGTTTTTGTCGGCGTTGAAGTTGGTATCGGCATCATATGTGGCGTCGGCGTCGAGTTGGCGTTGATGTCGGCATCTGGCTTAGAGTCAGCGCCGGAGTTGGTTTCGGCTTCGGGTTTAGCGTCGGCGTCGGATTTCGAATCGTGGTGAAAAAAGATGGCAAAGTTTGTTAAAAACTCATTTTATTATTTGCATTTGTATAGTCCACGCGGGCGATGCCGCTGGCGGAAAGCTATTATAATATATATTTAACATTGCTGACGTATGTATGTAATATCGTTCAATATTCTTCAGGCCTCCAAGTGCGCCGTCGCAAGGGTAAGCAGAGAATGTGCGCAGAAGGTGCGACGAAGATTCTAGAAGCTTGCAAGGAGATCGTGAAGGGGGAGGTAGACCTGTCTTCTTGGGAGAAGAAGATCAAAGACGAGACTGATGTCGAGTTCGATTATGATGAGGGCGCTGAAGTGGGTGAGTTGCGAATGTTAGGCATTAGTGAGGCGAAAGCGAAGCGAAAGCGTAAGATGTTAGCGAATAATTCAAATGATATTTCTAAATTATTACGAATAATATTGACCTTCATAGTAAGTAAAAAACCTAAAGGTTAGGCATCAAAATATTCGTCCGCATCGCTGTCAGCGGGAATCGTGCCCAAAAGGCTGGCAGCATTGCCACGTTGGATGGCAATGCTGATTCTTTGGCCTAGATATAGGCCAGCCCTCGGGTCACGCGTGGAGTTCGCTTAACGCTTGCCTATGTCTATGTATGGCCCTAAAGTTTAGTGTTTGAATTGTAACTATGATTGTAATAAATATACTAAACTGACAAATTTACTCATCAAACAAAACAATATTTGACCATTTAAAAATCGTCCCTAATTAAACGAACCTAATTTTTGAAATCTAAAACACAACTAACAATAACAATTCACATTTCAGGCGAGACGATACTAGAAAAGGCGGACACGTCGTACTACTCACACGAGCGCTACAAGTCCGGCGTGCTGTCGATAGGCTGTGTGGGACAGCCTAATGTCGGCAAGTCGTCGCTCCTGAACGCGCTGATGGGCCGCTGCGTGGTGTCGGTGTCGCGCACGCCGGGACACACCAAGCACTTCCAGACTATATACCTGACGCCACAGGTGAGGGAGCCTAATATCAGCCGTGGTTGCCTAATATCGGCCACGGTTGCATGATAAATGATATTTATTTTGCAAGTAGATTATTAAATAACACTTTTACACGTCAAACATATTTTTGTTTATAGTTAGACTAGCTTTTCCTTTTTTTTATTTTGGTAGGTAGTGATGTACATTAATTAATGTAGGTCTGTGTAAAATTGCAACACAAACACAACTATTTAAGTATGTATATGTATTCCTTTATTTTAAGTATTTTATAACATATTATTTTAATTAATTGGGTAGGGTACACTAAACACAATTATTGAGTTTCGAGCGTATGACACTCGTGGGCTGCAGCTGAAAACCAGCGTCCGGTGGCCGGCATTACTGGTCACCTGGACATTGTATTACCTTCTTCTTTTTTGTTTATTTGTTTGTTATTTCTATCAACTTGTGTTTTGTGCCAATAAAATATTTTTCTTTCTTCTTTCTTTCTTTCTTTCCACCCGCGTGCACATTTTTTTTTCTCGTCCCTGAAATGACCTTTTGAAGAAAGAAATATCGGCCATGGATGCCTAATATCGGGCATGGTTGCCCAAAAACCAAATTCCCGCTTCGTGGTTAAAAAACGTTTTCGTTTAACGTGCCGATTATATAACCATCGTCGGTGAACTTGGCCCTTATGCTATCAACTTATCTATAGTAATATTATAAAGAAAACAGATTTGTTTGTTTGTAGGGTTTTAACTCAAAAACTACTGTATTGATTTTAAAAATTCTTTCACCGTTAGAAAGCTGCATCTTTACGAAGTGTCATAGGCTATATTTATTTCCAGAAATAATTAGGGATCCCTACTAAAACTTGAATAATGTAACCCAAGGTGTAAAAAACAAAATTCCACGCGGTCGAAGCCGCGGGCAGAAAGCTATTAATTATATATTTGTCGACAGGTCCGTCTGTGCGACTGCCCCGGCCTAGTGTTCCCGTCCACGGTGCCTCGCCCCATACAGATACTCATGGGCTCATACCCCATAGCCCAGCTGAGGGAGCCCTACACTACAATCAGGTAAATATAATCAATCAAATCAAATCATTTATTAAAAACACATGTATCAAATAATTGACAAAGTTGCTTAGCTTATACACGTTTATCAAAAATGTTATGTGCCTGAACTAGGTAGATAAACCTGTGTCTCAGGCGGTAGGGTCTGACAAAATCTAGAATAATCACAGGTTCTTTAAATATAATACAACAATGTGTTAAAGATTTTAAATATTCAACAATAACAGTTACAGAAAAAGAAAAATACTACAATATATTACAATAAAAATAAAACAAATTCTTAATGACCAAATTTAACAAAATACAATAGTTTTAGTTTAGCTAATAAAATGTTTGTAATTCCATTTATGTAGGACATCTTTCGAATTGCTTTCTGTACATTCTATTATCATACAAGCTATTTCCCGCGGTTCCACCCGCTTACCGAAGGAACTACTTAACTTATGTATTAATCCAGGTTATAAACTATGTTTGTGCCAAATTTCATCCAAAACCGTTCAGTAGTTTTTGTGTGAAAGAGTATCAACCATACATAAATATAAATAAATATATAAATATCTTTGGACAGTTTCACACAGCGCCATCTAGCCCCAAAGTAAGCAATGCAAGCAAGCATGCTTGTGTTATGGGTGCTAGCTTAACGGATATACTACTGATATACTTTTATAAATACATACATATTATACATAGTAACACCCAGACCCATTACAGAAATTAAAATTCATCATTTCAATTTCTGCCCGGCCGGGAATCGAACCCCGGACCTTTTGCGTGGCATTCCGGCATGTTGACCACTAAACCACTCAGGTCGTCCATACATCATCTGCATGATCTGCCTAGCCTTTTCCCAACTATGTTGGGGTCGGCTTCCAGTCTAAACCGGATGCAGCTGAGTACCAGTGTTTTACATGGAGCGACTGCCTATCTGACCTCCACAACCCAGTTACGGGCAGTTAGCTTCAACTTTTTTTGCGACAAACTGACAGACTGACTCTTTGACAGTTCAAAAGTGCCTGTAAATGGTCTATACTTCATTTACAAGATTAGAAAAACTTCCGAACTCTTTTTGCAGCTTACTCAACCGATTTTGAGTTCTATTCCGTTGAGATAAGAATGGTGTTGAGAGCAAAATAATGTGTAAAATAACAAATATATTTTGCATCTGTTTCTTGTCATGCCACCTTAGCAATAGAACTTAAAATCATTTGAACGAACGCCAAACAGGGTGCGTTTAAATATCTAATCTTATTATAAACTAGCTTCTGCCCGCGACTTCGTCCGCGTGGAATAGTGGTGCTCCGCTCCTATTGGTTTTAGCGTGATGAAATATAGCCTATAGCCTTCTTCAATAAATGGGCTATCTAACACTGAAAGAATTTTCAAATCGTACCAGTAGTTCCTGAGATTAGTAGCGTACGCAAAAAAAGTAACTTTTCTGGTTGATTTCTTACACCGTGTGTCCGAAAAATCCAAATATCTTACGGAACCCTATTTTTTCCAAAATAAAATTTAGCCTATGTTACTCGTGAATGTAGCTTTCGAATGGTGAAAGAATTTTTAAAATCGGTCCAGTAGTTTTTGAGCCTATTCATTACAAACAAACAAACAAAAAAAGTTTTCCTCATTATAATATTAGTATAGATGGAGTATAGTTGAAATAAATGTTTTTAATTTTGCAGATACTTAGCCGAACGCATGGATCTGCCTAAACTCTTGAGGATCGAACATCCTGAAGGCGATAACACTTGGTCGCCCCGGGACATATGCGACGGGTGGGCGAAGAAACGGAGTTATCTGACTGCGAAGGCTGCAAGGTACAGTGGGCCGAACTTACGCATGCTCACTTAAGAATAATTTTGTGCGGAAGCGCAGCTAGTGATAAACCACACCCCCTTCCTTCTTCCAGCCAATTAGAGACGATTTGTATTTGTGTGAGTGAAGGGCGCGCAACAAAAAATGACGATTAAACATCGTCTTACAAACGACTTTACGCGCACTACAACTAGCACGCGTCTAATGTGTCCAGTGGCGTATCCAGGGGGGGGGGCTAAGGGGCTCAAGCCCCCCCCCCCAAAGCTAAGCAAGGAGACTTATTATGCATTAAGCAAAATAAAAAGTTCTGTGCTTTTTTAGCGTTTACCAGAATCAAGCTCAAACCAAAATCCTGGATCCGCCACTGAATGTGTCACACTTGTAAGATACATCATTATACTAAATACGCACACGGCTAAAATGCGCTTCGTGCATCCTATTGGTCAAAAGGATACATCGGGCGACCGAGTCGAGAGCCGTGCTATACGATTATCGCATTTACGGTGCTCAAGCGGATGTTTTGTCAATAGTACATACCAAAGGTTGTCTGTAAGAGATCGCTTTTAGCGATAAGACCGCCCATTGTGTCACCTACCTTAATTATATTGTTAAGTTTTTTTTTTTTAAGTTTTAAAGTGGTGTACATAATAAAGCATATTCTATTATATTCTACATACCTACCATCATTATCAGCCTATATATTGTCCCACTGCTGGGCACAGGCCTCTTCTCACACAGAGAAGGCATGAGCATTGATCACCACGTGCGCTCAAGGCAGATTGGCGATTTCAGACTTTTAAGTCCAGGTTTCCGCACGATGTTTTCCTTCACCGTTAGTCAGTGGTGTCTAAGATATACTTAGAAAGAACATATGACTTTAGAAAAGTCACATTGGTACTTGTGAAACAGCAAGTAACATACTTACAGGTTTCAATCTATCTCTACAGCAAATTTCATCTTAATCCTTCCAGCCATTTTACCATGAAAGCCTAACAGACAAACTGACAGAGTTACTCTCGTATATATTAGTAACTAGCTTTCCGCCAGCGGCTTCGCCCGCGTGGACATTTTTTTTACACCTTGTATTACATTATTCAAGTTTTAGTAGGGATCCCTAATTATTTCTGGAAATAAATATAGCCTATGACACTTCGTAAAGATGTAGCTTTCTAACGGTGAAAGAATTATTAAAATCGGTCCAGTAGTTTTTGAGTTAAAACCCTACAAACAAACAAATCTTTCCTCTTTATAATATTAGTATAGAAGACATTCTTCTCTGCTTACCCCTGTGGTTCTTACAAGCATTAACTTATATTTTTATACATTTAATCACAGGTTAGACACATACAGAGCGGCGAATAGTCTATTGAGGATGGCATTGGACGGAAGAATTTGTCTATGGTTACGGCCACCGGGATTCGCCGAAAATAGAGGTATGTAGACTGTTTAATAAAGAAATTATATCAACTAAAGCAAAATATGTTATATGTATCGAAAAAAATAAAAATAAAATCGGCCAAGTACGTGTAGGACTCGCGCACGCAGGGTTCTATTGAAACACGACGAGTTGGATTTTAGTATTTGTTGGTATAGCGGCAACAGAAATACATCTTTTTTTGTGTATGGCATCTCGCAGGTCAACCTAGAAGGTTGTCGACTGCTTAACCGGGCTTGCCTGTGAAGTGCCTTAAATGAATTTAGGGGCCCAGCCAGGGCTTAACTTACAAAACTAAGCGACTACACGCTAAGGGCACCCCCTAGTGGGGTACGGGCCTCGGCTTAGGGTAGAGAAATACATCATCTGTAAAAATTTCATTTCAACTGTCTAGCTGTCACGATTCGTGAGGTCTGGTGACAGACAAACAGACGGACGGACGGACAGTGGAGACCAACTGCAACACTTTTTGAAAATTTAAATATAAATTATTATTATTGTTTCCAGAAAAATATGAAACCTGCGATGAAATAAAATACGTGAAATGGGTTCAAGCTCTTACCGAAGACGCAGAAAGCAAGACAATAGATCTGAACTCCTCGGAGTCAGACGGCGACAGACATTCAGACAGTTCTGACGCTGACGACGACAGCAGCGACGACGCTGAGACAGCGGCTATAGCGAACAAATTTGCAGCATTAGCCGGTGACGACTGAGGATTGACCGGGTGATTTCAGAACTCAAAAACTCACATCTTTTCATTTCAAATAGGTCTTTGCAGGCACTAAAACGTCAAGCTAGTTGCACGGTTCCAAGGAGTGGGTATTATGGAGAAGAACCGGCAAAAAACTCCATAGACACTCTTTTCAAAAGGAAATGTTTACAAGTCTTTTTTTTAGTAAGTAATCCAAATATATATAAAACTCAAAGGTGACTGACTGACTGACATAGTGATCTATCAACGCACAGCCCAAACCACTGGAGGAATCGGGCTGAAATTTGGCATGCAGGTAGATGTTATGACGTAGGCATCCGCTAAGGAAGGAATTTGATAAATTCTACCCCAAGGGGATAAAATAGGGGATGAAAGTTTGTATGAAACTTTGTCAATTTTAAACCGATCGGGCTGAGAATTCATTTAGGCCACGCGGGCAAAGCCGGTGGCAATAGCTAGTTTACGTATAAACCTTCATATTGGTATGAAATAAAGCTCTTGTCGTTTATTTAAAAAAAATATCAGCTGTCGGTTTAGCACAAAAAATAATTTGTTAGCCCGGTCATTGTGTGAAATTAATACCTAATTGTAATGTTAAAAAAAACGTTGTTTTACTTTAAGTAAAAAAAAAATGTACTTTTGTTAAAAAAATATTAATTTCGATTCTGTATTGTAAAACTTATGGTCCATTTTTATTAGAGCTGAAAAATTTCTTTTTTGTATTTTTTTTAATATATGATAGTGCCTCGGAAAGCACGTTAAACTGTTGGTCCCGGCTGTCATTTGTACATCTTTGACAGTCGTTACGGGTAGTCAGAAGTCTGACAATCTGTCTTACCAAGCGGTATCGTGTTACCCGGTAACTGGGTTGTGGAGGTCAGATAGGCCGTCGCTCCATGTAAAACACTGGTACTCAGCTGCATCCGGTTTAGACTGGAAGCCGATCCAACATAGTTGGGAAAAGGCTAGGCAGATGATGACATGTACTATAGTACCAATAAATTTTACGAAGAATGTAAACAAAATCATAACCTATTTTGTTCTAATTTTTTCACATAGATAAATAAAATAGCATTAAAAGATAAATGCTGATGTTTAGAGCATGAAATTGACATAAATGCGCCATCCTTACGCCATTTTGTTAATTTCTGTGGCAGAATTAGGATAAATTAGGTTACGACTTTGTTTACATTTTTAATAAAATCTATTGGTAATTGATATCGACTATAATTGTGAAAATAGTTGTTAATCTGCATTTTTTGGTTAATCGTCGAAGTGTCGATGTAAGCCAAAATTTTAAAGACTTATAAAATAATAATAACAAGTCATAGAGATGCTAGAATTTTCCTTTTCATGTTCTTTTTCATCAATTTACTTTTGTATATTGGGTAGATGACACTATGAGGGGCTCGTGGCTAAGTAACAGCCATGCGGATCGATAGATTAGCAAGGTTAAGCTGCGCTAGCCGCGGTCAGTCTATAGATGGGTGACCGTTTTCTGAACATAGCGAGACCCCTCCGTGCCTCGGCTCGCACGTGTCGCTGTCGGTCCTGCGCCTGATCTCTCCCCGGTCGTGTCGGACGGCCGACCCATCGGACTATGAGAGTGAGGGAATAGAGAGTGCACCTGTGTCTGCAAGCGTGCGTGCACTATAATATCTCCTGCGTACCTGGCTAGTCTACATTGAGATTGGCCGCCGTCACTGAATTCGGTCTGGAGAGATTATAAAATACTGCATTTTTGCACTGAAAGTAAGAGTTATATAAAATTTACTTTTTAATTAATACTTAATTATATTTTTGTGGCTTTGAAATCGATAAATAACTAAGCTAATTGAATAATTAAAAAAAGACGTGTGGCACTCGGGGACTGCCGCGGTAAAGCTATTGCATAGCATTTTTGATCAACTTATGCAATTATAATTAAATATAAATAAATAACGCCGATACAACCAATGCCACCTAGAGGCTAGTTGCTGAACTAAAGAGACAAGCGTGATATGTCAAAAAGTCATTAAAAATTCTGTTATTCATCGATAGATGGCAAAACTAAACGTGTATTCCCGTTCGTCCCCTTAACTTCGTCCCCGAGGGGGACGAACGGGAATACGTTATTTATTTTCCCGATGGTCCCTCAAAATTTTTTGGAGGGACGAATGGGAATAATATAAGACTGGTGGTTTTATTGGTAAAAAAATCAGTCATTTATTAAGGAATAAAAATCACAGTAACAATCACAGAATCAACTTTGCGATAACTCGCAATATTTATATATAATATTTTTTAAGAATAAAATTCCCCTTATAACTAAAAATTATGATAAAAAAAATCAGTGTAAAGAGCTTATAATAAAACAATTCTGTCTTATATTACAATTAAACACTACAAACAGACTTTTTACCATTCAGGTTGTTTCCTTTTGAAATATAAGTTACTATTTTTGTAGTCACAGTTGCGTACGGAAACGACAAATAAACATATTTCTGCACTAATCTTTTTAGTGGGACGAATGGCACTAATCGAAGAACATATTCCCATTCGTCCCCTCTTGAATTAGTATTGGGACGATCGGGAACAAATTAAATATTATTTTTGTAAATTCCCGTTCGTCCCCCTCGGGGGACGAAGTCGAGGGGACGAACGGGAATACACGAAACTAAAAAGTATCACCGCTGTGCCGGTCGGAGTGGGGGGTGTTAGGTTTTTTTTCGTTACGGAATTTCTGGATTCGGTCTCCACGCTCAAGGCCCGCGATAGAAGCTATGCAATAGCTTAAAAATAATCTATGGGAGAAACGCGTTTTGACAGCTAATAAAAAATATGTCAATTAATGAGTAGTGTCATCTATCCAACTATGGATTGAAACTATTTTTAATTTCTAAGTCTGAAATCGCCAATCCGCCTTGAGCGCACGTGGTGATCAATGCTCAGTGGGACAATATATAGGCCGATGATGTAATGTCAAATGTTTATTACGATTAAATTATATTTTAAGACAATAATATAGTTTATAATTGCAGCTTATTAAACATACAATTTTATTCTAGCAGCTATTAATTTTTATTCTATACTATCTTCACTTACGGGTAGTCAGAAGCTAGAATGTCTGACCACCAGTCTTACCAAGGGGTACGTGTTACCCGGTAACTGGGTTGTGGAGGTCAGATAGGCAGTCGCTCCATGTAAAACACTGGTACTCAGCTGCATCCGGTTTAAACTGCAAGCCGACCCTAACATAGTTGGGAAAAGGCTAGGCAGATGACTAGCTTCCCTCGCGATGTCATTTTACCCTATTTTTATTCCGAAATAGAATAAAATTTAAGCTACTCCTTATAACATTTAGCAATTTGCCAGTGAAAGTCTCGTCCAAATCGGTCGAGCCGTTTCGGAGATTGGCCGAAACAAGCAGACAAAAGTGTGAAAAAATATGCTATGGGTACCATGCGTTAAGTAAAAAGCTGTTACTTTTGTGATTATATACAGGCAATTTAATTTTATTTATTTGTATGTATGACAAATTACTTACCCCGGCATCGTACTGGTGTTTTTTAGTGATGGGAATTCATCAAAAGACTCGTCCAGCCTGACGGGTGGGAGTGTCAGACTCTTACTGACTAAAACCCATCCATGTTCTTTCCTCAGCCCTTTATATTCCGGGGGCGCGGTAACTCTTTCGAACATCCCGCAACCAAAAACATCACACGGGTTGACGGGTACAGTTGAGATTTTCATACAAAAATACCATTCAATAGTATTGAATAGCATTTCTGTGTCCCATATTGGACTACCACTCTCCTTCTCTCCCTGAGTGGCCATAACGTGGTTAAGTTAGACTTATTCCACTTATTAAGCAAACAAAAACATTCATTGCATTTAAATATTTAATTAAAATGCTTTTAAGTGCCACTTACAACTCATTGAGTGCACTTAAAAGTATTTACTTTCTTTTAAGTGCCATTTCCATCACAATAAGTGGCATTTAAAATAATTTACTCTGCTTTTAATGTGATAAAGCTTCATAAGGCTTGTTATATGTAAATCAAAATCAATTATACGGATTACGAATCGTTTTTCGAGGTATAATCCCCCAATACTGTCATTTATAAGTGGTGCTTAATGTCAATTTAAACGTCAGGGCATTGTAGCAACTAACGGATTTATAAGTACGACTTACACTTTAATAAGAATATTTTAGTCTGTACCAATCCATTTTACAAAAAATGTAAACAAAGACATATTAACCTATATTGTTCTAATTCTGCCACAAAAATTTACAAAATGGCATAAGGATGGCGCATTTATGTCAGTTTCATGCTCTAAACTTCATCATTTAATGCCATTTGTCTATGTGGGAAAATTAGAACAAAATAGGTTATGATTTTGTTTATATTTTTCGTGCAATCAATTGTTACAGACTATAGTTGTAAATTTTAAGCGCTGTGTTTATCTCATTCTATTAAATAATATGTCCGTTTGGATTGAGGAGCCATTTTTTATTTTTCCACGAAACTTTGCCCAGATTTAGTAGGTCCTGAGAAAATTTTGTAGGCCAAATCCTGGAATTTGTAGTAAAATATAAAAAAAGTTATATCAATTTAAAGGTGGCTCCTCAATCTAAACATTTGAACTGAGGAGCCACCTCGTAACTCCGAAAGTATTGAAGGTACATTTATGATTTTTTTGTATCATTTAGTAGTAATTTAGTAGAGTGCCTACAAAAAAAATGGATTTTGTAGTGCTAATATAAAAAAAGATACAATACTTTTATTGTGGCTCCTCAATCCATACATAAGACCTATAATTTTACACGAAACTAATCGACGGATTTATACAAAAATTTAGTATCATTTAGTAGTAGTTGAGTTTGAATTTGTATTAAAATAACAAAACAGTAGGACTGACAGTTTTAAAGAATTTAAGAATTTTAACTGGCTCCTCAATCCAAACGCTTCGCATATAAATAATTGACTGTAGCTACCTGAGGTCACAACGGAATCGGATAAAAACTACGCCAATATTTAGTAGAAATTTCTACTAAATATTGGCGTACAAATCAACACTGTACATATTCGGTATCCGAAAATCCAAGCTTTTTTCACTATTCCTTATGAACTCGCTATTAAGGGTGACCATGCTATGTGTAAACGAAAGTAGGACAACTTGTTTTAGAAAATTGATTCAATTTATTCTATGCAAACAAGTAGGTACTTGATTAAAAATAACTGAATGGCAAATTTTAAATGGGTTGCTTTATAATAAAAAGGTACAAAGGTATAAAAAAAAGGTACAACATTTAAGTCCATTCTTATTAGTAACTATCATATTATTTTGCTTCATAACAAATCTTGTGGCTGTGTGTGTGTAATTAAGACTGTGTACACACAATAATAAAAATTATATCATTTTAACGCTACAAACGTTACACTTTTACTGTTCATCTTTTTCAGATTTGAATTATAAAACAAAATAATGCAATATTTAATCGCTATTTGTCGTCAGTAGTCTTGGAACAGTGCTCATTTTAGGGAACAAACATCATAAAACGGAAAGTGAATGAGTCGTTATTAATTTACTATCATAATATACCTATGTTCATTTATTTAACAAATTCATTAATAGTGTACTTATTTAAAATTTGAATTTGGTGTTCGAAATCTGTCGCGTCTGTTTTGCCGCCAAAAAAAAAACAGCATTTGTTTTTTTTTTTATTGTAAATGTAATCTGTTTGAAATTTTGATCGACTCGATTCATCAAATAAAAAATCGATTTTTTTATCATTATATCAATCAATATAAGTATTTAAAAATTAATGCCACTTTTCGTTGTAATTTTTCGTTGTAACTTAAGAACGGACTCACTTATCAAACCAAATGTTTAGGCTTTGTTCGGACTATTTAGTAGATGGTTTATGTGAAATTTACACAAAATCGGTCGAGCGGTTAATCTTTAATTTGAATTCAAATAGCCACGCGGGCGAAGTCACTGGCGGAAAGCTAGTATTTTATAGTTAGTTCCTTGATGAATTTAAATATTTGTTTATTACAATAAATTGAAATGCTATATCTTTTAAAATTGTAGATTCTAAATATTGGTGATTATCAAAGGCCAAGATAAACAATGTTCATACCTAATTCAAAGAGATGGTGACGTTTCTTCAATCTGTTTTAAGGTCGACGGCGACGTTTTATCAATCTGTTTTTAAAATCGAAATTAAATTAATCATATTATTTCGTTTTGTGAGTTACGTGACTTCATAAAGTATTTTTTTTGTCTCAAGTACCGAATTATTTTGTCTTTTATTTTATTAATATTTTTTTATTAAAAAAACTTGCTAAAATGAATCAGAGCTTTTATATAATTTTATACAGTTTCAACTTATTCAGGTATTCGATTATCGATAAGGCATTTGGCTGAATGCATGATTCTTATAAAAAGAAAAAAAATGGTCAGCACTAAGCAGTTTCATTATTTTCTTTTTTTTTTTGTATAGCATTATTTGAATTGTATGACTTTCTCAGAGATAACCTGTACTGTAAAAAGACTATTGTAAACATTTCCTTTTGAAAAGTGTCTATGGAGTTTCTTGCCGGTTCTTCTCCATAAGACCCACTCC
This sequence comes from Pyrrhia umbra, assembly GCA_963891755.1. NCBI lineage: Eukaryota > Metazoa > Arthropoda > Insecta > Lepidoptera > Noctuidae > Pyrrhia > Pyrrhia umbra. The sequence goes on from OY982946.1 coordinate 1,609,616, forward strand.
TTGGAACCGTGCAACTAGCTTGACGTTTCATAAGTGCCTGCAAAGACCTATTTGAAATAAAAACATTCGAGTTTTGAGTTTTCATTAATTGTATTATTAATAAGCAAGAAGGATGATGATGATGATATATGCGAGATATTTTAATGTTTACAATTTTCTTAATAAATTTTGTACCTCAAAAAACTTCATATTCAAGCTTTTTATTATAAAACAACCCATTTAAAATTTGCCATTCAGTTATTTTTAATCAAGTACCTATTTGTTTGCATAGAAAAAATTGAATCAATTTACTAAAAACAAGTTGTTTTACTTTCGTTTACACATAGCATGGTCACCCTTAATAGCGAGTTCATAAGGAATAGTGAAAAAAGCTTGGATTTTCGGATACCGAATATGTACAGTGTTGATTTGTACGCCAATATTTAGTAGAAATTTCTACTAAATATTGGCGTAGTTTTTATCCGATTCCGTTGTGACCTCAGGTAGCTACAGTCAATTATTTATATGCGAAGCGTTTGGATTGAGGAGCCAGTTAAAATTCTTAAATTCTTTAAAACTGTCAGTCCTACTGTTTTGTTATTTTAATACAAATTCAAACTCAACTACTACTAAATGATACTAAATTTTTGTATAAATCCGTCGATTAGTTTCGTGTAAAATTATAGGTCTTATGTATGGATTGAGGAGCCACAATAAAAGTATTGTATCTTTTTTTATATTAGCACTACAAAATCCATTTTTTTTGTAGGCACTCTACTAAATTACTACTAAATGATACAAAAAAATCATAAATGTACCTTCAATACTTTCGGAGTTACGAGGTGGCTCCTCAGTTCAAATGTTCAGATTGAGGAGCCACCTTTAAATTGATATAACTTTTTTTATATTTTACTACAAATTCCAGGATTTGGCCTACAAAATTTTCTCAGGACCTACTAAATCTGGGCAAAGTTTCGTGGAAAAATAAAAAATGGCTCCTCAATCCAAACGGACATTAAATAATACCTATAAGCATTTTTTTCGGGCATAGATAAAGTCAAGGAAAGCGATTTGTAATCCTTAAAATTGTATTTTTACTAATTATTCTCATAAATTCGTAAATAATTCTAGTGTAATATTTTGTACGTTCTATTATTATTTTTCTTGAATAAATTATTTATTTTTATTTTCGTGTTTCATTGAGAACTGGCTGTCTCCAGTAATTTCACATGTATCCTGATAAAAAATAACTATTCTATCCTTCCCCGGGTTTCGATTCTCCATACCAAATTTCATCGAAAAACATTCAGCCATTACACCGACAAAGCGTAACAGAGAGACAGAGTTGCTTCGCCTTATTCTTATCATGTGGGCTGCAGTTTACCAACCTAACAAGCCCTAGTGTCAGAGTTTTCTCAAATCCGCCTGACGGCCTCTGACATGGAATTGTAACAACAACTGCTATCAAGATAGCAGCCGGGGACGACGGCTTAACGCTCCCAGGAACGGGGGTGGAACACCACCAACATCCTTACTCCGGGCTGCTTTGTGACATATTCCAAAATCCACAAAGCTATTTTGGGCCAACCCGGGAGTCTAATCCCAGCAGTCGCGATATGCTACCATTAGATCAACGAGAAAAGTCCTTTTACGTCTTCTATCAAAGTCGGGTTTGTTCGAACACTTATAACTGGAGAACGGATGGACCTATTTTCATAGGTTTTGTTTATTGCATTTGTCTCCGTGCCGAATAGCAGAATAACTATAAAACAGCGAAAAAAGTCATGAGGAAAAAATATAATAGGGTTTTACAAAGATCGGCCTGTCATGTCGTCCTGGTAAATGGACGCTTACTATGGACATTGAAAACCATTTGAAATATTACGTTACGAAAAGTAGGTACTAGGACATCATAAAATTAAAGAGACACCGCTGTTATGTTTGAACTACAATGTTGCGACACGAAAAGTACTAGGACATCATAGAATGAAAGAGACGCCGCTGTTATGTTTAAGCTACAATGTTGCGACACGAAAAGTACTAGGACATCATTGAATGAAAGAGACGCCGCTGTTATGTTTAAGCTACAATGTTGCGACACGAAAAGTACTAGGACATCATTGAATGAAAGAGACGCCGCTGTTATGTTTAAGCTACAATGTTGCGACACGAAAAGTACTAGGCCATCATAGAATGAAAGAGACACCGCTGTTATGTTTCAATTACAATGTTGCGTCACGAAAAGTACTAGGACATCATAGAATGAAAGAGACACCGCTCTTATGTTTCAACTACAATGTTGCGTCACGAATAGTACTAGGACATCATAAAGTTAAAGAGACGCCGCTATTATGTTTCAACTACAATGTTGCGTCACGAATAGTACTAGGACATCATAGAATGAAAGAGACCGTATTAAGTTTCAACAACTACCCACCCACACCCATAATTAATATTGTAATATCTTTGCCCACCGGTTACTTTGTAAATGTCATGTAACATACCAGGGCTTCATAATATTGCAGGAGTTCCATCCGCATTGAGAGAGAGAGATAGCACAATAATAAATAATTCAACATTTATTGGAAAAATCACGGAATTAAATTTTGCTCACGAAAAGTACGTAAAGTAATATCATAAAATAGAAGAGACACCGCTGTGATGTTTCTTCAACTACCCACCAGTTAGTTACTTTGTAATAATACCGCGTAACAAGTACCAGGGTTGCATAATGTTGCAGAAGTCCTCACTGAGATAGCGGAACAATTCTACCAAGTTTTGTGTGTAGGTTGCGCCTGTCTTTGTTCCCTTCCACTGGCGATGATCTCAGTATGCATATCATATTGGAAAAATAATCAAGCTTTTATTTGTGTATATTGTCAAGTTACCGGTCGATTAGTGTTTTGGGCATGGAAGAGAGAAAACTTGGTGTTAAGGTTACGAAAATTTGTTTCTCACTATCACAAAATCTAGAAACGGTTTTTTTATTTTTAGTTGTAAATTCACTGTTAAGACTGTTTATATAAGTAAAATAACAATTAGCAGGTCATTAAATAAACAGGTATATTTTCATAAAATTTTTATTAGACATAATTTATTACAAAACATACAAATATAATAATTTCATATAAATGGCTTCTATACAATGATTTTAAATTTTTAGGGTTCCGTAGTCCGACAAGGAACCCTTATAGTTTCGCCATGTCCGTCTGTCTGTCTGTCTGTCCGCGGCGTAGCTCAGAGGCACCCCTTCGTGTGGGGTATCGTTAGATAGGTTTTTTTTTAATATTATAGGTGTGTGAAGACCATTTTTCGCTTAAATGAACCATTTGGGAAAAAAATATCTTTTAAGTGCAATTTTTTATACCCACTGGTATTGTAACATTGTTTTTTAATATTTTTTTTTACATTTAATCAGTTTTTTTATTATAAATTTTAATTGATCACCATAGGTAAAAATGTGCAGTAAATTGGGTATTCCATTACAATTCACTAAAATTTAACCTAATTAGAAGTGAATCATTATAGTCACCAAGACACTGGTACTCGGCTGTATCCGGTTAGACTGGAAGCCGACCCCAACATAGTTGGGAAAAGGCTAGGCAGATGATGGCAGATGACATGGATTACATAAGAATATAGTAGGTGCAAGGTTTAGATTTTTTATAAAATTTTCCTTATATTTGTCGCGGGAAACACAAAACTGGAGTTTCTAAAAGTTTTTAAAAAGTGACGACAAAATTTCAATAATTTTTCTTGATAGGTATTTTCTAAACACTATATAATAATGAATTTTGATTATATTTTTAGTAAATTGTTTTGGATTTTTTATTAAAAATGCAGAAAAATACTGCATATTTGTTAATTCAGTTTAAACTGCTCGTTACAATTATGTAAAACGTAAAAGCTTCCGGTAACAGTAAAATTAATTAACATTGAATTCGAAATTTTTGATTTATATAATAACTACGAAATCATTCAGTCCTGTCTATAATGCAGATAAAAGTTTTCTTTACTTTAAAAAAGTACAATATTTAGATACTTTTTTACAATTTGGTAGATGACACCATTACAAATTAATTCTAATACACCACTTTAAAAAAAAACACCTTAATTCAGCCATGACAAAACGATTACTTTTTAATTTAACTAAGACTTTTAATTGCTTTGGATTAAAAACAGTGAATTAAGTTGGAAAATAAGTGACATCACAGTTCACTAATCCCGTACGAAATCTATGGGAGTCGTATTTGACAGCTCGTAAAAAGTATCTCAATTGATTGGAGCCATCTACCCAGTTGTGATAATCAAATCAATTATTGATTTATTTATGTTAATATTTATTTATATACGTTGTTATTTAATGTAGCCTCAATATTTTCAGTCAAATTTTAAATAATTAAACATCATATTCATACATTATTCGCTTCAACGATATGGCAACTTTTAATCTATAAAAAAAATGTGCATTGATTTGCGGCAGTTAAAAGTTATATTAAGGTGCGTAAATATTATATAACATTACATGTTATAAAACGTTTTTATATATAACATGTTTCAATAATGTGAGTACTGGATGTTATGTTGTATAACATTTGTAAATATTATTAACTAGCTTCTGCCAGCGACTTCGTCCGCGTGGATAGTGGTGCTCCGCTCCTATTGGTCTTAGCGTTATGATATATAGCCTATAGCCTTCCTCGATAAATGGACTATCTAACACTGAAAGAATTATTTAAATCGGACCAGCGGTTCCTGAGATTAGCGCGTTTAAACAAAATGACAACATTTCCCTTCACTGCTCTGCTCCTATTGATTGTAGCGTGATGAAAAGTATACTATAACCATCTCAGGAGTATGACAAATAATTGTACCAAGTTTCGTTAAAATCCGTCGAGTAGTTTTTGTTTCTATAGAGTTTATACAGACAGACAAAAATTTTACTGATTGCATTTTTGGCATCAGTATCGATCCCTAATCACCCCCTGATAGTTATTTTGGAAATATATTTCATGTACAGAATTGACCTCTCTACAGATTTATTATAAGTATAGAAGATAGATAGATATGTAACACAACTTGATATATTACACAAGTTACACAACATGTTACTTTATCTGAACGCACCTTTAAAATGTATGTCTCTCTCTTACTGTTTATCTCATTAACAGAAATAAAACAAAAAATCTTTTATTTTTTAAATAGAAATAAAAACTCATGTACACAGTTCTGTCAAATGTAATTAAACCAGTGTTACCAACTTAGGGGTTTTCCCCCTAAATTTAGGGGGTAAATAAGCGGGTTGGGATTTTTTTAGGGGCGTTATATCTTTAGAGGGATTTTTAGGGTTTTTTTTCTTCTTATATTTTTCCTTATTTTTTATATTTCTCATATTTTTTTATTAAAATAATAAAAGAATGAGTAAAAATATTAGTACGGTTCCTCAATACTAAGAAAAATTGCTTAATAAACACAAGACTGGTGGTCTGTGCTTACTGGAAATACGTTAGATGTTGTTTATCTGTTTAATTTTTCTATTGTACTGTTGTGTCGACCAGCGATTTGTTAATAATGCCTAAAGGAAATAGAAATACATTCAAAAGTATACAAAGATTTGGGAAACAGATCCAGATCATATGTCACATAAATGACGTATATTTCTTTTTTTCCCGGATATATACTTTTTCAGTTTGGGTACTAATTTATTTTTTACTCTTATTTTATTTAAAAAATTTAGGGGGATTTTCATGTAATTGTGGCAGTTTTAGGGGTTTTTAACTTAGCTTTAGGGATAAATATTTCTGGGAGTTGGTAACACTGAATTAAACTCTTTGACTGTCACGTCAAAAATGCGAAAGCGTGCTCTCGGCGCCAAGATACAATTTTATCTTTTAAGGCCCAAGTTCACCGACAAGATAACAGTCCGATCAACTGAAAACAGACTGTTTACCATAAATTCAAACTTCTTCTTACGACGGATAACTTATCATTTGGGTTTTTTATTCCAAAAACGGTCGATTACCAATCTAGAGTTGGACAAGAAGAGGACAACACGAAAATTCCCGCTTCGTAGTTAAAAAAAGTTTTTATTTAACGGCCCGATTAGGTAACCATTTGTCGGTGAACTTGGCCCTTATTATTCATGTAGTAGTGACACATTTTGCTTTGTCACATATACATGATTGTGGCGGTCAAAAGTTACATCACTACATAGTATAAAACAAAGTCGCTTTCTGTCCCTATATCCCTATGTATGCTTAAATCTTTAAAACTACGCAACGGATTTTGATGCGGTTTTTTTTAATAGATAGAGTGATTAATGAGGAAGGTTTTAGTATATAATTTGTTAAGTTTTTGTATCCATTAGCTAAAATATCGCAGGCGAAGCCGCTGGCGGGAAGCTAGTATGTTAATATGTTATTGTTTCCCTGTATAAAAATACAGAAAAATCATTGCAAATATAAAGCTTTCTATCTTTCCTGTTTATCCAAAGGTTATCTAGTAGATATCGCTCTTAGCGATAAGACCGCAATTTGTACCCTTCACTTTAATGTTAATTGTATCATACGTAATTTATTTTCGGTGTACAATAAATCATTACATATTTTATTCTAATTCCAATATAAATTGGAATGTGCAAAATATATTTTTAACAGAACTGTTTTATTGCTTAAAAGTAAATACACATAGTTTACAGATATTTGTAATTAAAAATATAGAAAAACTGCTTTAAATAGCAATTAATAACATGTATAATTTCATTTTTATAAAATCTCCAAATTCACATTTATTTACATAAAATAAAGCGGCAATATTTGTGCGTAATTTTTTCCAACATGGAATTCTTTAACACAATCAAAGAGGGGGTCTAAAAGGTTTTAAGGAGTGTTAGATGGGGTCATTGGGTCCTTCATGGGGTCATATCATATTTTATAGAGTGTGATTATATACTTCGTTACTTAAAGACGAGATAATTAAATCTTTAATTCTGGTTTAACAATTAGGAACTATTTATTTTGGAATTTATTCCAATTTTGTAACAACACACAGGACTTTGTATCTATTTCGGAAGAAAAAATAATTCTTTATGGGGTCAGAATAAATTCTACTTGGGGTCAACAAAGTTCTATGTGGGGTCATAACATATCCAACAAGCACATTATTTTCTATATAAATAAAATTGATATAACATTTCGTTTTGTATAATTGGTATAAATGTATAATAATTGTTTACAGCTTAGCTCCAGGGAGTAATCTATTCGCTTCTCTAAATCCTGTATCGGTAGCGCCATGGACTGTCGAAAAATGTGTGTTGTCCGTCGCTTCGCCCGCGAACAAGACTCGTGGGGCTCCGCTGCTGTCCACCAGGGGCTCCGCCAACGTAGCCCTAGCGTTGGGGTACTGGGGGGTGAGAACGTTGTCGTATGTGTAGCTACCGCGGGTGTAGGGGTTTGAGTACCACGATGATCTGTAATAGAGTGGACGTGTGAATCTTGTTTTTAGAGATTCAAAAAAATAGTGTGGTTATTTTATAAGTACCTTAATACTATATTATGTTAACTACATATACTTATCAATATTTAAGTTAAATTTACCAAGTATTTTATATAAAAATAATGTGTGAGAAACAATAAACATTTTTTTTTTGTTTGATTTGTTTTTGTTTGATACGTCAATTTTGAGTAAATCATAAGATTTTTTTTCTGGATTAAGGATTAACTCGATACATTTTTCTAGGTACCATTTGGGAGTAATACAAATAAAAGAATACAAATAAAATATCTTATTCGACCTCATTGCGGATGGAAGTTTTGTGTATCTGTCTGTGGCATCGGATCGTGGCTCTCAAACGGATGGACCGATTTCGATGGGTTTTTTTTTTATTGAAAGCCAATTTCCTTGCGGTGGTTCTTAGCTATGTTTGGTTAATATCGGTCCAGCTGTGTAAGAGTATCAGCTCTTCCAAAATGATGTAAGGTATTTTTACGTAGGGGTTTTTTTATATATTTTTTTATTTATCTTATGTTTTAACGTCTTACCTCAGCATAGCTATAGGCTCCGGAATAGTCCTGTTCTTTCCCATGAACCTTCTTAAAAGTTCCATCACTTTCCTCTTCACTACGTCTTCGGGTAACGTTTCCACCTAAAATATTAGTTTTTATGTACAAAAAGTCTTACGCTAATGTAGGGAGATATCGTAATACTGTGGTCTTTTAGGCTGAACTGTTTGCACAACTCAGTTTGGTAAAGTCGTTCCGGAGTGAATCTCAACAAGAAGGCTTAATAGTTCTTAAGAAATATTATCGTTGGCGAAATCGCTTTGATTTGCGACAACAGCGCCACGTGTCAAGATTTAGAACGAAACTTTCAAAGTTTTGCTATACGCTTACCCCCTTGTTACAGGAGGACGACCGCTGTCATTTAAATCAATTAATTAAACTATAGATTCATTTTTACGGCTTAAAAAATAAAAGAAAAAATCTATCTAACTATTACGTAAAATTTTGAACTCTGGATCTTATATCAATAGTATTCGCTTGAATAGTTGCTGAGAATCATCCAGATCGGCTCTAACAATTTGAGCTCTAAATTTGGAAATAATGTACACGACAAGGTAAAATAAACTTAATTTATATGGTGATAGGGTTGATTTTTACTAAGCAAACTAAATGCATCATGCAGCTCATGCATTTAAATATATACACCGTGATGTTCGTTTCGATTTTTACTCGATAAGTAAAGAGGTTCTGATTATAAATTGCATGACTACGTTTAAGTATTAACAATGAGATATGTATGATAAAATGGCCTGATATTCAGGTCAGGTTACGACCTCTAGGGATCTCCTACAGTTTTATAGAAAGAAAATTAAGCCACGATTCCACTGACAGCCCATTACCCATTCCATTGCATTCATAAACGCCACTCAATTTTCATTCAACTCCTTCGGCCGGTTTCTTTATCAGAATCAACGCTATGTTTTTCTGGGACTTCATTTAATAAGCCCAAATTGTTTAGCGTTAAATTGCAGATAGCATTTTTCGTTTTAATAATAAATCTTGAGATTTCCCGGATTTTCCGTCGCTACAGAGCACATAAAAGTACAAATAGCAGATAAGACTACTAAAAATTGAATGGCGTTAAAATATTTTAACAAAAAAAACATGCATTAACAATTTACTAACCAACTTAGCACCATCCCCGCTCGTCCACAGTGTTAGAGAGTGCAACGACCCCATAGGAGAACTAGCTCCAAATATCTTAGTCGTCCAATAATCTTCCTTTGAGACCTTCGCTTTCTCCGGCCCATTCCATACGAAGCCAAAGAATGTTGCCGTTTTAGGCCACCATGCTTTAGGAAAATGTAGTATAATTTTGTCGACAACACCTATAGCGACATTGTCGATCGCCTCTACTTTGTCTTTAGGCAGACTTGGCGAAAATATTGATGTGTGTCTGGAATTTTGATTGGTTAGTCAGTGTGGTTATTTTGCCAAATTCAATATTAAGTTGGAGGGTATCAATGCTTTAATGTAAGAAAATTATACTATGTACGTCTGGATTGCAATATTTGAGAAATACATATTATTGCATCAGTACTCAATATTAAAAAAATAGATTTTAAGTACTTTCAGGGTAAGGTCATCCTGAAAAAACAGCGACTCAAAGAGCATTTTCAAAGCAAATTATTAAGTAGCCATTTTAAATTTTATCTACAAAAGAGAAACTTCAAATTGATTTAAAAACAAATAGAATCAGTAACACGGCACCACGAGCTACCAGGACGGCATTTGTAAAAACAAAAAAAAACATGGCGCAAGTTATCTTGAACATAATGCTGGTAGTACACTTGGCTTATTTGTCTAAATATTTGGGCCCTTTCCGTATAACGAAGTGAACTTTATGGAACTACTAATAGGGTCCACTTTGTGTTCATAAAATAACAATATACTGGTAAAATACTTCTTCCGCTATTTTAAATAAGTCTAAGAGAAGAGGCCTGTCCAGCAGTGGGTCAATAAATAGACGGATGATGATGATGTAAATAAATCTCCAGACACGTAGATATTTACGCCAGGATGCTAATGTTATTCGTAAAATATAAGCCATAGACAAGCAATTAATATGTGACCCCAAATTACTATTTATGATTTTATGGATATGATAAAACTAAATGTCGGTTTTATTGTATGTGAAATACCTATTAAAAATGTCATGCTATGATTGGTCCGTTTGGTGTTTTGACCCCCATTAGATACAAGATAGACCCCCGATAGCATCCGTCATACGTCTATACACGTCATGAGCAGCGGCATAAGAAAAAAGGCCGTAACTATTATTTATTTTTCGAAATTGATTAAAATACATATTTCAATCAGAATGTTTTTGTGATTCCAAATATGTACTGAACTAAATATCGAAAAAAAAATAGCTTTTTCAGCCATTTTTTTATATCATATCATGCAAGCAGTCCATGGCGTTCGTAAGGCGTTTAAAAGGTTAATTAAATAATATAGTAAACAACCTACCAATTTAGCGAAATCCCCAACAGACCATAGTGTCAAAGCATTCGTGTTCCCCATAGGGGGGGACGTGCCACAGAAATTTGTCACCCAAACGTCATCCTTGCTCAAATTTTTCCTATCTTCGCCCTTCCATAGAAACGAATACCATACAGTACGATTCCACCAGGATTTTTCGAATAAGAGTATGACTTTCCCCACAACCCCTATGGTCAATTTTTCGATAGCCGTCAATTTTGCTTGTGGTAAGGGCGGTGAGAAGAGTTTTTCATGTCTACAACAAAAATAAAGTGGTAGCATAGTTGAGATTAGCCTGCCGGGGCTGTGAGATGTTCGAAAAAGGTACCGCGGCCCTGGAACACAAATGGCTGAGGAAGGAACATGGATGGGTTTCCTCCCACTCCGCCCACAGCGGGAGAAGTCATTGATAAATTCCCATCCCCATAAAAGCCAGAAAATGAAAGAAATGACAGATGTGACGCGATTGTTTGTCGTGGTATGGACAGGCCAGGCGCCCTCTACAGCTTAGGTATGAAGCTACACGTACTTCGCGGGTTCATAGGAATAACCCCCCTCTATAAAACACAGGCAGTTTTTAAAACGTGCATGATGGGTAAATCAATACAGACTCTTACTACACGAACTTAAGGTTTATTTTTGTTTGTTACAAGCACCCCCGGTCTCCGTAGATAATAGGGAACATTATTACAGAGTTCTCCCACCAGAGTGTAGTACTAGAATAAACAGTAAACATTATAAAACTTATTCGTAGTTTTATTAAAATTTAAAAATTGGTATCGTTTTACCATGAGGTATAGTGTATAAGCCCCGCGCGTTGATATTGCGATGGAACCTTGTCACAATAACGGCTGCGTGACGTCATCCACCGCAAAAAAGTTGACAGCAAAAAGGTTAATCTACGTCAAACTACGTCAAAACTACGTCACTAAGATGGCCGCCAGTCGCAATACCAACGTGCGGGGCTAGTACTCAGCTGCATCTTGTTTGGACTGGAAGCCGACCCCAACATAGATGGGGATTAATATAGAATATTTATTACGAATAAATACGACATGATGCATGTCGGTTTGTTTACTGCTTGTGCTAGTAGCGCCCTCTGCGTCGAGCTTTGCGTAATGTTCCCTATTTTAAATAAATACACGTTATAGTCCGACATGGATCTATATGAATGTGGTGAAAACTGGAACTAACATTGTCATCTTGGAATGACACTGATAATGATACAAATTAATGGAAATTTCCATTATTTTAATAGCTATTTTTAATTCATCATTTAAATTTTAATAATAATCTTAAATTGGAAACAATAAAATGTAATATTTATACATTTAAAACTCATTTGGATGTTAGTAGGTAGCTCACAAGCCGAGACTCACCAGATTATAAGGTAGTCATCGAGGCCGATGGATATCTACAACAGCAGAAGCATCGCAGATCATCATTGCCCTTTCCTAACTAGTTGAGGACAAAATTAAGTATGACCGAATGCAGTTACATTTTTATTCATAGTTGGGTAAAAATTCCCCCCGCCGGTTCCATTAAAAAAGACATTTCAAGATGGTGGATAGCGTTAGTTCACCTGTCAGCCACATTCATAGGGTCAATTTATACTAGCGCAGAGTCGAAGCGCATCGAAGCGTCAAATTCTTTACAACTAAAGCGAAGCCGCACGAATGCGCGCGTATTCGCCAGAATATGCGTCGTGATCAACACCGACGCAGGCCAATTTCCGACTGATGACGCGTAAGTTCGCTAGTTGGCGCATGGATACGCGCGAATGCGCGCGCTCCAATCAGCGTTGTTCACGCGCAGACGCGCGAATTCACGTGTTTTTTTTAAATCTCAGAAGTAATGTGTGCGTTACGCTGTGGAGTTAAGGTTGAATTTGTTATGTTCAGGTTTGGATAGGCGCTTCGATGTGCTTCGACTCTGCGCTAGTATAAATTGACCCATAAATAGCCATGTCGGACTATACCTATAATTTTATTTTCAACCTACCCATTTAGCAATGTCGCCATTCATACAAAAAGTTAGCGCATTGCTTGTCTCTTCAGGGACGCTAGCCTCATTGAGCCTCGTTGTCCAATAATCCTCTTTGCTTATACCATCCTTGTATAAATGAAGTCGGAGACATTGGAAAACCAACGGCTGTCAAACAGCAAAATGACTTTTGCTTCGACACCTATCGAGATTTTGTCTATGGCAATGACTTTCTCTTGTGTTAGTGTTGGTGTGAATAGTTTGTTGTGTCTAAAAATAATTAAATATGACACACAAATTAATTGTCACATTTTCAATAAATGTATGGCGTCGTATGACATGTAAAAGTGATGCAGATACCAGTGCAAGAAAGGAATGCAGCTATACGTATTATATAGCGCCATGTCTCTCAAGATTCTTGATGATCTACGATTAAATTCACGTTTATCTATCTATACATATAAAATGCTTTGTCCTGAATGACTGACGGATCAACGCACAGCCTAAACCACTGATCGTAGAGACCTGAAACTTGGAGGGTGTGTTCTTGTTATGACGTAGGCATCCGATTAGAAAGGGTTTTTCAAAATTCTACCCCTAAGGGGGTGAAAAATGGGGGCAAAGTTTGTATGAAACTCAGTCATTTGTAATTTGAAATCGTATAGCCCACACGGGCTAAGCCGCTGGCGGAAAGGCAGTATAGCTATATACTCCTTTGTCCAAACAGTCATTACATTATCCGCCCCCATAGGGGATGATACACTCGCTATTTGGGCACTCCAGTCACACTATAAACTATCCTTATCACCCTTATACCAGATGAAATAATAAAAGATGTTCTTATTATTCCCCCACCAATTATTAAAGAAGTGTAAAATTACTTTCCCTATCAACCCCATCGATATATTGTCTATAGCTGATATTTTCGTTAGTAGCAACACTGGCGTAAATAATGTTGCGTGTCTGAAAAATTTTTTTTTTTTTTTCTTAATTGTTGATTTTATTGCTTTTTAAGTAAAAACTCATCAGGGTGCGAACGTGTGACTTTGGATATGTGCAGGGTATGGGTGTCAGTGTTAGTACACGCATGTCGTGACGTCACACAGCACATCGTCGGCTCTGATGATTATAGGTGGTGACCATCAGGTAGGTTGTGCCCAGTGGCGGATCCAGGGGGGGCTAAGGGGCTCAAGCCCCCCCCCCAAAAGCTAAGCAAGGAGACTGATTATGCGTTAAGCAAAATAAAATGTTCAGTGCTTCGCTTGAATAAACCTACCCTCACCAGAATCAAGCCCTCCCCAAACCAAAATCCTGGATCCGCCACTGGTTGTAGCTAAATTGGAGCTCGAACCCAAATCTTTATGATCCTTATAATATACTAGCCGTTTCCCGCGGTTTCACCCGCATCCCGAGGGAACTTCTTAGCGCACCCGGGTAAAAAGTAGCCTATGTTGTTCCTCAGGGTCTATTCTATCTCTGTACCAAATTTCATTTATATCGGTCCAGTAGTTTTGGCGTGAAAGCGTAACAGACAGACAGACAGAGTTACTTTCGCATTTATAATATTAGTAAGGAAGTAAGGATGGGCGAAGTTATCATCGATCTATTTACTTTCCCACTGCTGGGCAAAACCCTCTTCTCATACAGAAAAGGGATGCCTGCTGGCTTTATTATTATCAAAAGCAAGTCTGTCTGTCGGTAAGGCTTTCACGGGATGGTAGAACAGATTAAGATTATAATTATAAAATTTAGCATTGAGATGAATTGAAGTCTGGCGGTAGACATGGGATATTTATCCGCGTTTGTGATGTAGTTCGATCAGGGTGAGCTGAAACCGCGGGAAACATCTACCTACATGTTATTTATATAAAAAAGAATCCCTATTTCCCTTGGTCACGGCATCACTCGTGAACGGCTGGACCGATTTGTATGTAATATGGTACAAAGATAGAGGGAACCCTGAAAAAGCTTTTAGGCTACTTTTTTATTTGGGTGCGCTTAGTATTTCTCTCGGGACGCGGGTAAAACCGCGGGAAATAGCTAGTCTTATATAAAAATGAATGGCTGTTCATTAGTGTCGCTAAAACTCGAGAACGGCTGGGCTGATATAGCTGATCTTGGTTTTGAAATGTTTTTCGAAGTCCAGGGAAGGTTTTAACGGTGAGAATAAGTTATAACAGATGTAGGTGATACGAAGTTCACCAGGTCATCTGGTAGTTAATATTATTCTTTTAAACTTTTAGAGAAAATGGCTGGATAGATTTAGACGAAACTTGTTATTTCCTTCAGTGTGCGGTCAAAACCGCTGAAGACAGGCATAGAAAGATTTCGTGTTAGTTGCGCCACTTCTTCAAAACACACAGGAGGTGAAAGGCGGGCATTTTGGGGGTCTTTTGTAAATTTGTCGTTCAAAAAGTCCTGATAAAAATCAGGACTTTTTGCCTAGTTTGAATAGATGATTTTTTTAAAGAATTTCACTCACCTCTCCTTCAAAACTCCCAAGGACACGGTAACTATGACATTCCTTGCTTTGTATGTGGTTCCGTCTTTGCAGGAGACTACCACATCACCCGCTGGGTCCTGTGGCCAGGATATCTGGGACACCTCCTTATTCAACTTGATTTCGAGGTTCGGATACCCAGGGCCATTGTTGTATGTGTTCTAGAAGAAGAATATAATCTTTAGGCGCTATCCACACATTTCCGGGTCAGTCCTATCCGTCTTCCGAGTTGTCCGTGTTCCCGTCAGGGACGTGCCATCCGTCACCCGTATTCAAACACGATGTCTTTTTTAACAAGTAGCGGCCCGTCCCGGCTTCGCACGGGTAGCCTATGTTACTCAGGGTGAATGTAGCTTTCAAATAGTGAAATTTTTGAAATCGGCACAGTAGTTTTTGAGTTTATTCATTACAAACATACACACAAAAATACAAAACTTGCCTCTTTATAAAAGTAGTGTAGATGAAGAATTAGAATTTCGCGAAAATTTGTAAGTACCAAAATTTACCTTAATTTTCAACTTTTTTTATTTTAATATTAGTAGTATAGATAGAACGCGGTCGGTCCGTGGATGGGTGACCATCTATGTAATAGCGAGACTCCTCCGTGCCTCGGAAAGCACGTTAAGCTGTTGGTCCCGGTTGTCATTTGTACATCTTTGACATTCGTTACGGGTAGTCAGAAGCCAGAAAGTCTGACAACCAGTCTTACCAAGGGGTACCGTGTTACCCGGTAACTGGGTTGTGGAGGTCAGATAGGCATTCGCTCCATGTAAAACACTGGTGCTCAGCTGCATCCGGTTTAGACTGGAAGCCGACCCCAACATAGTTGGGAAAAGGCTAGGCAGATGATGATGATTAGTAGTATAGATAGAAGATAGCTAGCAAAAAAAAACTTACCAATAAAATTTGGAACAAGGTCTTATATCCGTGTCTATGCCAACTCATATGCTGATGTCCACCCAGCTCCTCGTACCTGGACTGGGTGGAGACGTCGTTCCAACTGTTGGACGACTCATAGTTGTCTATGACTAAGTCTAGGAACTGGAGGAGATTGTCTATGTAGTCTTTGTCGTTCAGCAGTTGGGGGTATTTCGTTTTTATGTAGTCTAGAAGGCTGGAATTGAGAGAAATTAATTATTAATTCAATTGTTACATCAAAATAATCAATCAATTAATTAGAAAACTCAAGAATTTCTTGGATTTTCTTCATCTTTCGTGTGGGCTGCTAGTTTACTAACCTAACAACCTCTGGTGCCAGAGTCTTCTCAAACAACTGCTAACAAAATAACACCCGGGGACGATGGCTTAGCGTGCCTTACAGACAGATATGTGTTGCTGGGGAGTTTGTTGCCCCACTTCTTCTTCCCAGCAAAAACACATAGGAAGTAAAGGGCGGGCGTTTTGGGGAATGTCTCTTGTAAATTGACGTTCAGCCTAATTTGAATAAATGACTTTTGAATTTTTGAATGTTGCCAGGCACGGGGGTTTTACACCAACAACTTCTTACTCCGGGGTGCTTTGTGAAATATTCTAAAAACTATAAACCGATTTCGGGGCCGGGACCCTGTTTACAGCAGCCGCGTTATGCGACTACTAGACCAACAAGGTACCCAATTTCTTGGATGATGTTTTCGAAGGCCCCAAACAAAGTTTCCGAATATTTTATGCGATTTCACTCGCGTTCTGAAGGAACTAATATATCTTATGTAGGGCTACCATCACCCAAATCGTCGACCCTGGACTAAAATTATAAAAACCCCGGACATTTTGAATGAGTTTGATTATTTCCCCGGACACTTTTTCATTGTTTTATTTTATTGCTTACCTTACAATCAAGCGGGATCGGATATCAGGTAAAAAGTCCGGGATTTTTCCGGACGCTCTTTGAAAACCCACCCGGACGCACCTCGGACACCCTCTAAACTAGGACAAATCCGGGAAAACCCGGACGAATGGCAGCCCTAATCCTATGTCATAATCTCATTTATAAACTTTCATTCAAATCCGTTCAGTAGGTTTAGCGTGAAAGAGTGTCAAACATACATACATTTGATGAGATCAACAAACTTTCATCTCCAAAAAATCATGTTTAAAAGGTTAAAAACAAACCACTAACTGCCTAGTGATATACTGTCCCAGGCTCTGGTACCTCCGGGGGATCGTCCACAACTTCAAAACTGAAGATCATCAGCTGCCCTTGTCTCCCTACCTTAAATTTTCAACTAAAGAATTTACACTCAAACCAACTCACTGCCTAGTAATACAATATCTCAAAGGCACCGGTACCTCCAGGAGATCGTCCACAACACCTGAATTGAAGATCATCAGCTGCCCTTGTCTCCCGTGTTACATTAAGTCCTGAACTAAAGAATCTACAAATAAACCAACTCACCACCTAGTAATATAAAAATGAACGCGCTGTTGTCTCCTGAGTATCGTCCACAACACCTAAACTGAAGATCATCGGCTGCCCTTGTCTCCCTACCTTAAAATCTCAACTAAAGAATCTACAATCAAACCAACTCACCGCCTAGTAATATACTGTCCCAAAGGCTCCGGTACCTCCGGGGGATCGTCCACAACTCCTAAACTGAAGGTCATCAGCTCGTTCAATATGTCCTTGTCTCCTGCGCTCCCATCGGACCGGAACACATCGAAGTCCAGGTCTTGGGGAAGGATGGAGACGTTGTTCTGGATAGCTATATCGTATATACGGGACGAGAACTGCCCGTGAATCCTGATGAAGAAAATTGGTACACCATTTATTAACACACTAGCGGCCCGTCCCGGCTTCGCACGGGTAGCCTATGTTACTCAGGGTGAATGTAGCTTTCCAATGGTGAAAGAATTTTTGAAATTCGGCACAGTAGTTTTTGAGTTTATTCATTACAAACATACACACAAAATTACAAATCTTCCCTCTTTATAATAGTAGTGTAGATGTAGATAACATTACTTAGATTAACAAAATTCTCAGCGTCGCTCCCACTAGATACCGCGCTTCCTAAAAACAATAGCTCCGTGAATGCGGCAACTTATTATTGTAGTGTGTGTCAGTGAACCCAGTGTTTTTCTTATTTTTAACCCCCGACGCAAAAAGAGGGGTGTCATAAGTTTGGCGTCGATGTCTACCTGTCTGTGGCGTCATAGCTCTCAAACGGATGGACCGATTTCGAAGCGGTTTTTTTTCTTTGAAAGCTAGTTTCCTTGCGGTGGTCCTTAGCTATGTTTGGTTAATGTCGGTCCAGCAGTGTAAGAGTATCAGCTCGTTTCCAACATGATGTAAGACATATTTACATAGGGGAGGTTTTTAAATTTATCTTTTTAGTATTATTTTCACACAGTTTCACTACAAAAACTGGCATTTTACTTTGGATTATGTCTAAAATTATTTAAATCATTCGGGACGACTTCCTTGCAACGGGATTGGCTTCGGACTGGCTCTGGTATGCCGCCTTCGGCATAGTATTGGTGGCCGTATTTTACAAGTACACTGGCGGTATCTAGTCGGAACAGCGCGGAGGCTTTTAGTATTCTATGGTCAAATACCAAATATCTCTAGCAATCAAATCTATGGAAAGATAACTTGAAAATGGCGGATAGTCATCCAACCATACTATACGAAGAAGAATCTATACTAATCTACACTAATATTATAAAGAGGAAAACTTTGTTTGTTTGTTTGTTTGTTTGTTTGTAATGAATAGGCTCAAAAACTACTGGACCGATTTTAAAAATTCTTTCACCATTCAATAGCTACATTATCCACGAGCAACATAGGCTAAATTTTATTTTGGAAAAAAATAGGGTTCCGTAAGATATTTGGGTTTTTCGGACACAAGGTGTAAGAAATCAACCAGAAAAGTTACTTTTCTTGCGTACGCTACTATTCTCAGGAACTACTGGTCCGATTTGAAAATTCTTTCAGTGTTAGATAGCCCATTTATTGAAGAAGGCTATAGGCTATATTTCATCACGCTAAAACCAATAGGAGCGGAGCACCAGTAGCGGCGTTAGGGTAGGGCGAGGTGGGGCGATCGCCCAGGGCGCCGGATCTGAAGGGGCGCCGCAGGCGCCCTTCTTATATCCTCTCACTCTTTGAGGCCTACTTACCCTAATACCATAGTTTGCTTAGCAAAGTTTCCTTTACAAAAGTTTCCTTGAATTTTTCATCAAATGTCTATCAATTTCGGGTTTTTCCGCGTTCTAATGTCAATACATTAGAATGCAAAAGTTGACAAGAAAAAAGTTGTCGTCAATTTTCCGGCAAAGGAGAATGGGCGTTGTGGTACCCCTCCAGTATCGTCTTTACTATAAGGGCACTCGGGGTCCGTGCCCAGGGTCCTCATTGTACCGGGGGCCCCCAGAAACGAAGCATACAATTATTATAAAATTGTTACTAGCTGTTTCCCGCGGTTTCGCCCGCATCCAGAGGGAACTCCTTCGCGCACCCGAGTAAACAGCCTGTGTCCTTTCTCAGGCTCTAGACTATATGTGTACCAAATTACATTTAAATCGGTTCAGTAGTTTTAGTAGCGTGAAAGCGCGACAAACAGACAGACATAGTTACTTTCGCATTAATAATATTAGTAAGGATTATTATGTTGCTCATACCTATTATTTAAAAAATTTCGCGCTCGCTGCGCTCGCGCTCTAACTCTTGTTCCTCTATTTTTTTCTCTCTTACTATTTATAGTTTTTAGGGTTCCGTAGGCATCAAGGAAACCTTATGAATCAGGGTGTCCACTATTTGGAAAATCAGGAAAGCAATAGGTGGTCACGGATTTTCAGGGAAAAGTAAGAGTCATGAAAATGATTCTTAAGAATATTGATGCTCATATTCCTAAAAAAATTCGCGCTCGCTTCGCTCGCGCTATTACTCATATTACTCTGATGTCTTCTTGGCTTACTGTTTATTGTTTTTAACTCCAAAACAGATAATATATTGTTTCCTACCTATGCACATATCTAAACTTTAACATAAATATACATAATACTCTGGTTAAAAACAAAATAATATAATATTTTCCATAAGACGACAATATTGGTTCAGGGAAATGCTACCACAATGGTCAGGAAAAAGTCAGGGAACTATTTTGGTATTTATAGTGGACACCCCGCTTATAGTTTCTCCATGACTGTCTGTCTGTCTGTCCGCGGCATAGCTAAGCGTTCTTAGTACAAAAAAGCTGAAATTTGGTATGGATATGTACCTATACAGGTTTTTTTTTTAGTACTAAGTCCTAACAAACTGAAAAATACGTCTTTGTTAAAAAGTGTTTAAGCTTATTTTGACAAAATTTGCGCACTGGTTAAAAACTTTTCCTGTATTGATCACGCCGACGCCGATTCTTTCCAAAGGTCAGAACCCTCGGTGCGCGAGTCCGACTCGCACTTGGCCGGTTTTTTTCCGTATGGGTTTAAATTGCACTTAGGGGTCACCGCAAAAAACTCGCCCAGGGCGCTGATGGGGGTAAAACCGGCACTGCGGAGCACCACTATTCCACGCGGACGAAGTCGCGGGCAGAAGCTAGTAATATTATAAAGAGGAAAGATTTGTTTGTTTGTAGGGTTCTAACTCAAAAACTATTGGACCGATTTAAAAAATTCTTTCACCGTTAGAAAGCTACATCTATACAAAGCGTCATAGGCTACATTTATTTCCAGAAATAATTAGGGATCCCTACTAAAACTTGAATAATGTAACCCAAAGCGTAAAAAAACATGTCCACGCGGGCGAAGCTGCGGGCGGAAAGCTATCTACAATATATTATACATATTATATCTACAATATATTATACATATTATATCTACAATATATTATACATATTATATCTACAATATATTATACATATTATATCTACAATATATTTTACAATATATATATTTAAATAAATAAATAAATATAGGTAACATCATTCTCTCTCACCACTCGGCCCCCAATTCGACCACGCCGTCTCCAAAAGGCACAGTGTTCACTCGCCCCCCGACCCTGTCCATGGCTTCCAGCCCCAGGACTTTCTTCCCAGCCTTGCTGAGAGTGGAGGCAGCGGTGCACCCTGCCGCCCCCATGCCCACTATGATAGTGTCGTACACTTCTGGCATTGTTGCGCTGGAAAGTAAAAATAAAAAAAACATAAATTTAAAAAATCAAAAAACCCAACTTCTTAAAAATACTCTTATTATTAACTAAAAAGAATAAAACAAGTCTGGTAGATCACCACATTGACAGTCGGGACCCATATTTGATAGGAATGAGTCTAGGTTATTTAACCCCCCCTCCGCCATTTGCGGGCGCCATTTTGAAAATCTATATAGCCTATGTCACTACTACAATTTAGACAAATCCAACGACACCTCATATGTTAAAATCCGTCCAGCCGTTTAGGCTGTAAGGTTTGCCAAAGAAATGGACATACATACATACATACACTCGAAAAACATAACCCTCCTTCTGTCGCAGTCGGGTAAAAACATTAAAGTGCGTCTTAGATAGGGCTGCCATTCGTCAGAATTTCCCCGGATTTGTCCTAGTTTAGAGGGCGTCCGGGGTGCGTCTGGTCGGGTTTTCAAAGAGCGTCCGGAGAACACCCGGACACTTTTTACCTGATATCCGATCCAGATTGATTGAAAGGTGAGCAATAAATAAAAAGTGTCCGGGGAACTCATTCAAAATGTCCGGGGTTTTTATAGTTTTAGTCCAAGGTCGACGGTTTGGGCTATGGCAGTCCTACTCTTAGTCGACTATACCAGATACCTACTAAAATCAATAATCTCTCCAGACTGATTTCGGTCACGGCGACCAATCTCAATGTAGACTAGCCAGGTACGCAGGAGATATTATAGTGCACGCACGCTTGCAGACACAGGTGCACTCTCTATTCCCTCACACTCATAGTCCGATGGGTCGGCAGTCCAATACGGCCGCGGAGAGATCAGGCGCAAGACCGACAGCGACACGCGCGAGCCGAGCCACGGAGAGGTGTTGCTATGTTAAAAAAATGGTCACCCATCCATGGACCGACTTCGGCTAGCGCAGCTTAACCTTGCTTATCAATCGAACCGCATGGCTGTTACTTAGCCACGAACCCTCATTGACTATAACTTTGTAATTGGTAATGGCTGCTTAGCCGTGATAGTTTTTCTTTCTAATAGTAGAGGTGATAGATCATCATCTGCCTAGCCTTTTCCCAACTATTTTGGGGTCGGCTTCTAGGTTAAACCGGAATACCAGTATTTTCCACAATCCAGTTACCGGGTAACACGATACCCCATGGTAAGACTGGTTGTCAGACTTTCTGACTACCCGTAACAACTGTCTAAGATCTCCAAATGACAGCTGGGACCAACAGCTTAATGTGCTTTCCGAGGCACGGAGGAGTCTCGCTATGACATAGATGGTCACCCGTCCACGGACCGACCGCGCCAAGTGCAGCTTAATCTTTGATCAGTCGACCCGTGCGGCTGTTACTTAGCCACAAGCTCCTGTAGTAGTAGATGTGATAGATATGCGACCTTAATTGCACTTAGTTGCTTAGTAGCAAGAGTCGCTATTTCTATAATTGTTGCGCTAAGTCCCTCTTCTGTACTTGTACTATTTATTGTGTGGTAGAGGGCTTCAGCAGTAGCTGAGTGGTGAAAAAACCCTGCCACAATTAAACCAGAATTTAAAAGAATCCTTCTTCAATAATCTTCATCTGTCTAGCTTTTTCTCAACTAGCTTGGCGTCCAGTCTAAATGCAGCTGATTACCAGGATTTTACATGGACAACTGCCTATCTGACCTCCATAACACAGTTACCGGGTAACATGATACCCCTTGGTGAGACTAGTTATTGGACTACCCATAACAACTGATAACTGACTTGGCATAGGTATTCAATTAAGGATTATTATTCTGGGCATTCCTGTCTATTATAAAGATAGGAATTAGTAAATTTGATAAATGGTGTATTATTACAAGATATTGCAAGAGATCCAAGCAAATTTGAACCTTATGTGTAGTCCTTGAAAGGTTAATTTCATGATTGATATCTGTTTGACATTAAAGATAAGTCAATGTCCCTATCAAAGTGTCATTGTACCTACAATTGAAATGATTAACATCATTTGAAATGCAGATTGAAAAAATCCATTGTCTGTCTGTGAATCCTTACTAATATTATAAATTCTACCGTTACTCTGTCCCTCTGACTGCTACACTTTGACGGTAAAAAAGCTGAACCAATTGAGATAAAATTTGGTATGGAGACAACTTAAACCCTGGAAAAACAATGGCTATATATTTTTTGTATTGTATTGGCAAATGCTAGACCTCAGCGGAGATGCAACTAGAATTATGCTCAGATGGGAAAGAAATAACAATAGGCCATTTCTATAATAATCCTTACTAATATTATAAATGCGAAAGTAACTCTGTCTGTCTGTCTGTCTGTTACGCTTTCACGCCAAAACTACTGGACCGATATAAATGAAATTTGGTACAGAGATAGAATAGACCCTGAGGAACAACATAGGCTACTTTTTACCCGGGTGCGCTAAGTAGTTCCCTCGGGATGCGGGTGAAACCGCGGGAAACAGCTAGTTATTAATAATGTAATATTCTAGAATCACTACCAAGATAATAAATATAATATTGTGATGTTAAATTTGCATGTGTAGAAATTGGTGAACATTTTTAAAATTCCTATATCACATAATGATTGTGCCATAAGCTAGGTTGTATATTGATAAAAATAAGTTAACACTCTCAAAGTCGTGTAGAATATATTAAATATATTAAATCCGCCCCTAAGATGACCCACCGACCTTGTTTGATTATAAAGACAAAGGGAGTTGAATTTAAACAACATAATTTAATCAAAGTGCGTATTGTATAATAAATGTAAACAAAACATTACATTATATTGATAATAAGCATGTTATCCAAACTTTTAATTATTATTCAACTAGATAATTTAAATATCTTTCATAATAACATATGTTTGCATTATTATTACAATTTTAATCTAAAAAAACTATTTTCATCATAAAATCGTGCATCATAAAATTTAAAAATAGAATAACAGTAAACATTGGTACTCACAGCAATTTACCGGTAAATTCACGCCCAAAAAAAAAGTTAATTTGTTTAGTCGATTTTTGACCTCCAAACAAAGTTATCACAAGTTTCACACAACGCACCTTTGAACCGCTATGATTATTTCTGTAGGTTATAAAAAACGCGAATCCACGTGTAACACTGCGGCACAATAAATATGTGCGATATATAATAAAGCACTCGTTAAACGTTTTCTTATCTTATTAGATAAGGCCGGGATTTATGAATTTTTAAATTATCACTGATACAAGGAAATCTCAGTTTGACGTTTAGTTTCACACGGGGTTAATGCTGCCAGCACTAGAATTTTGTTTTGCCTAAATGCCAAATGTCACTTGAAAAGAAGCAGAAGTTTGTAATTTCGAATTACACCAAATTTCGAATAGCACCAAAGTACTCATTAATTTAATTCTAAATCACGGTTTTGTTTTGCATTAAGTTGTTATTAATTTTCTGAATTTCAACAACGCCCAATAAAATTACCAAATCGTCAACCCAAAAGCGAAAATAATCAATTGTTCATGTGTCAATAAAGGTGACTTTTTCAATTATTTTGGAAACTAAATACCACAATATAAAAGAAACTATTTATTTGTTCTTTCTGTTATTTACAATTTACCCACGCTGAGTGCAAACATTATTACGTGGCAATTCTCGTACTGTCAATGTCAAAACATATTTTTGCGTTCCATTTTATGTAACTAAATGTAGGACTTTTAGCATTACTATTGCTTTCATTGTTCATTGCAAAAATGAGAAAGGTTGAGGTTTTACAGCAAAATACTCTTCAAATAAGATAGTAAAAAAAGGTTGTGTTTTTTTACCCGCTTCCTGAGGTAACTACGTCCCATAGTTTTATAAAATCTACTTTACGTCCTACCTCAGGGTTCTAGCTATCTCCATACCAAATTTCATCTCAATCGGTTCAGCCGTTTTCCCGTGAAAGCATAACAGACAGATATATATACAGAAATAGTGATTTTCGCATCTAATGATATATAATATTATCTATATGATAATAAAATATTAATAGGTAAGGAATTCAAATAATGATTCCTAAATTATTAAACAGCGAAGCCTTTTGGTAAGTCTTCCGACGACATTTCATCCTAAAAACAGTTCTTTGGCATTATCCTGACCGAAGCTATAACGGTTCGAAAATAAGACGAACCATTTCTTACGAGGGCTAGCCCTATCCATTGGCTCATCTTGGCAGAAACTCTACAAAAAGCCCGCCTCAGACCCAATGGGCCATGTCGGCAGAAATTCTCTTCAAATGACGTAGTTAAAGACTTTGAACACGATGTGATCCTTACTTCCTTACTAATATTATAAATGCGAAAGTAACTCTGTCTGTCTGTCTGTTACGCTTTCACGCCAAAACTACTGGACCGATATAAATGAAATTTGGTACAGAGATAGAATAGACCCTCAGGAACAACATAGGCTACTTTTTACCCGGGTGCGCTAAGTAGTTCCCTCGGGATGCGGGTGAAACCGCGGGAAACAGATAGTATGATATATTCTTAGAAGCTAGATCAATTTAGTAGTTAGTCCATTTCAATATCTGCATTTACCATT
This sequence comes from Pyrrhia umbra, assembly GCA_963891755.1. NCBI lineage: Eukaryota > Metazoa > Arthropoda > Insecta > Lepidoptera > Noctuidae > Pyrrhia > Pyrrhia umbra. Next base: position 1,635,299 of record OY982946.1, read on the forward strand.
AGGTATATCTAGATACACGGCCACATCTTTACATATAAAATGCTTTGTCCTGAATGACGCGTTGACAACGCACAGCCTAAACCGCTGATTGTAGAGACCTGAAACTTGGAGGGTGTGTTCTTTGTATGACGTAGGCATCCGATAAGAAAGGATTTTCCGAAATTCCACCCTTAAGGGACTGAAAAAGCGTGGCAATGTTTGTATGAAACTCTGCCTTTTTAATTTTAATTCGCATAAATCACGCGGGCGAAGCCGCTGGCGGAAAGCTAGTAAAACGATATAATTTGACATAATCTTTGACATTTTTCTTAACAAGCGGCTCCACTTAAAATTCCTAATTATTCTGGTTATTCGGTACAATAAATTGGTCCAATTCAAAGGTAATTTAGTTTTTAACAGGTAAACTGCCGCCGTCCGGTCGTAGACAATTTTATTATTGATGATTTTAATGATTCGGAGAATAGATGACGTCCGTCTATGTAGGTATACCGATAGAATTACGTATTAAGATATAGGTAACCCGCTTACATAAGCGGGCAGTCTACCAAAGAACACACCTCTACCTTAGTCACAAAAAAATGTATAAACCCCCTGTCCACATATCTATACCTAATTTCAGCTTTTGGTATTAGACCAAGAACCTCTGAGCTATGCCGCGGACAGACAGACAGGCAGACGGACATGGCGAAACTATAAGGGTTCCACGTCGACTACGGAACCCTAAAAATGAAGGTTTGTTTAAGTAGGTACCCACATACTGAGAAAATACAAGTACTTACCTACAACGTACCTACCTAACTCATTATTTTTTTATCAGAATGGCTATTGGGTCGATAATATTATCGGCCCTTTAATGAAAGTCTATCATAGGTATATCATTTTAATTATGAATGTTATCACATTCATATACTTACTTCGAAATTATCGTAACTTATTACTTTCTAGCTATTTCCCACAGTTTCACCAGCGTCCAGAGTGAAATTCTGCACGCACCCCAATAACAATAAAACCGGCCAAGTGCGTGGCGGGCCACGTGCAGTAGGGTTCCGTAGTTGATCTTAGTTAGTCGACTATAAATCTGTAACCGGTTAAGCCTACTTAGCCGTGATAGTTTTCCTTGTAAGTTCATTACATGTACTATGTCTGTGATTTTTTTCACATTTCTAGGTACAGCCATTCAAAAAAAAAAAACATCCCCACTTTACGTGTTTGGGAGCTACCCTAAAAAAATATTTTTTCAAAATTTTATTTTACCACTTTTTGGCGTAATCAATATACATATCCATACCAAATTTCAGCTTTCTAGTATCAAGAACCTCGGAGCTATGCCGCGGACAGACAGACACACAGACGGACATGGCGAAACTATAAGGGTTCCTTGACGGACTACGGAACCCTAAAAGTAGCACCTTACTTTCCTAGAATTCAAGTCAGAGGCGGCGTAAGCCGTCGGCGGTGTGGGCCACCAGTGGCGGGATCCGGGGGGGGGGGGGTTAAGGGGCTCAAGCCAAAGCGAAGCAAGGAGATTTATTATGCGTTGAGCAAAATAAAATGTTCTGTGTTTTTTTGTATTTCGCTTGATAAAACCTACCCTCACCAGAATAAAGCCAAAATCCTGGATCCGCCACTGTGGGCCTCGCGGTGCAAAGGGCCTCGCGTCTCACAGCCGAAAACGTAAAGACACCGACTTCTAGAGCAATGTATTGGTCCACTAGCGTTTAAATAAAACTTATTTGTCTATTTTCCAGTATTTTTGGAAGTCGGTTGTATTGTTTTTCTAAATAAAAAATATATTCCCTTCTTCTTGCACCATCAGAGGGCCTCGCAAAATGTACCTTGCCCACATTTAGTTTATTTATGTCTTGCGCCGATGGTCTGCCACTGATTCAAGTTATCCGCTTACTAAATTTAGTCGTAGTAGTACAACTGTGTATGAGAAGAGGCCTGTGCCCAGCAGTAGGACAATCATCATCAGAAGAATCATCTGCCTAGCCTTTTCCCAACTAAGTTGGGGTCGACTTCCAGTCTAACTGGACGTAGCTTAGTACCAGCCTTATACATAGAGCGACTGCCTATCTGACCTTCACAACCGACAACACAATACTCCTTGGTAAGACTGGTTATCAGACTTTCTGGTTTTGAATACCCGTATCAACTGTCAAAGATCTACAAATGGCAGCAGGAACCACCGAACGGACAGCTTATTGAGCTGAGGCACGGGAGAGTGTCGGCTTGATATTAATAGTCACCCATCCACGGACCGACCGCGCCAAGTGTAGCTTTACCCTTGATCGATCGACTCGTAAGGCTATTACTTAGCCACGAGCTCCTCTTTTTAACCTACTTCAAAAAAAGGAGGAGGTTATCAATTCGACTGTATTTTTTATTTTTTTTTTATGTTTGTTACCTCATAACTTGCGACTGGGTGAGCCGATTTTCATGATTTTTTTTTATTTGAAAGCTGGTGCTTCCCGTGTGGTCCCACTACCGGTTCAGCCGTTTTATAAATATATCAAAAATAACGATTTATCTCTACTTGCTGATATGCCAAATACTTAGATGATTTGGTTATTTACGCTTATTACAACCTAAAAAACCGGCCAAGTGCGTGTCGGGCCACGCGCAGTAGGGTTCCGTAGTAGGAGTTAGTTAGTCGACTATAGCTCTGTAACCGGTTAAGCCTACTTAGCCGTGATAGTTTTCCTTATAATTTCATTATATGTCCTACGTCTGTGATTTTTTTCACATTTCTAGGTACAGCCATTCAAAAGTTAGAGGGGGGGTAACTCGTATCGAACAAAAAAATTCACTTAAAATCTAGATATTTCGCAAATGGCTCGCTTAACTGAAAAATGGTCTTCACACACCCATAATATTTTTGAAAGACCTATCTAACGATACCCCACACGAAGGGGTACGCGAGAAAAAAAATATTCATCCCTACTTTACATGTTTGGGAGCTACCCTAAAAAAAAATATTTTTCAAAATTTTATTTTACCACTTTCTCGGCGTGATCAATATACATATTCATACCAAATTTCAACTTTCTAATAACAAAAACCACGGAGCTATGCCGCGGACAGACAGACAGACAGACGGACAGAGCGAAACTATAAGGGTTCCTTGTCGGACTACGGAACCCTAAAAAGTGGTGTGTTTATTTTGTTAAGATAGCAAGACCGAGACACTGAAAAGCGAAAAAATAAAAAAGCATTTTACAAAAAAATTAAAACCGACTTCCAAAAAAAAAACTGAAAAGTAAAAAATAATTTTAATTTAAACGCTTTACGACCAAAACATCGCTTTCGAAGTCGGTGGCGAAATACTAACAATAGTAACTTACAAGACACCGACTTCTAGAGCGATATTTTGGTCGTAAAGCGTTTAAATTAAAATTATTTTTTACTCTTCAGTTTTACTTTTGGAAGTCGGTTTTAATTTTTTCGAAGAAGCTACTGTAAATAAGTATAAAGGTAGTTTGCGAATTTCTGGTTGTATAATTAGGTGGTTTAATGAGTGCATTTTTGCTCCTTAATTTTTAGAATCTTCGCGTTTTACTGTTATAGGAAATTCGTTCATTGGAATGAGCAGAGGCGGCGTAAGGCGTGGGAGGTGTGGGCCACCGCCCAAGGCCTCGCGGTGCCAAGGGCCTCGCGCTTCACAGCCGAAAACTTAAGAGACACTGACTTCTAGAGTGAAAGCGATGTATTGGTCCACTAGCGTTTAAGTAAAGCTTATTACTTTACAGTATTTTTGAAAGTCTGTTGTATTTTTATGTACAAAAAAAACTTTTATATTCCCTTCTTCTTGCACCATCAGAGGGCCTCGCAAAATTTACCTTGCCCATATAAAGTTTAGATCTTGCGCCGCCACTGAATGAGGTTGTATCTACTTTATAAGGTAAGGTATTACTTAAACCAATCTTAAACCTAACTAGGTAATAGTATAAATACGAAAAATAGTTTGTTCGTTATGCTTTCACAGTTAAACGACTGAATATCTTCTATACTTATAATAAATCTGTAGAGAGGTCAATTCTGTACATGAAATATATTTCCAAAATAACTATCAGGGGGTGATTAGGGATCGATACTGATGCCAAAAATGCAATCAGTAAAATTTTTGCCTGTCTGTCTGTATAAACTCTATAGAAACAAAAACTACTCGACGGATTTTAACGAAACTTGGTACAATAATTTGTCATACTCCTAAGATGGTTATAGTATACTTTTCATCACGCTACAATCAATAGGAGCGGAGCAGTGAAGCCTTCCTCGATAAATGGACTATCTAACACTGAAAGAAATAATTCTTTCAGTGTTAGATAGTCCATTTATCGAGGAAGGCTATAGGCTATATATCATCACGCTAAGACCAATAGGAGCGGAGCACCACTTTTCCACGCGGACGAAGTCGCTGGCAGAAGCTAGTATTTTAATAAGATTAGCTGTGAAAATATATGGGATTCTGGAGACGGATAAAGGCTACTTTTTATGAAGGTGGTGAAAATTTCTATAAAGCCGGGAATAGAATTCTACCAATCAAATCATCGAAATTACCAATACTAAAACCTACTACTAAACACTATTGAACCCCGAGTCACTTTGCTGTAAGTTTTTTTTATAATCGTAATCAAATCACATTTAAATTTTTCGCAACACTAGTAAGTAGGTCCTTCAAGTTCAAGAACAAAATTTAAAAAAAAATATCACTTACGGAGTAGGATTCCCGCGCGCGGCAACCGCGCAGAGCAATAAAACACTAAACCACAACATGGCCGACTGTGTCTATGGCGTATGTTCGCGCGCATTTATAAGCTACTAATCGAACCGCTTATCTTGGCTAGTTAACGTAAACAATGAAAAAGCTCTATTAGATACTTTAGTATCTATAATAAGCATTTTTAATCGACTTCATCTATCTATACTAATATTATAAAGATGTAAAGTTTCTAGGGAGTAATCTCTGGATATTCTGAACCGATATATGAATATAAAATTTGGTACGGTAATAGAGGGAAAATTAAATTTAATAAAAATATATACTTTTTACAGGGCTGTGAAAAAGTAATTGTAAAAGGATAAAATAATTTAAAAACATTAAAACCCAAGAATATCCGTGGGGGGCTGCCATCACTATTTTAAATTTCATCGTAATATAAACTATCCTTATTCTTACCGATTAACTTATCTATAGTAACCTCGACTTTATTACGAGATAAATATAAACTAATCTCGTATAGGTCAGTAATGAAGTTTGATGAGTGCATCATCATATTATTAACATAATCATGACTATTGCCCCCCAAATGTTAGACTCTGCTTCCTATTGAGTTTAGGGCTGCCATCACCCAAATTGTCGACCCCGGACTAAAACTATAAAAACCCCGGACATTTTGAATGAGATTATTTCCCCGGACACTTTTTCATTATGTTTTATTTTATTGCTTACCTTTCAATTAAGCAGGATCGGATATCAGGTAAAAAGTCCGGGATTTTTCCGGACGCTCTTTGAAAACCCGCCCGGACGCACCCCGGACGCCCTCTAAACTAGAACAAATCCGGGAAAACCCGGACGAATGGCAGCCCTAATTGAGTTTAATATGTAGGTACAGAACTACTGAACCGACGTTGATAAATCTTATATGGGACCAACTCTGAAGTATGAATTACTAAAAAAAAAAAACATCAAAATCAATAGAAGTCGGTAAAAAATAACAAGACATGGTATTTCATAAAACAATTTAATCTTAAAAATCAACTTACAGTAATATTTTTACAATATCTCGGGTACGGCAAGGTTTTTCTGTTTGTACCTAACGTAAGTACACCCGCTAATCAAATGGCATTTTTTTAAGCATGGGAAATCATCAAATGACTCCTCCCCCTTTTGGGCGGAGCGGGAGGAAGCGTCAGAATCTTACCGTCTTACTGGTCTTACTTATAAATCCCGATAAATTTTTAATCTGCTACTAAACAACAGATTAGCAAAAATCTCACTCAAAAATGCTGTTTAGCGTTAACCCGAACTTAAGTTAGTAGCTTAATCCTGGATTACAACGTTAAGTAAGGATTAAGTGAGAAATGGTTAAACTTCAGATTACTGTTTTTTTATAAGTAAGACGGTTACTGACTAAAACCCATCCATGTTCCTTCCTTGAACTTTGACACAAAACGTAGATAGTTATATTATACTAATCTTATTTTGACCCCAAGATACGCTCACTGATGACGTCATGATATAATTGATTTATTATTTACAAACAAAAACAATGTGTTGTAGTACCATCGACTATAGACTGTACCAATAAAAATTTTACGAAAAATTCAAACAAAGTCGTAACTAATTTTGTTCTAATTCTGCCACAGAAATTAACAAAATGGCGTAGGGATGGCGCATTTATGTCAATTTCCTGCTCTAAACGTCATCATTCATCATTGAATGCCATTTCATATATCTATGTGGGAAAATTAGAACAAAATATTGTTTTCGTTTTTCGTACAATCAACTTTCAACTTATATTTTCTCAATGGATGCTTTAACAACATCAACATCATCATGGGTCGGCGTTGAGGATGAGCGAAACCGCGGAGGACAGCTTATATGCTAGTATTTTCAATGACTATCAACAGTTATCAATGCGTTTTTGACCTCCTGATAAAATGACCCCCTGATGACCAGACATACAAAAATAACTATCGCTGTCTAGTTGTTATCAAGAACAATTACATTGACTTATATAACCAAAAGTTTTTCTCTCTACATTAATATATATATAAAAATCAATGCCACTTTTCGTTGTAATTTTATAACTCAAGAACGGGCTCACCTATCCAAACCAAATGTTTAGGCTTTGTTCGGACTATTTAGTAGATGGTTTATGTGAAGTTTGCACAAAATCGGTCGAGCGGTTCATCTTTAATTTGAATTCATATAGCCACGCGGGCGAAGCCGCTGGCGGAAAGCTATTCTTCTATATAAAAATGAATTACTGTTCGTTAGTCTCGCTAAAACTCGAGAACGGCTGGTCCGATTTAGTTGATTTTGGTTTTGAAATGTTTGTCATAGACTAGGGAAGGTTTAAACAGTGAGAAAAAGTTAATACAGATGTAAGTGATACGAGGTTCATTCGTTCCGGGTCATGTAATCACTACATAGTATAAAACAAAGTCGCCGCTGTCTGTCCCTATGTATGCTTAGATCTTTAAATCTACGCAACGGATTTTGATGCGGTTTTCATCAATAAACAGAGTGATTCAAGAGGAAGGTTTATGTGTATAATACATGCACATTATAGTAGAGAATTTATGTTATGACCCCATAACCATTGACCCCAAGTGTTGCAGATGCTGTATACAGTAATAAGATCACTTTTATGTGTAAAAGACTCTGACATCATGCGACCTACAATCTAATCATTAAAACATTACACAATCGGGGCCAATTTAACAAAGGAAATGAATAGTTAACGCATTTTCAGCAAGGATTTAATTTAATTATCCCCAATTTACTATCGAGATGATGATTATTAAGCTATGTTTAGACTATGACATAGATTTTCATTGCTGTCGTGTACTTAGTGACACCATTGTATGTTGTATATTTAGCTTTATACTAGAAAGGTGATTTTAACATAATTCAAAACCTTTGTGGGCTTTTTTGTGGTATTTTTTATCAAATGGTGTAACTCTTATCATATATCAATCTCAGCAGAATTGACCCCCGAGTCACGAACCAAGACCCCACATTACTTTAAGAGCCTATTTCACATCTTCTAGAAACTATCAACCAGATTCATTCACAATTGGAACGTCATTCCTATGACATTATCTGGCAGATTAGTTTAACCGGCTGTAATAAGACTGGCCATAATACTTTTATTACATATCGGCTGGCGGCTGCCACGTTACAGCTGATATTTTTCTATTAATCTCCTGTAGTATGAGGTGGCACCTCGCTAGCTGCGGGGGTCGCAGCTGCGGCGTGGGGTCACGCGTTCTCTCCCCGCTGCTGTTGCCGGGCGGGGGTCGTTGTGCGCGACGGAGGGCGCGGCGACGACGGGCGCGGGCTACGAGGGAGAATGACATGTTTATTTTAAATTAGTAAGAGATTTAATCTTTTCTATAGAGCAATAGAATATGGAGAATACATTAGAATTATTGTGTATACTTTGTTGCGATATATAACAGTAATACCCAAAGCTTTTGACTATAATACGATTACTGGATTTGATTGTTTTGTCAATATGAATTACAGTAAAGAATTTAAAGATTAAATCGACACATTTTTAAAAAGTCTGTCTATTTTATATCTCTATGTAAATAGTAAAAAAATTACAATCGATATTTTTAAAATTGCTATACTGAGGTTTGAGCTTTGAAATATCTTTATTTTCTCATGAGAATTTGTAATTCACTTACATGAGAAAGTTCAAATACATACAAAGAAATAATAATCTAATCTAAGGCGTACACGTATTACAACGAATTTCACTCAAACAATTGAATGCAATCGCAAATTTAAATGGTATTTCTTTTTAGTTCAAAGATAAACTCAATACGCGTGGTTTCTTCAATATATGCATGTATAAATCTGAATTCATAAAAAGCTTTTTTATGTTTTCGCTTTTCAGTGTCTCGGTCTTGCAATCTTAACAAAATAAACACACCACTTTTTTAGGTTGTAATAAGCGTAAATAACCAAATCATCTAAGTATTTGGCATATCAGCAAGTAGAGATAAATCGTTATTTTTGATATATTTATAAAACGGCTGAACCGGTAGTGATAAAATTTAAATGGGACCACACGGGAAGCACCAGCTTTCAAATAAAAAAGAATCATGAAAATCGGTTCACCCAGTCGCAAGTTATGAGGTAACAAACATAAAAAAAAAAAGAAAAATACAGTCGAATTGATAACCTCCTCCTTTTTTTGAAGTCGGTTATTAATAGTAAAAGGGGGTCTATTACTCTTAACCTTTGATCTCATCGTATAAAGTGATATTTTCGATACATTAATCGTTTTGTTATGTATTATATCATCTAATATATATATGTATGGTAGATATAGATATTGTGCTTACGGCAATCGTCCGGGGCGGACGTGCGCGCACTTCCTCTGCCCATTCGGGCATGGTCTGCAATATCGGATGGTGGTGAGAAATATTAGTCACACTGTTAGTTAGGCGTGCCAAGCGGGGTGTGGACGACATGCAGGGCGGGATAGCGACATATGCACGGACAGAAATGTATGACATAAGCTGAGGTAATGCCGGCAATGAGAAGTAAAACAACCGGCCAAGTGCGTGTCGGTCCACGCGCAGTAGGGTTCCGTAGGTCTTAGTTAGTCGACTATAACTCTGTAAGCGGTTAAGACTACTCATCAGTGATAGTTATCTATTTAATTTTATTCTAATTATGTGCTAGGTACGCCTGTGAATTCTTGCACATGTCTAATGGCAAGCATTCAGAAGTTAAAGGGAGGGGGACGCTTGAATTCGACAAAAAATAGCACTTTAGAGCTGGATATTTCGCAAACGGATCTCTAAATCTAAAAAATGGTGTTGACACACCTACTTTACTTTCGAATTGAAAGACCTATCCAACAATACCCCCACGATGGGATATCAATGCGATGAGAAAAATGCCTAAAAAAATATTTTTCTGAATTTTATTCTACCTCTTTGTCAGTAAGAACCTCTGAGCTATGCCGCGGACAGACACACAGACGGACATGGCCTGGCGAAACTATAAGGGTTCCTTGTCAACTACGGAACCCTAAAAATATCTCTTGACCGCCAGTCATGTACACATGACAAAGCAAAATGTATCCAGCACGCCACGGTCACGACCACATGACAAAATTAAAGGATGAAATTGTACCTTGGCGCCGAAGAGCAAGCTTATGCTGAGAGCTTATATTTTATGTGCCGGTCAAAGGGTTAAAACACAATATTGCATGCATAGACTATTGCCATACCATTATCGAAGCCACAACTACAAACAAAAAGCCAACAGGTTTGCGATACACATTGTTACATAAGCACATTAACGAAAATAGAACAGTTGAGTCCACATAATCAAAGACAATTCAAGCACCAGGCCTTAAACATAATTTAGATTACGACAGATATTGCGACATAAATGTCAAAATAAATGTTTTTGTTCACACTGCAAAATAAAATAAATATTTAAGGGTCTCAACAAACACGACTTTTTGGCGCTTTTATAGATACTGGTACAGAACCATTCATGAGCGAGTCCGACTCGCACTTGGCCGGTTTTATATTATATACTCGTATAGAAGATAAACGACCAGTTTTAATCCAGGTGCGTGATAAGAGATCCCCTTAGCATGGGAACGAATCCTAAGGCAAGCTGAACAGCAAGTCAATAACAAAATCAAATAGCCACTCAACAATTAGTCCTCAACTTGTCAGTTTGTTTATGCAGACTCAACTAAACACATCATAAAGTGCACTTACTGTACTTACCACTCTCATTCTTGTCTTTTGGTTTAGTGTCCTCGTCCATTGACCGCGACAGAGATCTCTTCTTCGGAGACTGGAAACGGATATAAAATATAATTATTTATTACGCATAGTAAAATAACACAGCATAGAGGAGCTCGTAGCTAAGTAACAGCCGCACGGTTCGACCGATCAAAGGTTAAGCTGCGCTTCACGCGGTCGGTCCGTGGATGGGTGACCATCTTTGTCATAGCGAGACTCCTCCGTGCCTCGGAAAGCACGTTAAGCTGTTGGTCCCGGTTGTTATTTGTACATCTTTGACAGTCGTTACGGGTAGTCAGAAGCCAGAAAGTCTGACAACCAGTCTTACCAAGGGGTACCGTGTTACCCGGTAACTGGGTTGTGGAGGTCAGATAGGCAGTCGCTCCATGTAAAACACGGGTACTCAGCTGCATCCGGTTTAGACTGGAAGCCGACCCCAACATAGTTGGGAACAGGCTAGGCAGATGATGAGTAAAATAACACAGCATAATAGAATAAGGCACTAGACGAAGACATTTTCAGTAAAAGAAATTAGGAAGAAATACCTAGAGTGAGAAATTCATAGAGGAGGTAGAACCTATAGTCTGTAGCAATTGGTTTTACGAAAATTGTAAACAAATTCGTAACTTATTTTGTTCTAATTCTGCCACAGAATTTAACAAAATGGCTTAAGGGTGGGCATTTATATCTTGCTCTAAACATCATCATTAATCGTTGAATGCCATTTTATTTATCTATGTGTGAAAATTAGAGCAAAATAGGTTATGATTATGTTAACATTTTTCGTACAATTGGTACTTACTATAGGTACTTCCTCCTCTATGAATTTCTCACTCTAGGTATTTCTTCCTCTAGGGATTTCTTTCCCATCTAGTGACTTATTCCGAACACGATATTATTAGGAGAAGAAATTCGCAAAAAAAGAAATTTTTAGAGGGAAAAATTCCTATAGGAAGATATTCCTAGAGAAAGTAATTCTTAGAGGAAAGAATGCAGAGGAAGAAATTCCTAGTGCGAGAAATTTTAAAAGGGAGGAAATTACGAGAGAGAGACTTCTAAAAGAATTCTTTAGTAATTTTTCCTGATTAAAACGCTAGTAATGGAATATTTTCACTTACTCTTCTTTTAATCTGCTTCTGATAATGCTGTGCATCATAGAACTGTGGCTGGGATCTCCGTACCCTGCCCGTTCTCCGCCTGATATCTTCAACAGCAGGCAAGCAGTCCGCACCACGGCGGGCCGCAAAGAATGTGTGGCCGCATTTGCAGGACTTAGATGCTACAGCCACCTGGGAAGAGAACAAATGAGTGACCTCTTTGTTAGTAGGTATGGAAATCTATACAAGATAACATAAAAATTAAAAAAATCCCCCTATTTAAAATGCCTTACATCATTTTGGAAAAGAGCTGATACTCTTACACTGCTGAACCTGGATAATATTATCCAAGCATAGCTAAGAACCACTGCAAGGCTAAAAAACCGCATTGAAATCGGTCCATCCACTTCAGAGCTACAATGCCACAGACAGATATACACACAGAGAGATAGGCATCAACGTAAAACGTATAACATCCCGCTGTTTGCGTCGGGGGTTAAAAATAATTAGTCCTGAATGACTAACGGATCAACGCACAGCCTAAACCACTGATTGTAGAGACTTGAAACTTGGAGGGTGTGCTCTTTGTATGACCTAGGCATCCAATACAAGAGGATTTTCCGAAATTCTATCCTTAAGGGGATGAAAAAGGAGGGCAAAGTTTGTATGAAACTCTGTTTTCTAACCGACTTCAAAAAAAGGAGGAGGTTATCAATTCGACTGTATGTTTTTTTTTTTTTTTTTTTATGTTTGTTACCTCATAACTTGCGACTGGGTGAACCGATTTTCATGATTCTTTTTTTATTTGAAAGCTGGTGCTTCCCGTGTGGTCCCATTTAAATTTTATTACTACCGGTACAGCCGTTTTATAAATATATCGAAAATAACGATTTATCTCTACTTGCTGATATGCCAAATACTTAGATGATTTGGTTATTTACGCTTATTACAACCTAAAAAGTGGTGTGTTTATTTTGTTAAGATAGCAAGACCGAGACACTGAAAAGCGAAAAAATAAAAAGCTTTTTACAAAAAAAATAAAACCGACTTCCAAAAAAAACTGAAAAGTAAAAAATAATTTTAATTTAAACTATTTACGACCAAAACATCGCTCTAGAAGTCGGTGTCTTGTAAGTTACTATTGTTAGTATTTCGCCACCGACTTCTAGAGCGATGTTTTGGTCGTAAATAGTTTAAATTAAAATTATTTTTTACTTTTCAGTTTTTTTTGGAAGTCGGTTTTATTTTTTTTGTAAAAAGCTTTTTTTTAAATTTGAATTTGTATAGCACATTTGGGTGAAGTCGCTGGCAGAAACCTTGTCATCTAATGACTGTCCTCTTGCTGTAGGCGGAGAGGGAGGAAGTGTCAGACTCTTACTAACTAAACCCCAAGAGGTACCGCTGGACTAAGGAAGAGACATGCTCTTCCTTGGTCCAGCGGTACCTCTTTTGAACAATACCACAGAAACCGGTGACCTTAACAATGAAATGTGTGTTTGGTACTTTATGTTATTTTTTCTTCTACTTTTCATCTGTCATAGACAATCTTATTGTGGTGCAATATTTGGTAAGCTTTAATATTTATAAAAAGACTAGCTGTTTCCCGCGGTTTCACCCGCATCCCGAGGGAACTACTTAGCACACCCGGGTAAACAGTAGCCTATGTTGTTCCTCTGGGTCTATTCTATCTCTGTACCAAATTTCATTTATATCGGTCAAGTAGTTTTGGCGTGAAAGCGTAACAGACAGACAAACAGACAGACAGAGTTACTTTCGCATTTATAATATTAGTAAGGAAGTAAGGATTAGCTATTCCCCATGGTTTCACTTGCACCCTAAAAGGAAGTATTTCATCCACCTGCACAAAAAGTATCTTAAGTCTTTTCCCATGTTTCAATTTATCTCCATACAAAATTTCATCAAAATTGGTTCAGCCGTTTTACCACAAAAGAGTAACAGATAGAGTTTACTTTCGGATTTATATTTGTATGTATTGAATAATCAAGTAGATGCCGAGTTACACGTATTATAACTAAATATTCACTGACTATGCCAACTTTATTTTTTTTTTTTTTTGTTTTTTTTTCTCTATGGCAATCTGCCGAAGACTACGGCAATTTCTGCCAAAGACGCGTAGTTAGTAGCTTCTCATGTGTATTTTTATTAATTAAAATTTTACATTATTAAACAAAAAAAAGAAAGAAATGTTTTGTGGTGATCCTATAAGGCCTGAAACAAACTGAGGATTAATCATTGTTAGTATTAAACTATGTATATATAAACGTCTTCACAATAATACTTAACATGTAAGCTTTATTATTAGAGTTTAATATTGTTAGTAGCAATAAATTTGATAAAAGCACATATAATTTGGGGATTAGGAAAAAATGAAAGAAGGTGACGGACATTAACGGGATGTTGGATTTTTAATTTTGCGATAACTTGATCAAAGGAGAAAGCACTATTCAACCGGCAATTAAGAAAGATATGGTCCAGTGTACCATCATCCAGACCACATTCGCACAGTGAACTGTCGCGGACTCTAATTTTGTTCAAGAAAACCGGGGTACAGCAGTGGCCAATACGTATCCTACATATGACGGATGTAACAGTTTTAGACGCTTTTTTAAATTTGTAGAACCAGGGTTTCGGGGGAATAGTTGGTTGGATTGACGCGAACAAACCACCCTTTGACTTACTGGATTCGGACCAGTCCATTTGCCAGGACTGGAATAAATCTATTTTGGCTTTATGGATCAGGTCATAGATCTGGACCGAATAATGTTTTTTGTCAGCCAGACTGCTACTAATTGCACCCTTGGCTGCCACGTCCGCCAGTTCATTACCCCTAATATTCACATGACTTGGAATCCATGCCAATATGATCTCAACGCTCTTTGAAGAGCATGAATGTAATATTGTTTTAATTTCTATAATAATTGGACTACGGAGATTGTCTTTGAAAGAATTTTTAACTATAGCCTCCAGGGCACTTCTGGAGTCTGAGAAAATGACTGCTTTGGTAATGGCAGTGTGGGAAGAAATAAATAAACATGCCTCGAGGATCCCAATGCACTCTCCGGTGAACACTGAAGACTCAGGAGGGCACTGAAATTGGAGGAATATCTGAGAATTAGGGTTATATACAGCAATACCAGTTTTACCATCAGTGGTTAATTTTGAAGCATCTGTATAGAATTTATAATGGTCAGGCCACTTGTCATTAACAATTGAAAGAAAATGCTCATTAGCATTATTAGTGTTCTTATCCAAACCGATAAATGAGATAAAATTTGGAACAAATGTTAGAATTTCAAATGGGCATGTATACAAAGGGAATTTACGCACTTGGGAAATTTGAGAATGTTGTTTGATAGCGCATATTTTTCTGTATGAATTGAGTATCAAAGGTTTGCTTTTGTTTCGCCAATATTCACTGTGTCCGCATAAACTATCAAGAGTTGAAAGCCTAGGCAGAATCATGTGACTATTGAGGAAATAGGATTTGTACAAAAATTTATCAGCTAAATATTGCCTACGAAGAAGAAGAGGGGGGTCGCCACTCTCAACTTGTAGGGCATTTTTAGGGGTGGACCTCATACAACCTAGTATAATACGGAGGGATCTTGATTGGATGGACTCGAGTTTAGCAATTGCAACTTTACTGCAGGGTTCGAGCAAAAAGGAGCCATAATCCAATAAACTCCTTATTGTGGCATTGTATATAAGTTTAAGCGTAAAGGGATGAGCACCCCACCAAACACCCGCTAGAGCACGCAACATGTTAAGCTTCTTCTCGCATTTATTAACAATATAGTTGAGGTGAAAGACACCCGATAATTTCGAATCCAAGATGACACCGAGAAATTTAACATTATCTTCAACTTTTATAGGAGATTCTTCTATTTCAAAGGCGACATGCGGAATTACACGTTTACGTGAAAAAACAACAGTGGAGCTTTTAGAAGCAGACAAGTTAAGGCCGTGCAAAATTAACCACTGGTTAAGGGAATTGAGGGATATTTGCATGGATTCCCTAGCACGCTCAATAGAAGCAGTAGGCAAGTACAAACACAGGTCATCCGCATATTGCAATATCTGGCAATCAGAATTGAGGGACTCATGGAGATCCGAGGTGTAAATACTATAAAGTATAGGACTCAGCACTGAGCCCTGGGGGAGACCGCGCCAAACGGTTCTGGGGTCAGAACTTTCATCCGGACTGTAAAGCTTAACACTGCGACCAGACAGCAGGTTACAGATACAGTTCAGCATCCTTACCGGAATGCTCAGCTGGCGTAATTTACTTCTGAGCACGGAAAGAAGGACATTGTCGTAAGCTGCTGATATGTCGAGAAAGACCGCTAGAACGGATTCGTTTTTGCTGAAGGCGATCCGAATGTCAGTTGTCAAAATGCTGAGGCTGTCCATTGTGCTGGCTCCCTTTCGGAAACCAAACTGTGAGCTAGATAGTAGACCTCGGCTCTCAACCAGCCACTCCAACCTGTTTTTTATAAGGTGTTCCAGAATTTTACCTATTACTGGTGAAAGAGCAATCGGCCGGAAATGGTCTGCACTATCGGGCGATTTTCCTGGTTTCAATATGGGGATGATCAGCTGCGTTTTCCAACTTTCAGGGATATGTGATAGCTTAAAACAAGCGTTAATAGCAGTCAGTAAGTATTGGCGACCGCTGGAACCCAATTTTTTAAAAAATGAGTAGGGATGGCCATCTATACCAGGAGCAGAGTCACGAACATACTTAAGAACTGCATCTAATTCGCTGTCCAAAAAGGGGGCGTCTAGAGGGTCATTGGAAATGTCCCCATCATCAGAAGATAAGGGGCATTCTTCCATAAGAGGGGCGAAAGGGGGGGCTAATTTATGGAGGAAAGGTTCTGCAAGGATATTTGGGATACACGAAGAGTTACGAACAGAGCAGCCAAGTTTAAATTTTTTAAAATTTTGCCAAATAAGGGAGGAAGGGGTTGAAGGGGAAAGTGAGGAGCAAAATCTCTTCCAGCCTTCATATTTCTTTTTCCGGAATAGACGCCTGGACTTAGCCAGAATCCGGTTATATTCTATCAGGTTTTCATTGGCCATATTCAGAGCATAATTTCGTTCAGCTTCGTTACGGGACTTAATAATGTCGGAGCATTCACGATCCCACCAGGGAGGGGATGATACTTTTCCAGAAACTGAATTTTTAGTTGGGATGCTATCGTCGGCGGCTGATGAAATGGCACCGGAAAAATGCGATATACATGCGTCCAGGTTGGCAGGTGAAATTTGGGGCAAAGTGGGAATTATACTCTCAATATTTTGTGAGTACAAGTCCCAATTTGCACCTGATAATCTATATTTTAAAAGAGGAGGATTATCCTTATGAGGTAAGGTCCTAGTGGTCACCGTAGTACATATTGGGTAATGGTCGCTACCATATGTGAGGTTCAGTCGTTTCCACTCTAACTGGGCAATTAAATTGGCTGAACACAGGGTCAGATCCACACAACTTCTACTCTGATCTGGTCTAGGTAGTCGTGTGAAGGAGCCATCGTTGACAACACATAAACCCATTTCGTCCAACAGATCAACCAATTCAGATCCCGCGTTATCGCAGTGGTCAGATCCCCAAAGAGAATGATGGCAGTTGAAATCCCCCAAAAAAATAACTGGATTAAATGAAGAAGAAACATTGCGGATAAAATGAAAACATAAGGAGTTGGGAGAAGGGATATAAACAGATATAAAATTAATGCCCAGGATGTTTATTCCTACAGCATTAATCTCATCTCCGTGGGGCGGAAGGGATAGAGGGGAGGAAGGAAGAACATTATTCACTAGTATAGCAGCTCCGCCATAACCGTCAGATCGGTCATCTCGGAGCGTGCCATAGCCAGCAATATTAAAATTGAGATGTGGTCTAAGCCACGTCTCGGATATTGCAAAAAGAGCTGGTTTGTAGCGGTTAATAATGTGGGATATCTCATGTTTTTTGGGAAGAGCGCTCCTGGTGTTCCACTGCAGGAGATGGAATGTTGTGAGATTTCAATGATTTGAATAGATTATTGGCAACGTGGTCTGGTAAAGGATAGCGGGTAAGTAAGGAGGAAAGTAACATAACTATTGTCTCTATAGTCTGGGCGTTCTCATTATGAGAAACAGGGTGTTCAGGCAGGGCACAACCGTTAGGAGAGGGAGGGAACGAGTAGCTATTAATAATATCCTGGTGAGCCCTACGGTCATAGCCAGGGTGATGAGACACATGGGGTTTAGGACGGGACACGATGGATCTTTTATTATTGGAAGAGGTAGAGGGTTGGGAAATGTAATTAGGAGGAGGAGGTCGTGGAGCACGTGGCTCGTGCATAAGAGCCTGGTGGATAGACTGCGGAGGAGGAGCTGATGCCGTGACATCTGCAAAGGATCTGTAGGAGGGGGCGTAGGTCTTGGCTGCTTCAGAATATGAGACATTTTCTTTAGCCATATAGGCCTTGATGTTCCTCTGACGTAAATATTCCGGGCAGTGACGACTATTTGCGGGGTGAGCACCAGTACAATAAAAACACTTAGGCTCCTCAATGGAACATCCTTCCCCAAAGTGGTCCCCACCACAGCGGTAACACCGTGGTTTAGACCGGCACTGGGTCCGGGTATGCCCTGTAATAATAAAAAATAAAAAAAATATATGAAGTAGTATTTAACTAATGTAAGTTCATGTTCATGAAAAAGTAATGTTGATGTGCTCCAAAAGTATAACAACAAAGAAATAGAGAAATTGAGTAAGATCGGGCGCCAGGAACACACCACACTAAGACCACGGATAAGCTTACCTGCGGAGGCTTGGAACTTTTAATCTGCCGGTGGGAGGATATAAATAAAAATCTACCTGTACAATATTTGGTAAAAATTTATTCTCCAGTAGGTCTTAAATAAAGAAAGTTCCTTCCTAACATTATGAGGTATGAATACACTAAACAATTAAATTTATATTCTTAAACTTTGAAATTTCGTTTTGGACTATGTCATTATTTTGGTAATTATTTGGTCATTATTGCATCTTTATCAAATAATAAAGTGACTTACTTGGTTTCAAATAATTGGAAAACAAAAGAAAAGGTTTTAATAAAGGGCTTATCTGCTACTGCCGACTCCAATGGTGACCTTCAGCGCAGACCCCCATCCTCATGTCCAATATAATAAATTGGAATAAATATGAAGATCAAAATAAAAAAAACGAAGAAAGAAAGAAACGGAGAAAGAAAGAAAGAAACTGAGAAAGAAACGCCAATGGGCTGTAACAAAATAAACCATGGTTAGGCGTGGCATTCAATAACGCAAATATACGATGGCCAACATCATAGCCAATAAGTGAGAAAACTTACCGTTTCTTCTCATAAAAAGTGGTTAACCACGTCTCAGTGGACGGGTATTATTTAATTTTAATAATTTAATCCTGCAACAATGCATAAAATCGAGAAAATTAGAACAACGTCACGAGTCAAAATGCTCGACAAAGATATGGCACATAGACCGATGAAAATGCAACTTACCATAAAAATAAAAGGTAATCCACAAGGATTAGGCCAAGGGCGAACCCTGTAGTGAATATTTCACTAGAAATACTTCATATTAATTTAAATTCTTTTTGGATTTCTTTTACGCCATCCTTGCAACGGACTCAGCTAGTCGTAGAGTGTTGACAGTCGAAAAAATCCGTCAAACGTCAAAAAGAACAAACAATGTTGCCAACTCAATAAACGAAATAAACTCGACAATCGATTTTTTAAAGGACGTGAACCGCGATCGACCAATAATCCGGCCCGATATTCTCACACATGTAACGGGCTGAAAAGACTCGTTACATTACATCCCTTCCCAAAAAATAAAAGAAAGAAACTTTCTTTTATTTAGATAAAAAAGAAAAAGTTCGAGACATCTGCTGTGCCCACCAGAATGCAAGTAGTAAATCCACTTCAAAAACCAGGGGAACAACTAAGTGTCAAAACTATCTAATTAAACTAAAGACTGCAAGGATTCAAGACCCTTCAAAGTCTAAAAAAAAGTAAACGACAAAAAAGAATGTATAAATTCATGCAAAAAAATTAAGTTGTAAAGACTTAGGAAAATATAAATAAAACAAACAATTGTTGTAGCATCTACCGTGTCCATCAGAATGCAAGTAGAAAGCCACTTCAAAAACTAATGGAACCACAGAGTGCCAAAACCAGAAAAACTGCAAGGATACAAGATCCTTCAAAGTCTTAAAAAAGTAAACGACAAAAAAAGAACTGTATAAATTCATGCAAAATAAATTAAGTTACAAAAACTTAATAAAGAAAATAACCTAAACTCCCTTAACCCCATAGCAGTACAGTTAGGCACCATAGCCACTGACTAATCATCTCCAACAACTATCAGAGTACAGTTAAGCTCCATCGCCACTGACTTCATTTTCACATTCCAAACGCAGAATAACTCTCGAGTGCAGTTAAGCTCCATCGCCACTGACTACCTAGTCAACTGTTACCAACTTTCATATCTCTTTGAGTGCAGTTAGGCTCTATGGCCACTGACTAACTTCAGAACAAACCATAAATCATAACCCCAAATGAATATCCGAGATAAAGTGGAAAGACTTTATCACCGTACAATAAAAACAAATGGCAAAGGCCAAAATTCGCATTGTGATCGGCACAACACCACCAATCTCCCGAGCACAATGGAAAAAAACAAATGGCAAAGGCCAAGTTCACATTGTGATCGGCTCAACTCCACCAATCTTCCGAGCACAATGGAAAAAAACAAATGGCAAAGGCCAAGTTCACATTGTGATCGGCTCAACTCCACCAATCTTCCGAGCACAATGGAAAAAACAAATGGCAAAGGCCAAGTTCACATTGTGATCGGCTCAACACCACCGATTTCCCGAGCACAATGGAAAAAACAAATGGCAAAAAAGCCAAGGTTCCGCATTGTGATCGGCACAACACCACCAATCTTCCGAGCACAATGGGAAAAAACAACCAGAATCTAGGTCAAAACTACACCTAGACCCGAAAAGGTTAGGGTATTCTAGAACAAAGGTTAAAGAATAATCCTCAAAAAACAAAATACAATATGAGATGTATGCACTTCTCAAAACAGAAAATTCGAGTCGAAAAACCTCGAGTTTACTAAAAAGTGTAAACTGTAAACAGCTAAAATTGTTATAAAAATCAGTTACTATTTAGTATTAAGAGAAAATAGAAAGATTTTTTAACTCAAAAAAATGAAGATTACAAAAACTTAAAACTATATTTAAGTTTTAATCCCTAGGTAGAAAATACCTTTAAGTAAAATGTAAGGTTATATAAGATCTCAAATAAAGTAATTGGTTAAGTTAACCAATAAATAAAACAAAATAAAATCTAAGATCTCATACAATCTAAACAAAAATGAAATAAGATCTTTCGATGTGGAGAACATTAAATTTGTTAAAAGTGTGAAAAAAGAATATACTTTACCTAAAATGACCAAGTTTTATTTTAGTAAGAATTGAATTGGAATTAATATAATTTGAATTGAAGTTCCCTAACATACTAATAACTTACAAACTACTATTACCTTTCATCCTTCATTCTCACAAAAGTAGATCTTCACACAAAAAATACTTAGCCCCAAGACAAAGTCTATAAAATTTCCCAAAATTAAAATTTAATAATATCTTTAACATGATAACGTCCCACAGAACCCTTGTTTATGTCTTTCAACACATAAACATTATCAGAAACTTTTTCCATTATTTCACATTTTATAAACTTAGGTGCAAGTTTAGCCGAAAAATAAGTAGGTGCATGAGATTGAACAAAACTTCTTCTCCACACTATATCACCCACATCAAAAGAAATGACCCTACGACCCTTATTATAATAAGCGGCATTCCGCTTATAACCCTTTAACAAATAAGTTTGAACTTTAACAAAAATATCACTAAGTGAATTAAGAGAAATTGCATAAGCATTTCTATTAGAAATTTCAAGTTCAGACAAGTTATCAACCGAACTATTAAAATGATGTAACGACGCATCAAAAATAAGTTCCCTACCAAACATCAGAAAGTTTGGGGTAAATTCTGTAGCAAGATTTACACTATTATTCAGTGCTAATTGAACGTTGGGCAAAAATGTTGACCATGTTCTATGATCATCTTTAACAAAACACGAAATGCAAGTCTCAACCGTTTTATTATATCTCTCAACAGGATTATTTTGAGGTGTATATAAAGTATTATAAAATATTTTAGTTATATTAAAACCTTTCAAAAAATCTACAAAATGTTTTGAAGTAAATTGAGTACCGTTATCACAAACTACTACTTTGGGACAACCAAATTTAAGAAATATTTCCTTTTCGAAACATTTACAAATTACTCTAGTGGTAGCATTAATCATTGGAAACAACCAGCAATACTTAGTGAAAACATCTACAACTGAAAGAATATATCTGTGACCTGAGTAAGTTTTAGGTAAAATTCCTATAATGTCAACTGAAAGCATAAGCATGGGACGATCAACCTTTTTAGGATTAATCATAGTACCAAAAGGAGGAGAAGTAGTATGTTTGTAAGCTTTACAAGTATCACAAGACAAAATGTATTTCTGAACATCATTAAACATCCCTTTCCAAAAATAGTGTTGTTTTAATTTCTTTAAAGTTTTATGAATTCCTAAGTGACCAGAATTTACATCATCATGATTTGATCTAATGGTATCTAAAATGTGTTCTTTAGGTATAACAATCTTCCAATCTAAAAGGCTGTGAGGATTAAATTTATTTTTACAAAATTTATATAAAGTATTATGTTCAACTCTAAAGTTTCTATATTTACTTGGAAATTTCTGACATTGAATAAATATTTTTCTATACCATGGGTCAGAAATATCGTCTTCAGGACAAACTAAAGTATCTGGGGCATTTATTACTGCAACTTCAATACGAGATAAAGCATCTGGAACTAAATGTAAAGAACCTTTTTTATGTATAATATCAAAAGTAAATTGGGAAATTCTAGCAGCCCAACGAGCTAATCGTCCACTTGGATTACTGAGACCCAAAAGCCATTTCAAACTAGCATGATCAGTAACAACTGTAAACTTCATTCCTTCGACATAAGGTCTAAAATGTTCTATAGAATCTAAAATAGCTAATAATTCACGTTCAGTAGTACTGTAATTTCGCTCACATTTATTAAGTGATCTAGAATAAAAAGCAATGGGATGTTGATCTCCATTCTCATCCTCTTGACTTAAAACGCTACCTATGCCAACAGAACTAGCATCACAATGTAAAAAGAAAGGTTTTTCAAATTCAGGACATTGTAAAACAGGAGAAGTGATCAAAGAATGTTTTAAATCTTGGAAAGCACTTTCAGCTTCATCATTCCAAGTAAGAGATTTTTTAGAATTTTTACTACCTGCTGTCATCTTAGTTAAAGGGGAAGCAATATCAGCAAATTTACAAATGAATCTACGATAATAGGAACATAAACCAAGGAAACTTCTAAGTTGTTTAACGGTTTCTGGGCTAGGAAAATTTTCAATGGTTTCTAATTTAGAAGGATCAGTATGCAAACCATTACTGTCAACAATGAAACCAAGATAACGAAGTCTATCTTTGCAAAAATTACACTTTTTCAAATTCACAGTTAGACCTGCCTCTTTCAATATTTTATAAATTTTATGTAGCTGTTCTATATGCGTATTAAAGTCAGAATTTATACATATCAAATCGTCTAAATAGCAAAACACAGAATTATCATACTCAGGGCCAAACAATTTATCAACTAGTCTCTGCAACTCAGCCGGTGCATTTGTGAGACCAAATGGCATGCGAACAAATTCATAAAGTCCTTTTCCGGGAACTACGAATGCAGTTTTCTCACGGGAGGATTTTTCAAGAGCAATTTGAAGAAATGCTTTAGAAAGGTCTATTGTACTTATATATTTAGCACCTTTAAGGTTATCTAATATTCTAGAAGTATAAGGGAGGGGATAAGAATCTTTAATTGTAATAGAATTTAAACGTCGTGAATCTAAACATAATCTAGTACCACCATCTTTCTTTTCCACAGCCAAAACAGGTGAACACCAAGGAGATTTAGAGGGTTGAATGATACCTTCTTTCAATAAAATTTCTACTTCATCAAAAAGTTCCTTTTGTTTAGCAGGACTCAAAGGCCAATATCTTTGTTTAAAAGGTTCACTTGTGACATTAATTTTATGTTCAACCAAATGAGTAAGACCTAAACCTCTCTTTTCATACGAAATATCTTTAAATAAGTCAATAACATTAGTTAATTTTTGTTTCTCTGAAGGAGAAAGTTCAGAAATAGAAGTAACAGAACTAACTTGAATTTTAGTATCTGGAACAAGAGTAATATTTTTCCACAAATCTTTAGCTAAATTAAATTGAATCCAAAAGTCAAATCCTAAAATAATAGGGGAAACAAAAGTAGGTATAATTAAAAATTCTATAATTTTAGTGACATCATCGCAAGTTATTGGTAAATCCATAACCCCAATAATTCTCCGAGAAGAACCATCTGCTGTAGAAGCAGAACCAAAAGTAGGTTTAATTGTATATCCTAACTGTAAAAATTGTTCATGAATGTTAGCACCTAAAACGCAGGCGTTTGAACCACTATCTAATAAACCAGAAAAAGTTTTATTATTTATAGAGAATTCCAAGAATGGTCTAATGTCATTCTGTTTTGTAAATAAAATAGGAGCAGAACGGTAAATGTCAAAGAAAGTTTTTAAATATTGTAACCAATTTGAGAAATCTTTATTACGGGTTGTGTCATCAGGTTTGTGACTTTTAATAGTTTTTTTACACATCGAGACGCGCGAAGTTTTTTCAAAAACGTGGGCTCGATGCTGCCTAATTAGTTTTTTGACTCAGAAGAGCTTTTAGTAGTCGAATTACAAACGTCACAAGTTCTAGAAGTTACTCCAGGTTTCTGACACTTAAAACAAATCATACCTGGTAATGAAGGGCAATTCCTATAATTATGACCAGGCTTTCTACATTTTAAACAAGAAGGGTTACTATCAACAACATGAAATTTAATAGCATTTTTAACAGAATCTTTAAAAGGTTTTTTATTAACTACAACTTCTAATTCTTTAGCAATATCTAAAAATTGATCAATAGAATCAATATGTCTACCAAACAGAAAAGGTGTGTAAATAGATAACATGTTGTGTTTTATTGTGGAAATTAAAATTGGTTCAAACAAAGGTATTGAAAGACGACTAGCCATGTCTGAAATCTCAGTGATGAAGTCAGGAAGAGATTCAGAATATTTCTGTTTCCTGGTACGGAGCTCGTATTCTAAAAAGTAATCAAAATCCGGTTTATCAAAACGTTTCAATAAAGCAAGCTTAAGTGCATGCCAAGAGGCTATACGAATTCGTATGGAACGAAACCATTTAAGAGCAATACCATGCAACAAGTCAGAGAACGCACCAACAAGTAAAGTCTCATTAAAATTTTTATATAAAAAGTATTCTTCAACTTGGGTAATAAATTCACGAACGCAAGACTTTCCATCAAAAAGGATTCTGCTTTTCTTTAAATCAGGCAATTTGGTAAAAGAAGGCAAGTTTTTTCTAATGTTTTCATTCACCAGTGCATTCAAAGAATTAAACGAAGGCAAAGCTTGTGCTGTAAACGCAGAAGAAGAGTGTGCAATTCTATTGTCAAATGGATTGTTAACATCAGTGACATTGACCATTTCGTGACCCTTGTCAGCGACATTAGCATCAACGCAAGCGGCAGCATCATTCAATTCCGGAAGCGGCGGAAACTGAACTTCCTTGTCCATGATGAACAGCAAGGCGAATATAAAAAAGCAAAAGCTAAACTTTTAAAAAGTTTCAAATAAAGTCAAAGTTCAAAAATAAAGTTATAAGTTTGAAGTTAAGTATTAAATTAAAAATTAATGTTTATGATATTTCCATAGAAAAATACTATGTTATTTAGCAATGTAAAGATGCAATGATAACTCACAAAAAAGTTTAAAACTAGTTAAATTATGTGTACACTATCACTTAATGACAAGTTATTACTATTCACTTAAAAAACTTAAAGTTAATTATGTTTAAACATACTTTAATAAGAGAATAACTAAACGCGGTTGACACTAAACAATTATGTTGGTTTTGCTAAAGTAAAGAAACACATGTTATAAACAAAATACACAGGGTATAAACAAAATACACAGCTATAAGTTGTCCGTATACAAAGGATGTACTAAAATAAAGTTAACACTTGTTAAAGTTATAAATGTAACTTAACAAATATATTGTAAACAATATAATAACTGTGAAAAACACAAGTTAATTGATGCAATAATGACATTAAACACTGGGCAGACCTACTTCAAGTCCCTGTTCGGGCGCCAAATGTAATAATAAAAAATAAAAAAAATATATGAAGTAGTATTTAACTAATGTAAGTTCATGTTCATGAAAAAGTAATGTTGATGTGCTCCAAAAGTATAACAACAAAGAAATAGAGAAATTGAGTAAGATCGGGCGCCAGGAACACACCACACTAAGACCACGGATAAGCTTACCTGCGGAGGCTTGGAACTTTTAATCTGCCGGTGGGAGGATATAAATAAAAATCTACCTGTACAATATTTGGTAAAAATTTATTCTCCAGTAGGTCTTAAATAAAGAAAGTTCCTTCCTAACATTATGAGGTATGAATACACTAAACAATTAAATTTATATTCTTAAACTTTGAAATTTCGTTTTGGACTATGTCATTATTTTGGTAATTATTTGGTCATTATTGCATCTTTATCAAATAATAAAGTGACTTACTTGGTTTCAAATAATTGGAAAACAAAAGAAAAGGTTTTAATAAAGGGCTTATCTGCTACTGCCGACTCCAATGGTGACCTTCAGCGCAGACCCCCATCCTCATGTCCAATATAATAAATTGGAATAAATATGAAGATCAAAATAAAAAAAACGAAGAAAGAAAGAAACGGAGAAAGAAAGAAAGAAACTGAGAAAGAAACGCCAATGGGCTGTAACAAAATAAACCATGGTTAGGCGTGGCATTCAATAACGCAAATATACGATGGCCAACATCATAGCCAATAAGTGAGAAAACTTACCGTTTCTTCTCATAAAAAGTGGTTAACCACGTCTCAGTGGACGGGTATTATTTAATTTTAATAATTTAATCCTGCAACAATGCATAAAATCGAGAAAATTAGAACAACGTCACGAGTCAAAATGCTCGACAAAGATATGGCACATAGACCGATGAAAATGCAACTTACCATAAAAATAAAAGGTAATCCACAAGGATTAGGCCAAGGGCGAACCCTGTAGTGAATATTTCACTAGAAATACTTCATATTAATTTAAATTCTTTTTGGATTTCTTTTACGCCATCCTTGCAACGGACTCAGCTAGTCGTAGAGTGTTGACAGTCGAAAAAATCCGTCAAACGTCAAAAAGAACAAACAATGTTGCCAACTCAATAAACGAAATAAACTCGACAATCGATTTTTTAAAGGACGTGAACCGCGATCGACCAATAATCCGGCCCGATATTCTCACACATGTAACGGGCTGAAAAGACTCGTTACAGCCCATATTTACAACAGCCGAAACACTGGACAGTGGGAAAGTTATAAATTTCAACTGGAAGGGAGTTAAAAAAACAGTAAACGCGCTCTGGAAGGGTTTGACCATCGAAGGTTATCACTACACTCGAAGTAGGGACCCATTCTGCCTTTCCTTCATTGATAATTTTCCGATTAAGTCTTCTCACCTTCAACACCTTGCCAAGTGGGGACTTCAGGTTGTCCATGACCTCTAAATCGGTCCAGTCACTAGGGACACCTTTTACTACACCCATCCTGGTGATATTGAACGTGGGGATCATGGTGGAGTATCCTTTTTGTTTCAATGATGCATTATCAATAAAGGCGTTGGCATCCTCAGGGCTGCCAAATTCAATAGAGACCCTATTTCTACCTAATCTCTTAATACCTCCCTGTTTGATATTTTTAATATTTAGTCTCTGCATCAACTGACCGAATCTAATGGGATGGAGGGTAGAACCAGAAGTTGGGTCGGACTCGGTAAGTGACGCATAGACCAAATATGGTTCTTTATCTAGGTTGGAATATTTCGATCGTGAAACCAACGATGGGGCTGAGACACGGTCGCGTTTGGTAGCGGAAACATTCTCGTCAGTGGTGTCTGTGGAGCCGTCTGATACAGTAGCTTCTTGACGTTTTCGCTTTTGAGAGGCAATTTCCGTTTCCATTACCTCAAATTGAGGCAGTGGAACGGTTATCAATGGAGAATATGTAAAAAGGTCCTGGGATTGAGGTAAAATGCTATCGGGGGGGTCTGGCGGGCGGCCCGGAGGCCGATCATCATCCGCCATGATCGCTTTCGTCTGGCATACGCCGCAAAAAAAGCCTAAAACTTACCGCACTAATGCAGGGTCCAGGTACACAAACACAATAATAAATACAAGACGGGCACAAACACGTTTAAGGCACACAAAAACCACCAAAAAAGCCCTACAATTGCTAAGCAGCTTTTTTAGAAAAATAACACATGTGTTCGCCACCAACCAAAGATCGGAAGTCATCAAGCCAACTTTATGAAAAGCATCAAAGTTTGAAGTGATTATTTTTGTGTTGCTATTAGTAGAGAAATTTGATGAGGATTTACAAGCAAAATGTAGGCGAACCCACGGTAGCTACACGGGTAGTTTCTATTTAAACATAAATAAATAAAATATTAATTCGTTTCTTACCTGTAGCTCACATTTAGGGCAGCTTTTCGCAATCATTTTGTGTTTCCCCATTTTTCTCATATTTAGATTCACAGCCTCATTATAAAATGCTATTTTCACTATTTAATGTCTGTATTTAACTATGTTAATAAAAACAAATGAAAATAGGTAACTGCTGCCTATATTTACAATACTTTTTCTTTGTTTTCGTATTAATTTTGACTTGAGATCATTTGAGTTTTTTTTTTGACAATGCTTGTCGAAATGTAGAGTCGATTTCGAATCCGATTATCCGAATGTCAGTCGAATCGTTTGACGTGTGTTCCGAGTTGCGCTAAGAGCTACAGTTTCAACTAAAACACATGATTATTTATGTCGTATTTTGTTGTTATCGTAACTTTTTCGTTCGCGACTAAGCTTAAAAGCATCTAGTTGATATAATAATAGTCTGTGAATTTAAACAATCACGCTAAACATGAAAGAAGACAGACTAGTAAGTGATACTAATAGAAGAGACATCATCATCTGCCTAGCCTTTTCCCAACTATGTTGGGGTCGGCTTCCAGTCTTAACCGGATGCAGCTGAGTACCAGTGTTTTACATGGAGCGACTGCCTATCTGACCTCCACAACCCAGTTACCGGGTAACACGGTACCCCTTGGTAAGACTGATTGTCAGACTTTCTGGCTTCTGACTACCCGTAACGACTGTCAAAGATGTACAAATGACAACCGGGACCAACAGCTTAACGTGCTTTCCGAGGCACGGAGGAGTCTCGCTATGACAAAGATGGTCACCCATCCACGGACCGACCGCGCCAAGCGCAGCTTAACCTTTGATCGGTCGACCCGTGCGGCTGTTGCTTAGCCACGAGCTCCTACTAATAGAAGAATACACTAATAAATAGAATATACTAATAGAAGAGACAAAAAAACATAAGTCACTCTAATATTTTTTGTTTATTCATCACTATCTTCTTCAGTATTTTTAATTATCATTCTTAAATTAAATAAGATTTGCTTGCTTGATTTACACTACAACAGAAATTACTTGACTCGGAACGCGCTGCTAGAGGTGGAACACCTCTCTCGTTTAAATAGAATAGAATCCAACTTTTCCCTTCACTTTCATCGACATTCAATACGTCATAATTTAATTAATTTGACAGCTGATAACGATTTGCGATTTGCTTACGACACAGTATTTTGTAAACAAGTACAAAAAATATTGATGACTGCTTAAGCAGATTTTTTTTTTTTTTTAAATTAAAAGTAAAAACTCTTGAAAGAAAATGATTATGCAATGCAATTACTGTGAAGTAAAATTTAGAAATAAAGAACTACTGGCGAGTCACTTACTCATTCACACAGGCGAAGAGAAAATAAATAAATTTATTTGTGATAAATGTAAAATGGAGTTCGCCAATAAAGTATTATTAAATCGCCACATTTCAACGACTCACAATAAAAAGCAAAATTTCAAAATGAAACGGTGAGTAACGAAAAATATTTTAAAATAAATTTTAGTCTAAAGAAATTAAAAGGAAAAGTTATTATTGCGTAGGCACAACATTTTTTTTACATTCCAATTTTAAAATATAATCTCAGCAGCCTTTTTATATTTGGTTGAGGAAAATTTTATTCATGTTGTCCATAATAATTTAACTAATAAGAGTGTGTGTTTGTTCCACTTTCATCTTAAAATGACTGGACTTATTTTTATTTATATGAAATTTGGTATCATGATAAATGGAATTATGAAGATGGTTATAGGCCTTTTTTGTCCCGGTGTGTAAAAGAAGCAACTGCTATAATATTAATTCTGTCAAAACTCAATTACAAAATTTAAAAAGTCTTTTGATTAATTTCAGAAATAAACTGCCCAAGAACCACACATGCGTCGCTTGCCACGACAAATTCCAGTACAATTGCCAACTAAGATACCACATACGGAAACAGCACTTCAATTTGACCAGCCACATACCATACTGCGAGCTAAAATCAATAAACCAAGTGTGGTTCGAGAAAGTATTGAACACAAACTTCATCGTAGAAATCAAGAAAATGGCCAACAATTATCTTCTTATTCGCAAATTAAATGAAAATACAACGATAAAAGTCACCGAGATGGAACGAGACATCATTGATCTACGGATGAATTATCCAACAAGTAGCGGCAAGCAACTGCTACAGTGCCGTGTCTGCTCAAAGGTTTGTAATAAGAAGCAGTTGAATAAACACTTCATGGAGTCTCACAGACATCTGGTTAAGAACAAATGCGATGCTTGCAAAGCGAGGTTTAAGCGTACAATCAACTGCGTTATTCATGTTTGTCCTAAGAGTCCTAATGTTGAGTAAGTAGGGAATTCCTATGTGGATAATAATATGTTTGTATGTATATTTTAAAACGGTTTCACCATTTCTAGCAAGTACACTGACGGACTAATAAACTGCATCAATGTTCAACACGCACCTACTTTTGAAAAAAACTTTAATCAAGTATTCCAACTTTTTATACAAATTTTAATTGAAACCTATAGTTTGGTTCATTAACTTCATAACAGCGTAGTATCATTATCCCTAAGTGTATGTTTGTATACTGGAAAGGGCCATTCAATTTTTTTTAAACAAATACTTTGATGCAATTTCTTTGTCTGGGGGTATATTTTTACCTAAATGATCATCAATGCTATTGCGCGTACAATGTTATTAATTCCTCAGAATTCACAAGACATACATTATCATTTTAAGCAACCTTATACATATTTGCATGCTTAAAACTAAAGATATCATATTGTAAAACACAAGAGTAATATGTATAATAAAAAACCAGCCAAGAGCGAGTTGGACTCGCTCACGAAGGATTCCTTAACAGTATTTATAAAAACGGCAAAAAAGTCGCATTTGCTGTATGGGAGCCCCCCTTAAATATTTATTTAGTAGAAATTTAAATCTATAGTGGATAATGGGTACTAATGTGAGAAACAACACCTTAATGGTAGGGAAAAATAATTATATATTGTTGATGCATAATAGTTCATTTGGTACATATAATATTTTGATCACTAACCATCTTACTTATAAAGACCAATTAATCTGCGGTTTAGCAACGGATTACCAAAAATCTCACTCATAAATGCTGTTTAGCGTTAAGCCGAACTTGAGTTAGTAGCTTAATCTGCTTATGGATTACGACATTAAGTAAGGATTAGATGAGAAATAGTTAAACTTCAGATTACAGGTTTTTTATGAGTTAGACGGTAAAAAAGTGTACTATAATGCTTGTATATTTTACTTGAAGGAGAAAAATATACTCATTATTGTTTTAGTGCGATTGAAACCAAAGTATTGAAAGATTGGTAGGGAGTATTTTTTTTATTATTTATTTATTAATTAAATGTTTTTATAATATCCTAACTAGTAACTAATATTATACCTAACTAGCTTCCCGCCAGCGGCTTCGCCCGCGTGAGTTAAAAATGACCGAGTTTCATACAAAATTGCCCCCCTTTTTCACCCCCTTAGGGGTAGAATTTATCAAAATCCTTTCTTAGCGGATGCCTACGTCATAACATCTACCTGCATGCCAAATTTCAGCCCGATCCCTCCAGTGGTTTGTGGGCTGTGCGTTAATAGATCACTATGTCAGTCAGTCAGTCACCTTTGAGTTTTATATATATTAGATAGATTGCCAAAATGAATTTTTTTATATGTTACGCTTGCACAATAAAGCGGCTGAACCGATTTGGATGAAAGGTACGGAGATAGAGAAGTATTCTGGAGACTTTTATGGGCTATTTATCCGGGTACACTAAATAGTTCCCACGGGATGCGGGTGAAACCGCGGGGAATCAGTTTGTTATAAGGTAGCTATTTTTAACAGACTTCAAAAAGGTGGTTCTGTGTTCGACCCGTCTGTATGAATGTTTGTATGTCCGCGATTTTCTCAAAAAGTACTGATCTGATTTGGATGGGGTTTTCGTTATTTAAATGCATATTTTGCCAGGAAGGTTTTAGTATATAAGGATCTGATGAAGATCTTCGGAGATAGCCAATGGAACCACATAGGAAGCCAGGAAACCAGCAAAAATATATAGGAAATGGTGGAAAGGGCGGTCGTTTTGGGGTTGTCTTTTGTAATTTTGACGTTCAAAAAGTACTGATTTTCAGCATAGTTTGACTAATTATGACTTTTGAATTTTTGAACTCTTTGAATTGAATAGGAATTTGATAGGAAACGTTTTTATGATGTCATAACATGTTTAACATGGTGATGATGATGCTGATTGATTGATTGATGATGCTTTTTGGGCGTAAGACTGACTCGTATGCCGTGACGGTAAACGGCATGATACTCGCTTTCGCCGTTTATCTTGTATTTCCTGAAATTGGACTGAACTCTCGTAACTCAACTTTTGAAGAAACTTTTGGCTGGTTTGAACCACTGCATCTGTACTGTTAAATATGTTAAAATGTCATGTAGAGCTCGTGGCTAAGTAACAGCCGCATGGTTCGACTAATCAAAGGTTAAACTGCGCTTGGCGCGGTCGGTCCGTGGATGGGTGATCATCTTTGTCCTAGCGAAACTCCTCCGTGCCTCAGAAAGCACGTTAAGCTACTGGTCCCGGTTGTCATTTGTAAATCTTTGATAGTCGTTAGGTGTGGTCTGAAGCCAGAAAGTCTGACAACCAGTCTTACCAAGGGGTGTCGTGTTACCCGGTAAATGGGTTGTGAAGGTCAGATAGGCAGTCGCTCCATGTAAAACACTGGTACAACATAGTTGGGAAAAGGCTAGGCAGATGATGGTGCACCGTGCTGGTAGCCGGCACGAAACTTTTCATGAGTCGTTGGAAGTTTATCTACAATACAATAGCCATACTATAATGACATGCAATGAAAGTGATAATTATTTTTGTTTCACTGAGTGTACACACTCGGTGTATACAGCAAGTGTCTGTGTATAAATAGGTGTGGACATTTATTGCGACATAGGCCTCCCCTAACGTGTGCCATATCGCCCGGTCTTCAGCTTGACGCATCCAACTTCTACCTGCAGCCTTTCGCAGATCGTCACTCCATCATCCATCCACGTTAGGGGAGGCCTATGTCCAGCAGTGGACTAGTGTTAGATAGACTGATGATGATGATGATGATTTATTGCGACACTAGAAAAGTGTCGCGACACAGCATCACAAAGAAACTGTTTTTAGTATGAACAGTATAAAAAAATATTCTGACATTTGTGTAGCAATTCTGACGTATTGTAATTTACACAACGCCAAAAGGTGGTAAAGTATATAATTAAAAAGCATTTGACATTTTCGAAGACATCATATCACAAAGTTTTCTTAAACAAAAATTATTTCGGCTTATTTTTTGCGATTTATCTGTCAAAATTTCTTCAGGGAGTTCTGAACCTAACTATACTTAGTATTTTTTAGGATAGCATAGGGAAGGGACATTATTATAGGTAATATTTGAGTATTATAATAATTTTATAAGTACATTATAATGTAAACAAAAAAATATACTTTTTGCGAGTAATGTTTTTAACATTTTATTCCTTAAAATGGTAAAGACTTATTTGATTATTGTCATATTCGTGTACCTATGTGTGTTTAATTTTAATGCAGGCTAGCTTTTTGCCAGAGGCTTCGCCCGCGTGTTCTATACGATTTTAAATAAAATATGACAGAGTTTCATACACAATTTGCCCCCTTTTTTCATACCTTTAGGGGTAGAATTTCGGAAAATCTGTTCTTATCGGATGCCTACGTCATACAAAGAAAACACCCTTCAAGTTTCAGGTGTCTACGACGATCAGCAGTTTAGGCAGTGCGTTGATCCGTCAGTCATTCAGGACAAAGCATTTTATATGGATAGATAGATATCCAGTACCTTTGTTTATGTAAGACAAAAACCTTCTATTTGTTACCACCTATCTAAAAAAAGAACATATAACGTACCTAAGTATCTTCATATACCTGCATATTTGTATTTACTATTAGATTATGAAGATAAAATCTGTCTATTTTAAGTAAAATGTATTACACGATATCTTAATTTCGATTTATTATCTATATTTATAATGTTATAATTTAAAATTATTGTATAATTGCAATGTCTAATCAATTTCTAATTGTTATTTATAATTTATTCATTCCACATGTATGTGTATATTTTTTCTCTGATATAGAAATCTTAAATTGTAACGTTAAAGTACCCCTTATAATATACTGAGCTTCAATTTTAATCTGGTATAAAATCTAGCTCATAATTTATTTTGCAAATGGGTCCCCACAGCTTGCGAAAGCTAATATGCTTACTAATACTATAGACGTGAAAGTAACGCTGTATGTCGGTTTGTTACCCCTTTATAGTAAAACAGCTAAACTAATTGACATGAAATTTGGTATGGAGATAGCTTATATTCCCTCAGAAAGCAGGTCAAACCGCGGGAAACAGCTACCTACCCTTACCTATATATTTAAGATAAATAAGATGCTTGTTAATTTTTGACCAAAGGCTATCACGACTATATCACATTTAAATTATTATAATTTGTAAAAACTACTATTAATATTTATATGTGTAACATGTAAAAATAGGCTGAGCCTTTAATAATTTATGTAGGATAAAAGTTATCATAATGTATTTAAATTTAAGCTTTAACTTGCCTTGAGAAGAGCTCTAAATTAGTACCTTCACTATCTCGACCCACCCACCTAAAAACTAAATGATAGCGATATTTTTGTATCATTATTCAATTTCAAACAAAATCGCATCTATAGTATATGTGAGCTGGCTTCTCACGATGCGTGATATTGTGAACAGACACAACAATGCCCCATGGGAGGGGTATTAGTCTGTAGTAGCGCAAGCATATCCGACCCGGGCGCGCGGACTACAGAGAGTTGGTAGCTTCAAAAGTACGCAATACGTTTCCTATTCACTATGCATTTTGGAATTTGAAAGTTGCGAGATGCACCACTGAAAGAGTTTTGTGACGTGCGTGAATATCCGTTATTTCACGCACCGTGGGATGCCAGCTTAATGACAAATCTGTTAAATTAGCTTCACCTGCGTTAATTTTAATGATGAAATAAACGTTAATTAAATTAACTATTTCGTAAAATGTTGCTCACATCTACGTATCACCAGAGGCGGAGCATGAGCATAAGATATTTCGTAAATAATTGTATTATGTAGTATTCCTTACCTAATAAAAATATCATAATAAACAATTAAAACATTTGACTAGTGTACCTATTATCTAAATTAGTCATGTAAGTTCATGAAATTACTATTTTTCCAAAGACAAATATTCCATGTGAAATGGTGTTATTAAAAATTCTTATGAGTGATAAAGTGATGAAAAGAAATAAGAACCTAGGCACTGATATTGTGAATTGAATAGGAGGCTTATCATTGAATGAGTGTGATATAAGTTTACATATTAAATAATAATACGAATATCTCAATCACATGGTTTGTTTTATTCTTAAAATAGCAGAACTATGACCATAAAAGTGTAATGTTACCCGCTAAATTAGTTTAAGAGTCAGTTAGGCTGCTCCATACAAACACTGGTACTCCTGTGCACAGATTACTATATACTGCTCCTGTGTGTCCGGTTAGACTAGAAGCCGATCCCAAAATCGTTGGGAAAAGGCAAGACTGATTACTGGCCTGATTCGTAATCGCCAATCCACCTTGAGCAAGCGTGATGATCAATGTTCATACCTTCGCTGTATGGGAAAAGGCCTTCAGGCAACAATGGGATATTAAATGGACCGATGGTATAATTTAGTTCGGTTGACTGGCACATTGAGCGACCAGCTATGACGTGCCTACCTCTAATGGGCAAGAATGGAGTTATATGATATGCTGCTAAGGTCTTATTACTTGCTTGATTCAAGAAAGTCACTACATAATTATCAAATACAGATGCTGCCGTTTTGTTCTTTCCCCCAGCGGCTATTTTTGACTGTATCAGTAAAGTACGGTATTTTAAATCGACTAAATAGGACACCCCTACAAAAACCGTACATATGTCAAAGTAAAACATAAACAAGGCGCATCACTAATTTTGAAGCAAGCTTTGTTTTGGTTTTTAATTTTCTGAATTGTTTAATAAAAATGACTGAAAACAACATTTATTTGGTTTCTAACATGAAGATAATGTGTCGGGCCTGCCTGCAGGTGGCAGAAGAAGTATTTCCAATGACCGCTGTGGAAAGAAACACGTATCTAAATCTAACCGAAAAGGTTATATTTATATTTTTGTATTTTTACTATAACATCGAATGAAAACATATTTTTGGCTTTTAACATCTCTTATTATGAAGACAATAGAATTTACATTATGTCTCGCCTTTATCTATACAAAGGACTCAAGGTTGTCTCGATTGCCTATACCTAATTGCTTTCTCGTTTTACGTCTAATTTTTGTAGAATGGTCGTCATATAACGGCATTTAATGCGGTTTAATAAAATATCAGACTGTATAAACACAAACTATCCTATGTCCTCTATCTCCATACTAAATTTCATCTAAGTTAGTTTAGCTATTTACCCATAAAAGTGCAACAGATGGACAGACTTATTTCAATATTTTTAATATTAGTGAGGATTTATGCTGCCTTGTGGACAATACAGGTATATAATTCTTTCAATCTTTGTTGAAAACTCTAAAGCTGCAGTGTCCACAGGAGCGACATTACTTATACAGCTTTCATTTTAATAATGGCCTAGATATTTCATAAAATAAAGTAAAGAAATATTAAAAATGTTATCATCATCATCATCGTCAGCCCAAAATATTGTGCCACTGCTGGGCACAGACCTCTTCTCATACACAGAAGGCATAACCATTGATTACCGCACTTGCTCAAGGTGGATTGCCGATTTCAGACTTTTGATGTCCAGGTTTCCTCACAATATTTTCCTTCACTGTTAGCAGTGGTGTCTAAGATATACTAGAACAGTCACATTGGTACTTGCCAGGTTTCGAATATATGATTTATTTTCATTTAATGTACAATATTGTCCCACAAAACCGTTAGAGCTTTAACCGTAAGCGAGATACATTGTAATCACACAACTGTTACAAACTTAAAAAATATTACTATGGTTATTTATTTTCTATTTCAGGCTTGTAATACAGATGACAACATGAAAGTCTGTCTGATATGCAAATGGCTGCTACACAAGTGTATGAGGTTCTCGCAGCAATGCCGGAGAGCGAATGAAATGTTCAATGAGGTTGTCAAAGAGGTATGTACTGTTTGAATAAGTAACAAACTAGTAAGTAAAGTAGCAAACTTGACCCTGGCAACATTAACTCTCATTAGAAGATGCTGATTGCCACAGTAAAAAAAGTCGTAGCAATGAAACATGGTTACCGCAGACTTTGCTGGGTGTCCACTACCTTGAAAATCACAGAAGTAAAAGGTGGTCAAGAAAAGACTAGTTAAAAGTCAGGGAAAATCTTGAAGTTGTTTAAATAATTATTATTCTTAAGAATATTCGTTCTCAAATATTTTATCTTCCTTCTAAAACAATACTTCTGAGTCAGAAAGAAAGAAAATTTTATTCTGGCATTTAGAGTGGACACCTAGTTGTGTTTTCTATCTGATCATTTGGGAGACAACTTACTTACTTAATATGTATAAACGAATGATTATCACATAATCAAACTGTAAAATAAATAAATTTTCATATTTCTAGGACTCAAAAACCAGTTATTACCTAACACAAACATCCATGTGTGATTTCAAAATGTCTAGCCTCGACACCCACTACCTAGGCCCAGAATATATTTCAATCTGTAATGGCGATGACAAGGAACATATAGCGTTAGATGATGGAGTCGCTGATGATGATGATGATGATGAGATACCTTTGGTGATGTTACAAGATGATTACAAAAATAAAAGGAGGAAATCTAATGAGGTAATTATGTTTTTACTAGTTTTCTGCCAGCGGCTTCGCCCGCGTGGCCTATACGAATTCAAATTAAAATGACAGGGTTTCATATAAACTTAGACCCCCTTTTTCACCCCTTAGGGGTAGAATGATAGTTTCATAAAAACTTAGCCCCCCTTTTTCACCCCCTTAGGTATAGAATTTCGGAAAATCCTTTCTTATCGGATGCCTACGTCATACAAAGAACACACCCTCTAAGTTTCAGGTCTCAACGATCAGCGGTTTAGGCTGTGCGCTTAGATTATATACATGTCTAGATGGAGCGTCGCGCTACAATCATAACAAAGAAAACGAGTCAACAATTTCAAGCATGTGTGCGTGCAGGCGTCGTTTTACACTGTGCGTATACGTCTCTGTGTGTGTAAATAATGATAACAGTTACTACAATTCTCCCATAAATCACATAAAAATAATAGACTTATTAATTACGACAAGGTTTACCGACGGTTAC
The DNA here is from genome assembly GCA_963891755.1 of Pyrrhia umbra. NCBI lineage: Eukaryota > Metazoa > Arthropoda > Insecta > Lepidoptera > Noctuidae > Pyrrhia > Pyrrhia umbra. The sequence continues at coordinate 1,674,163 of OY982946.1, forward strand.
GTACTGTACTGATCGGCGGGTAAGAACTTGTGAGCTAATAGTTGGCTGACACTTTTTGACACGTTTGCGCGCACTTGACGCTCCATCTAGACATGTATATAATCTAAGGCTGTGCGTTGATCCGTCAGTCATTCAGGACAAAGCATTTTATATGTATAGATTAATATGCAGACAAGTACACTATTAATATATAGTGGCCGCTACATTGTCCCAAATTAAACGACAGATAAATCTCAATAAGTGCACTAGCATTACACTAGCGTTTCACTTGAGCTTTAGATAGACAAACATTTACCAAATTCTTCGAAGTGAATAAATTCTAAAGACACCGCTGACTCTCCTATCGCGTTCATGTTCCACGCGCGCCTCAAAGAGATGTCAGCGAAAGTGCCGCCCCCCTCCCCCCTGGTCCATAACCTGCCGGGGCTGTATGTCGTTCGAAAGAGTTTCTTAGAAAAGACCTTTGCCCAACAGTGGGATTGTGAATGAGCCGATGAGGATTACTAAATTCTTTATACATATTTCTAGACTACATCAGAAGTAGAAATTAAGCTAGAATCGGACATCAAAGAAGAATACACAGAAGATTTCTCTGACCAAGTCAGAAGCAAGAAGAAGAAGAAAGTTGTTAAAGAAGGGTTCTCTTCTCGAATGGTGCAGGAGACTGATGAATATATTGTTATTAAGCTCACTAAAGAACAGGTAAGGGGATGCCAAGTATACTAGCCGTGCTGTGGGATGTTCGAAAGAGATACCGCGCCCCCGGAATACAAAGGGCTGAGGAAGGAACATGGATGGGTTTTAGTCAGTAGGAGTCTCACACTAAACCCCCGCTTTAGCGATGTATTGGTCCACTAAGCGTTTAAATAAAACTTATTTTTCTCTTTTCAGTATTTTTGGAAGTCTGTGGTATTTTTTTGTAAAAAAATATATTTTATACTAGCTGTTTCCCGCGATTTCACCCACATCCCGAGGGAACTACTTAGCGCACCCGGGTAAAAAGTAGCCTATGTTGTTCCTCAGGGTCTATTCTATCTCTGTACCAAATTTCATTTATATCGGTCCAGTAGTTTTGGCGTGAAAGCGTAACAGACAGACAGACAGACAGAGTTACTTTCGCATTTATAATATTAGTAAGGATTCTCTTCTTTTTGCACCATCAGGGGGCCTCGCAAAATGTACCTTGCCTACATTAAGTTTAGGTTTTGCGCCGCCACTGCCCCACCCCTACCATGGTTGGAGGAGTCATTTGATGATTTCCCATCCGAAAAAAACTGTACTACCAAATTCAAATTCAAAAGTCATTTATTCAAATTAGGCTGAAAATCAGCACTTTTTAAACGTCAATTTACAAGAGACAGCCCCCAAAACGCCCGCCCTTCACCACTTCCTATGTGTTTTTGCTGGGAAGAAGAAGTGGCGCAACAAACTCCCCAGCAACACATATCTGTCTGTAAGGTATCTGTGCCCGTTGTTTTAAGATGTCTCACACTAGGAATTTCTCCTGTATCGTGGGTGCGATTATAAACATACATTATGATACTAGCTGTTTCCTGCGGTTTTACCCGCATCCCGAGGAAACTACTTCGCGTACCCGGGTAAAAAGTATCCTATATGTTAATCCAGGGTATAAACTATGTGTGTACCAAATTTCATCGAAATCCGTTCAGTAGTTTTTGCGTAGAAGAGTAACAAACATACATCCACACATCCTTACAAACTTAAACCTTCTCCAGGGTCCCCTCTATCTCCGTACCAAATTTCAGCCAAATCGGTCAAGCCGTTTTCATGCTATGTCGTGACAACGGAAAACGGGTTTCATTTTTATATATATAGATAGATAGATAGATAGGATTCATCCCCATTGCTGTCAACGGGATACGCGACATGATAATGTTAATAGTTTTAAAAATTTGCAGGTGTTATCAGAGTTACTAGAGAAAGCCAAAGCGGAGTCCTATGTTAGGGCTCCGTACAAATGTGAGAAATGTGTGAAAGGGTTCAACTTTGAAGATGTGTTGCATACTCATATGGAAAAGCATACATTGGTGAGTTGGATTTTTTAAGCTATTGCATAGCTTCTATCGCGGGCCTTGAGCGTGGAGACCGAATCCAGAAATTCCGTAACGAAAAAAAACCTAACACCCCCCACTCCGACCGGCACAGCGGTGATACTTTTTAGTTTTGCCATCTATCGATGAATAGCAGAACTTTTGTTGAATGACTTTTTAGAAATATCACGCTTGTCTCTTTAGTTCAGCAACTCGCCTCTAGGTGGCATTGGTTGTATCGGCGTTATTTATTTTTATTTTATTTAATTATAATTGCATTAGTTGATAAAAATGCTATGCAATAGTTTTACCGCGGCAGTCCCCGATTGCCCTACGTCTATTTTTAAGCTCTCGGATTTTTGGCTCAATAATGAAAAGAAGATCATTCAGGCTCCATATTTTTTTAAGGTCTTTTACAAAAGGCGTCCAAAGAATTGTATATGTATACCATTATTAGAACTAGCTACTACTACTTATTACTTACTACTTACTATTGCTCAAAAGTTGTAGGGTTAGCCTGAGCCAAGTTTTTAGCTTCATATCATTAGTTGTATCAAGTTGAGGAGCTCGTGGCTAAGCAGCAGCCGCACGGGTCGACCGATCAAAGGTTAAGCTGCGCTTGGCGCGGTCGGTCCGTGGATGAGTGACCATCTTTGTCATAGCGAGACTCCTCCGTGCCTCGGAAAGCACGTTAAGCTGTTGGTCCCGGTTGTCATTTGTATATCTTTGACAGTCGTTACGGGTAGTCAGAAGCCAGAAAGTCTGAGAACCAGTCTTACCAAGGGGTACCGTGTTACCCAGTAACTGGGTTGTGGAGGTCAGATAGGCAGTCGCTTCATGTAAAACACTGGTACTCAGCAGCATCCAGTTTAGACTGGAAGCCGACCCCAACATAGTTGGGAAAAGGCTAGGCAGATGATGATCATTAGTTGTATCAATATCTGTCATTATTTTATGTCTCTCAAATCAATAAAATGTTTGCTGAAAATGACGAATTATCGAATCTGTATAACTTAATTCAGAGACACCCAACTTATGTGCCATGGCAACACTTTTTGCAAATGGCTAGTTCTAACGATACATACAAATTTGTGTCGTTGGCAGTTCAGAAAATATATACTTTTAATGCTCAATAATGTCCATCCATCATCCAACCATCATTATTAGTTGCTGGAGTCCATGTCTTTCGTGCCTGACCTAAATATTAGCCTAAACTAATTTCAGTGGAAAATTATATCTGGGTTTTGGAGGTCAGATAGGCAGTCGCCCGTCCCGAACATCCTATTTAATTGTTCTACATTTCAGGAGCATGGCACATACCAGTGTGAGATCTGCACGCAGTACTGCCCCAGTCCTGTCTCTTTGAGAGGGCACATCAAATCGCATACCACCAGGTAAATCAGCGTCATCTAAGACTATTAGATCATCATCTGCCTAGCCTTTTCTTAACTTTGTTGAAGATGTAGTTTCGCCATGTCCGTCCGTGTGTCTGCAAATTTTTGTTAGAGAAGTTTGTTTTTGGTCGTCGTTTACGTCAAATAAATATTTTTAAAGCCGATTTTGATCCCTGTTTCAAAAGTTCGATATATGGGTATTTTAAAACTCTTTTTTTTTGGAATTGGAATCATCGAATGCCCCCCCGTAGTGGTAGTTCCTACATTTGATCTCCAGGGGTGCGATAACCCTTTAACACAATCCCACAGCCCCGGCAAGCACTGGTCCTGACTGGCCCGTCACTTATTCTGACATCTCACTTTTGCTGGGGAGTTTGTTGCGCCACTTCTTCTTCCCAGCAATAACACATAGGAAGTGGTGAAGGGCGGGCGTTTTGGGGGCTGTCTTTTGTTAATTTGACGTTCTGCCTGACGTGCTGATTTTCAGCCTAATTTGAATAAATAATTTTTGAATTTTGAATTTTCTCTTTGAGGCCGTTTAATTTAAAGACTCATGCGTTTTCAGATACAAATGCAAGCTCTGTGGCCAGGTCCGCCTGTCCCGGCAGCACTTATTAGAACACCACGCGATCACGCACACGGCCGCGCCCACCACTTACACCTGCGATAAGTGTCACTTTACCACCAAGTAAGTGTAGCATAGTAGTCGGCACGTAACTTGGTCAAATTTTTAAGTAGTTTTAAAAAGGTTTTAAACTATGTGTGTGCCAAATAAAAGTATTAATATTTGTCAGCAAACGCACAGTAATCCAACGCCACGTGAAAACGCACGGCACGAGCGAGCGCCACGCGTGCCACCGCTGCGGGAAACTGTTCAACACCATCGAGTCACTCCGAGTGCACACCATGTAGGTATCAGTTAGGTCACTCCTGTGGACACCATGTGGTATCAGTTAGGTACACTCGTCACTCCTGTGGACACCGTGTAGGTATCAGTTAGGTACACTCGTCACTCCTGTGGACACCATGTGGTATCAGTTAGGTACACTCGTCACTCCTGTTGACAAAAAACTTTATGGGACCACCTGGGAAGCCTACCCTTAAAAAAAATACACGTGCTACGTTTGTAATTTTTTTTACATTTCTAAGGACAGCCATTCAAAAGTTAGAGTTAGTTACTCGTATCGAACAAAAATTTGCACTTAAAAGCTAAATATTTCGCAAATAACTCGCTTAAGCGAAAAATGGTTCCTTGTCGACTACGAAACCCTAAAAAGAAATCCCACCAAAAACATTTTCATGTAAAATGCTGCCAAGAGAGTCTAAAAGACTATCAAAAAGTTATCAAATCTCATGTAGAGCCAAGCTAAAATATGTGGCTTGGCTTTGTTACATTCACAAAAGGCGTAAAGTGAAAATAGTTTATTACTTTTCTGTTCAATCAAATTAGCCAAGCTGGAGATTTCCAAATCGGTACAGGCGTCTTCGATTAATCGGGGAACCGCGCGCTGACGGTCAGCGTTAGAAGAAAACCGCATAATGAGGGCTACCGCGCAATTCGCCGCTAGAGGCGCTAGTGTAGAAGGTCTCAAGAAATGTCAAATGTAAGAGATCTTTCACTGCGAGCACTTTTGGCGCGGATTTCTACAAATGATTGATGTTTATAGCAAATATTGTGCCTTTCTTGATGAATTATGGCATATAATTTTATAGCCTAATAAATGTTACTGCTTTGCAAGAAAAGCTAAGAATAGGTGCTAAATAAGTGGGTTTTAAAAACAGCAAATTTGAAGGTTGTTGTAATAGGTAACTATATATATATATATATATCTACATTTGCCAGTGTGTTTACTCCACCGTATTTAGCTATCCAAAGTTAGTATTGTAGAGTTTATTGTAGAGTTTTGAGCTGTTTTTCTGTTGACTTACAAGACCTTACTCAACAGTATCTCCAACTGGTGACTGCAAAAACGATAGCTTCCATTGTGTTGTAATATTGTGTATGTCGGTAGGCGTCACGACAAGTCCAAGCGGCTGCAATGTCAGCACTGCAGCAAACAGTTCATCTACCCGTCGCTGCTGTACAAACACGTCCAAGCGGTGCACGAGCGGAAGGACTATTACTGCGTGGAATGTGACGTCCGGTTCAAATCCCCGGTGAGTCATTAAATTTAAATAATTTATTTGTCACCTCTGTGGACCAATCGTTGTAACCATCAGTGGCGGATCAAGGATTTTGGTTTGGAGGGGGGGGGGGCTTGATTCTGGTGAGGTTAGGTTTTATTGGAAACACTAAAAAAGCGCAGAGCATTTTATTTTGCTTAACGCATAATAAATCTCCTTGCTTAGCTTTTTAGCTTTGGGGGGGGGGGGGTTGAGCCCCTTAGCTTATATTTTGAGTTTGTCTTTCTCTTTCTAGTAGGAAAAGCTTAGAAAGAGAAAGACGATATTTGAGAAAAGCTGTCGTAACGAAACTTTGTATAGTACTATGTCAGTCTAATCTAGTTGATGCATAATTCATACATTCGGTTAAAAATCGTATGTCCTTTAACAGGGTTCAAGCTATGTCCATACAAAATTTCATGGAAAATCGGTTCAATTTTAACGTGAAAGAGTGATAAACAAACAAACGTTAGGCGTAGTGGCTGAGCAATTGGCTGCTGCGCTGCGTGTCGCGGGTTCGATTCCCGCACGGGACAACTAAAATTGTTCCGGATCTGGGTGTTTGTGCATGTGTAATTAATGTTTGTAAAACGCACCCACGACACAGGAGAAATTCCTAGTGTGGGGCAACGTTTAAAAAAAAAACTCATTTTCGAATTTATAGTATAACTAGTTTTTTCCCGCGATTTCACCTGCATTCCGAGGGAAATACTTAACGCACTCGAATAGAAAGTAGACTATAATCTATAACTGCCGGTCGATAACGAATTTAACCCAAATCGTCTCAGCCGTTTCACTGTGAAAGCTTGACAGACAGAAATATTTTCGGATTTAAAATATTATAGCTTTTCCTCGCGATTCCACCCTTGTCTCGAGGAAAGTACTTCACGCACCCGGATAAAAAGTATATAACCTTCTCCAGGGTCCCCAGGGTAAATCTGTTCAGTAGATCCGACTGAGATTACCCCCTTTTTTTTACCCATCAAATGACCCCGCCGTGGGTGGGGCGGGTGGGAGTGTCAGACTCTTACTGACTAAATCCCATCCATGTTCCTTCCTCAGCCCTTTGTATTCCGGGGCTGAGATTACCGCTACAACCTCGCAAACTTTACCTCTTTATAATATTAGTATGGATATTCCTTTCTAGGAGAGTTTAAGACTGCACTTTAAAAAGGCTAAGAAACATCGGGACTCATCTTCTTACAAGTAAGTGAAGTTATTATTTTTTAAGAGATTTTCTAGTAAATATTGTTATTATTTCAATATTTTTTTTTGGGATAAGCCCGCAACACTATTTGACCACACCACTGTGGTGTGGTCGAGTGGTGTCGTTGATAATACTCCAATCGCGTTTGTATCGCTATCATGTTAAAATTTTACACATTTTCTTATGTTCAAAATTCTCTATATCGTTGATAATACTTCAATCGCGTTTGTGTCGCTAACATGTATAAATTTTACACATTTTCTTATGTTCAAAATTCTCTTTGTCGTTGATAATACTTCAATCGCGTTTGTATCGCTATCATGTATAAATTTTACACATTTTCTTAAGTTCAAAATTCTCTTTGTTGTTGATAATACTTCAATCGCGTTTGTATCGCCACACGTACGTTAAATTTTACACATTTACCTTAGAAAGTTCACAAAATTCTTCCTATTATCCCCAAGGTACGAATGTCCCCAATGCCCCCAACGTTTCGTGAGCATGTCCACCCTGTCCGTGCACCTCACGTGAGTATTATCAACGACACCATTCGACCACACCACAGTGGTGTCGTTGATAATTCTCCAATCGCCTTTGTATCGCTATCATGTATAAATTTTACACATTTTCTTAAGTTCAAAATTTTCTTTGTCGTTGATAATAATACTTCAATCGCGTTTGTATCGCCACACGTACGTTAAATTTTACACATTTACCTTAGAAAGTTCACAAAATTCTTCCTATATCTCCCCAAGGTACGAATGCCCCCAATGCCCCCAACGTTTCGTGAGCATGTCCACCCTGTCCGTGCACCTCACGTGCGCGCATGGGGCGGCGCGCCAGCACGCGTGCGCGGCGTGCCGGCGCCACTACAGCAGCCGCGAGGCGCTGCGGGCGCACGTGTGGAGGGTGCACGCGAGGCGAGCGGGGCGGGCCGCGCCGCAGGGCGACGAATAACTGTGAGAAGTGTGGGAGCTGCAGGTAGGGTTTCCAGGTCGTCAAACCGAAAAGCCGGGCAGACCAGCCATTATGTCATAATGGCGGATCTCGTCATTATGACGCATCATAATGGCGGGACCATGGTTTTCGTGAAATTCCGTTTAAGCCGTGTGAGGTACCAAAAATTCAGGACAGGTACAAAATAGTACTAAATGTACGTGGTAGAATCTTTCAATTACAAGAGTTGGTCCCGTCATTATGACGTTTATGTTTAGCCGGACATTTGTGTGAAAAGATACCACTGAGATACCAGTCAAAATAAGTTTTTTTTTTTTTTTAAATAAAAAAAATATTGTCTCCCGTAGTAGTTTTTGCGTGAAAGAGTACCAAACATACAAACATCCTCAGAAACTTTCGCCTTTGTAATATTGGTAGGAGCTTGGGTCTATAGCGGCGACTATAGCCAGAAAAGTTGGCACATAACTTGGCAAGGTTTTAACGTAGGGGAAACGAGTTTGCGCCTGTACACTCAGTGCAATCCAAAAGTAACACTTTCAATGCTTGTCATTACACTATCGTCTATATTCTATGTCAGGGGTCTCCAAACTACGGCCCGCGGGCCAAATCCAGCCCGCGACAGCTTATGACTAGTGTCGTCAATCTGGCCCACGACAGCCAATGTTTTACTGTTGTTACTATTGCTGTGATAAGTTGAATGGAAGAGAATGAATACACAGAATGATATGTAGCTGAAATAGATAGTACCTAGAACAGTACATAGTATCACTACTCGACACTAGACGTCGTTACGTGTCACAATACACAATCAATAGTAATTGAAATGCAATAAAAGCTTCTGTTTGCTTAGGTCGGCAGAAAAATTAAAATTGTTATGGCCCTTGCAACATACCGAAAAAAAAAATTATGGCCCCAAGGCTTCAAAGTTTGGAGACCCCTGCTCTATTGTATTAATTTATTTTAAAATATTTATATGTATATGATAGTTAGAGAAAAACTACTAAGGATTCTTGTCAAGTTACTTGCCGACTACTGTACCATCCTGTAAATACTAGCATGGTTATTTAAGGACTGTTTTCCTAAATTAGGAAAGATATGTAAATAAAACATTTTACAACATTTCTGTCATGGTTTTATTTATAAAAAAATATACTATAACAAGTTTCTTAAACTACAATTTCAGTGATAATAAAAATTATTTCAAACAACCGGTGCATTATTATTTGACATTTCATCTCTTATTCTTATATACCCCCAGACAAAGAAACTGCAACAAAGTTTTTGTTTAAAAAAAATTGAATGGCCCTTTCCAGTATACAAACATACACTTAGGGATAATGATACTACGCTGTTATGAAGTTAACGAACCAAACTATAGGTTTCAATTTAAATTTGTATAAAAAGTTGGAATACTTGGTTAAAATGTTTTTTTTCAAAGGTAGGTGCGTGTTGAACATTGATGCAGTTTATTAGTCCGTCAGTGTATTTATACAAGAATTTCTTTAAAAGCTATTTCGTAGCGCATTTTTTTGTTGAACAAAGAAAATGATAAGTTTTAACTCCTTAAATATAAATGGTTGTAGAGCTGTATTCCCTTTTCTTTATTTAAACTATTTTGTTTCATAAATGATCATAATTTCAGAGCTTTTCAATAACAATGCTAGCACCTTCATCAAAATATTGCGATTAGCACCGCCTTAGACTTATGCGTTGAATCTACACAAAGAAATGTATAGTCGGTACCAATAGATAATATGAAAAATGTAAACAAAGCCGTAACCTATTTTGTTCTAATTCTCCCACAGAAATTACAATTATTAACAAAATAGCGTAACGGTGGCGCATTTATGACAATTTCATGCTCTAAACATCATCATTCATCATTTAATGCCATTTTATTTATATATGTGGGAAAGTGAGAACAAAATAGGTTATGATTTTGTTTCTATTTTTAGTAAAATCAATTAGTAAAGACTTAAGATCTTAACATTTTGGAATTTGCTTTAAGTGATGTAGTAGATTCAACGATAAAAAAAAACTCATTTATATTTTTAAAAAATATGGTAAAATGCATTGCTTGGGGATGTTCGAAAGAGTTACCGCGCCCCCGGAACATAAAAGTCTGAGGAAGGAACATGGATTGGTTTTAGTCAGTAAGAGTCTGACACTACGGCGGGAGGGGTCATTTGATGATTTCCCATCCGAAAAAAATGGTGCAAATTAACAACACAATGTATACACAAAATCTCCACATATAAATGAGCTTTTTAAGTCTCATAAATTTTACAATTCCATTAATAATACCTACTTATTATTTAATATTAATTATTATTCATTCAACTATTACTATTATTATTAATCATTTGGAAATGTACATTAAGTTTTTCGTTCAAACATAAAATGAAAAGATTACTAGCTAATGGAATGAGATATAAATATCGTCGGCGTCAGTGAAGGACCTCCTAAATGCAAAAAAAAACATGTTTTACAGTAGACAATAAAAACTTTTCTAAAAGCGATGTGATCAAATTAATACAACTTTTTTCAAAAACATTTTTTTTTGCATTTAGAAGGTCCTGCACTGACGCCGACGATATTATATTTATTAGACACCTAGCTGTTTCCCGCGGTTTCAGCCACATTCTGAGGTAACCGCTTCGCGCACCAAGATAAAAAGTATCCTATGTCCACCCAGGTTATGGGTGTACCAAATTTCATCGAAATCCATTCGAAACTAACATACATACATTTATTTATTTATTTATTGAAAACACGACCACAAAAACGACCATTGGTCAGTTACATTTGCTAACACAATAAAAGTACTCACACACTCATCTCACAGTACTCCAAACACACTGACAAGATCGTCTTCCAATCGTCCGCAAACACATCACAGTCATGCTTGGCGTCCAAGAGTGCGTTGAGCGCGCGACGGTGCGTACGGTACATACATCCTCATATATTTTCGCATTTATAATATTAGGGATGACATGCCCAGTAGCTGGGTGACCGCCTAGGACGCCAGAGATAAAGGTTTCTGATTATTTTATCGCAATTTCTATCGTAGTGTCATTCATACTTGAATTCGAACATAGATCTTAGCATGAGCATTTTTGAAGCCAATCGTATGGCTATTATTCAACAAAACATTCCATTTAACAGAGGGTTATGTCAAAACTATCTTCATCTCTCTCGCACTCACATAAATATAACCACACTGTGATAGTGACAGATACGTATCTAAATAGATAGCGCGAGTGTCGCCATCTGTATGACAACCAAGCGTGTCACTATACACTACAATTATCTAGCTCGACGAGCCAGCCCGCGAGCTGAGCTAATAGCTTTAAAATTCCCGATTATAATAATCATAATTTATTCTGATCCAGCCTGTCCCTTGCTGTCCTCCCCCAGCGACGCCCTAAGCCGAGGCCCGTACCCCACTAGTGGGTGCCCTTAGCGTGTAGTCGCTTAGTTTTGTAAGTTAAGCCCTGGCTGGAGGCCCTAAATTTATTTAAGGCACTTCACAGGCAAGCCCGGTTAAGCAGTCGACAACCTTCTAGGTTGACCTGCGAGATGCCATACACAAAAAAAAAATAACACTACAATTATGCACTTTTCTAGTTTCCGTGTAAAGTCTGGTGGCAAAGTGGTGGAACGTGGACTAATTAAACCGGGACAAGAGGTGCACTACACTCCCTTTTGACACGCGTAGCACATACATCAGCGTCACCATGTAGATACATATCTGCACACCGGGCTGTAGCTAGAGTCGAATTTGAGGTAGGGCAGCATTGGTTACATTTTTTTTTATCTCAAACTATGAACAAACAATTTAATCAATATCACTACATAGTATAAAACAAAGTCGCTTTCTCTGTCCCTATATCCCTATGTATGCTGAAATCTTTAAAACTACGCAACGGATTTTGATGCGGTTTTTTTTAATAGATAGAGTGATTAATGAGGAAGGTTTTAGTATATAATTTGTCAAGTTTTTGTATCCATTAGCTAAAATATCGCGGGCCAAGCCGCTGACGGGAAGCTAGTAATATATAAAAATCAATGCCACTTTTCGTTGTAATTTTATAACTCAAGAACGGGCTCACCTATCCAAACCAAATGTTTAGGCTTTGTTCGGACTATGTAGTAGATGGTTTATGTGAAGTTTGCACAAAATCGGTCGAGCGGTTCATCTTTAATTTGAATTCATGTAGCCCACGCGAAGCCGCTGGCGGGAAGCTAGTTAAATATAATAATTTATGGTAGTTTTTGGTATTTTTAAGGGCATGGAGATTTCCAGGTAGGGCATTGCTCCATAATGCTACAGCCGTGTGTGTACTTCACAGCTCAGAGGAAGAAAGACAGCAATACATTTCAACCTCTCCAACTACCCCCACGAAAACATATGTCATTCCCTCTTCATACATTTTCTTCGTTCCAAAACAATCATACTTTTTAATGCACTAGCTATAGTGTACCTTAGTTCGTGGAACTTTTCATATGATAGTCTATATGTGAGAGTTTGTCCGTCTGTGAGTGTAAGTAATAATATAATGTAGGTGTCTCTATGCATTAGTTGTTTTGTACGATGCGCTGATGCACTCTCTGATGCTATTGAGGATTGGCTGTGAAAGAAATTGTGGGTTTTAGAATCATTATCAACACAGAGGAGCTTGTGGTTAAGAATAGAATAGAATAGAAATATGCTTTATTGTACACCAAAAAGAAATGAAGACAGATACAATTTAAAACTTAAAATATGGGTACAACGGCGGTCTTATCGCTAAAAGCGATATCTTCCAGACAACCTTAAGCTAATGGAACGAAGGTCAAGTTGCGGTTGGTGTGGTTCGGACGTGGATGATCATTTATGTCATACAGATACTCCTCGTGCCCTGGAAAGCACGTTAAACCCTTGGTCCCGGCTGTCATTTGTAGATCTTTGACAGTCATTACAGGTAGTTAGAAGCCAGAAAGTCAGACAATCAGTCCTACCAAGGGTTACCCGGTAACTAGGTTTTGGAAGTCTGATAGGCAGTAGCTCCATAACACTGGTACTCAGCTGCATCCGGTAAGACTAGAACTCAACTCCAACATAGTTGGGAAAGTCTATGCAGATGTTGATTTTGTAAGCCATAAATTGAATCATGAAACTGATATCTGGTTTTTATTGGTTAAAAGAAAATGTTGCATTCTTTCGTTTAAAACAGCTTCTAAGTTTTAAACAACGATACCATCTTCATTATCCTATTTAAAATATGGTAGGTCCACAGAAAAAAAAATATCATGTCCACAGGAGTGACTAGCTGATCACAGAATGAAAATTCGTGTAGTGTCAAAAAGGCTAGGCAGATTATATTAAATAACTCACCATAATGAGATATCAATCTTCCACTGCATACTTGCTAAGCCAGGTTTAACCCTCAGATGTAGAGGAACATTCTCATACATTTTATCTGTACATAGCAACGTTGTGAACTCCGCGACACAGTCCGGCGAAAACCTGAAAATTTATAAGAGTACTAGCTGTTTCCCGCGGTTTCATCCACATTGTTAGGTAACTACTTATCAGGCTTGGACAATAAGTAGCCTATGGCTGTCTTTAGGGCCCTATCTTTCTTTGTGCCAAATTTTATACAAATCGGTTCAGGTGTCTTACTTTGAAAGCATAACAAACAAATAATCTCACCTGCACCAATTTTTTTGAAACTTGGTCCCAAAGTTGAAGAATCTCTAAGCCATTTTTTTAGGTTATATCTTGCAATCAGTCTAAAATCTAAGCCAATAAAAAAAGAATTGTCCCAATCCAACTCAACACAGTACGTGAGAAAAACGCAGCCAAATATACATTCATACACTTGTGAAATTTCACCCATGTGTCTGACTTTAGTCTCCTTATTATTTACCTGAGCCCTTCTAGAAAAGTCCTAACATCCTCCTGCCCCCACGGCTCCCTGGTGGCAGACCGCAGCCTCGCAAAGTGTCTGACTACTTCTCTGACAGCCGAGAACTTGTCTGTGTTCATAATACTGGACGTTCTGCTGTCTGGATTGCCTTCTAACTCCTTGAGTGCCACTGGAAAGAGATAGTGTTAATCATCACTCCAAATTAAAAAAAATCCTTGACTTTTTGATTCTCCAGATATCATGATCATGTCACATGTCATGTCGTTGTGGTGGCTAGGTTGTGGATATGGCAAGTACTAATGTGTAATTTTTTTTATCTATGTTTTACAATGTGACTTTTCTAAAGTCATATTATGTACTTTCTAAATGTAGCCTTGGCCTTAATCTAATTAATTAAATTAGGACCTCGCCACATTGTCCGGTTAAGCAGGTCAAATGCTGTTAGAAGCACCCTGCAAGAGGTCATGTAGGAAAAAAAATATCTAAACGTAGCTTAAACACCACTGATAAACGGTGAGGGAGGGCTTTTATTTGGTAAAGGCCAGAGAGATAGTTCTTGAAATTTTTACATTTGAAGTGATTATTTTTTTAATACAATTTTTCTGCTAATAAAGCACATCCTAAGAAGAATACAGTCACCAAACAGACAGATATGCTGTGTTGCTAGAGAGTTGCGCCACTTCACCTTCCCAGAAAAAACACACATGAAGTGGTAAAGGGTGGGCGCTAGGGGGGCTGTCTTTTGCAGATTTCAGCAAACTTTAATTAAATTACTTTTGAATCAATATAGTTTACTTTGGTTACTTTTATTTATCAAATATATAATGTAGTAGGTACTCTATTTATCTAAAAAGTGAAAAAGATATAGAAGTTAAAGTGGGAGGCACACTATAATTCCTGTGATCATTATATAGGTCACTGCTCTGTTATTGAACTAATGGTACCTGATTTATCTTACAATTTTTATACCTCTACTAGGTTTGTTCAAGTAACAACGTTGAAGATATATTCTTTATTTCGATAAACCTAGTAAAATTTTTAAACTGTGTTATCAAAATTTACTCACAAATAACAAAGGGTTTTATCTCCTTCTTTTGTATTTCCGGTGTTAACAATGACACAGTAGTCCATAGCGATGGGCTCTCTGTTAGTAATTCTAATTGTTGAGACATTTTAATGCAATTATAATTAAATAAAAACTTAACATAAACCAAAACAACACGAAATTCTCGTTTTCGTAAATTGACTGATAAGAAAATGACACTGACAGCCAATTTCACTATTTTGTGTTGTACCACTATTTACGGTTTTTTAAATCGACTAATGCCCTACTTAACCGTAACATAGCTGTACATCACTAAAATTTGTAATGGCCACGGCTTGTTTGGCGTTATCGCGTCTTCAACTTAAATTTTAATTTGCTAAAACCAAACTACAATTGAAACTTTGACCAAATCACACAATAGTGTTATTTTAGTTAGACTGAAATGGCTGCAGTGCAAGGCGCTCCAGGGAATAAAAATTGGCCCGCGAGACCCGGTATGCAGCATCAGAACAGTCAAGGGCCCGCTTCTAGTATGACTTTAAATAGGACAATAAACCTCTACCCTTTGACGAATTACACGTTTGGGACCAAGGAGCCGCTGTTTGAGAAGGATGCATCAGTTCCCGCCAGGTTTCAGAGGATGAGGGAAGAGTTTTCAAAAATCGGCATGAGGAGGTTAGTTTTTCGATAAATTTACTCATCTGTCGATAAATTTAAGTCTGTTAAAGTTGTTATTGTAAAATCCTTAGTAGATAGCAAAGAAGCAGGATATTTGTTCCAAGGATAAGTTATTCTAATATTGCAAACGAAGAACTAGCTACCTATATTTCTAAGATGACCCACCAACCGATTGTACTTATATTATAAATGTGATGTTTGTAACTCTTTTACGCAAGAACACATGGTACACACATAGTTTATGACCTGGATATTAACACAGGATACTTTTAATTCAAATGCACAAAGTAGTTCTCTAAGAATGTGGGTAAAACGGCAGCTTACAGCTAGTATCAGGTGGCTTCTCTGGCGACCTGAAAACTACTAGGAACATTATTTATATTGCTGAATTTGAATTGTAATTTAGTTGTTTAATTATTTTTTATAGCATCATTTGAATTGTATAATTATAAGAATAAGAATAATTATCTCAGAGATAACCTGTATTGTAAACATTTCCTTTTGAAAAGAGTGTCTATGGAGTTTCTTGCCAGTTCTTCTCAATAAGACCCACTCCTTAGAACCGTGCAACTAGCTTGACGGTTCACAAGTGCCTGCAAACACATATTGGAAAAAAACATTTGAGTTTGAGTACCAAAAACACAAACAATAGTTTCCCTCAATCAGTCTTTAACAGCAATTCATTTGAATAACAATTTATTTCAGGTTTTTTACAACCACTATATGTCTTCCTACAACTTCAACTGAAATTACAATGATAATAAATATCTCTTCCAGGTCTGTGGAGGGTGTATTACTAGTCCATGAACATGGACTGCCCCATGTGCTGCTGCTGCAGCTCGGAACAGCTTTCTTCAAGCTGCCGGGAGGAGAGCTGAACCCTGGAGAGGTGAGGGTGACGTCCAAATCTCTATCTTTACATAGTATAAAAAAAAATATGGCCGATTACATCAAAAAAATATCAGTTTACTTATATGTGAAACGGAAGAACTGAAAAATCTCATTCATCATCATTCATTCATCTCATTGAAAATCTTTTCAAAATGGAGGATAAAATTAAATATTTTTAAACATAAAAATATTAAAAGTATGCTAATTATTAATATAATGCTTGCTTGGAAAATATGCATTTAAACAGCGAAAATCCCATCCAAGTTGGATCAGTAGTTTTTGAGAAAATTGCAGACATCCATATATACACACATACATACGGGTTGAACACAGAACATACTTTTTTTAAGTCATTTAATAAATGATAAATAATGGTACAACTGACCATTAGTATAATGAAATGCATAATTTTTCTTAATCTCTGTGCAGGATGAGATTGAGGGTCTGAAGAGGCTGCTGACGGAGACCCTCGGCAGACAAGATGGTGTGAAGCAAGAGTGGCTCATTGAGGACACCATTGGTAAGTGTTGTGGCTGCACCAACGTTAAAGGTGCACTCATATTATTCATATGAAGAGTGCACACTAATTGAGCGCATCAATTGTTCACCTCGCCGCTTGCTCCCGCGCATACCACCGCGCAATTTTTCTCTCGCAAAACCGCTATCCTTACTAATATTATAAATGCGAAAGTAACTGTCTGTCTGTCTGTTACGCTTTCACGCCAAAACTACTGGACCAATATAAATGAAATTTGGTACAGTGATAGAAAAGACCCTGAGGAACAACATAGGCTACTTTTTACCCGGGTGCGCTAAGTAGTTCCCTCGGCATGCGGGTGAAACCGCGGGAAACAGCTAGTAATTTCTATATTTTCCTTATATCGTATCTCTCTGCTATTCTATCTACTTCTACTATCTTCCCTCCAATACTTACTGTTTTTCGCTATTCTTTTATGCTATTTATGACTGTACATCTGGTCTGTGCTTTGTTGATAAACACTTAAAAATTAATGGTTTGTTTGTTACTTCAAACGCCTACAGCATCATTATACTTCATGTTACCAAGGGAAGCCAACATAAAAGTCACTAGCATTGACCACAATAGTTGTTAACTTTAATTGCAATGAGCATAAATCATAGTTGTGCAGGTACCCCTAAACTGTCATTATTATTTTTTAATATATTGACAAAACTACTCAACTTTGAGATCTGTTGAACAAGTCCCAAATCATTTTTAATTCAATTCAATTCAAATCATTTATTTCAATTAGGCCTAATAACAAGCACTTTTGAAAGTCAACAAAAGGTTTAAGGTTCTATACCAAAAATGGTAAAAAGGATAAGGGTTTCTTTTTACCATTTTTCCCCCACTGACCCCACTACATCCGTCTATCTGTCCGTCTGTCACAGCTGATTATTTCAGAAACTACTCATGCTATCAACTTGAAATTTTGACCAACGATTAAAAACAATAAAGAACGACTACCCATACGTATTGCAAATGAAAAAAGTTAAAAGGTTTTGATTTGTACTTTGTCTTTTAATTTTTGAATTATAATGAAATCCGCCCAGAAAATTCCCGCTTCGTGGTTAAAAAACGTTTCTATTCAATGGCCAGATTATATAACTATCTGTTTGTGAACCTTGACCCTATTATGAAAATTGTAACAGTTGACTAAACATCACAAACTATCTGCTTATAGTAGACTAGCTTCCCGCCAGCGGCTTCGCCCGCGATATTTTAGCTAATAGATACAAAAACTTGACAAATTATATACTAAAACCTTCCTCAGTAATCACTCTATATATTAAAAAAAACCGCATCAAAATCCGTTGCGTAGTTTTAAAGATTTAAGCATACATAGGGATATAGGGACAAAGAAAGCGACTTTGTTTTATACTATGTAGTGATAATTGATTTAGATTAGCGCAAAAAAATGTTGACTAACTAAGTATTCTTATTTTTCAGGAAACTGGTGGAGACCCAACTTCGAGCCCCCACAATACCCCTACATACCCCCCCACATCACGAAACCGAAAGAGCATAAACGCCTGTTCCTAGTACAACTACAAGACAGAGCCCTATTCGCTGTGCCGAAGAACTACAAGTTGGTTGCAGCGCCTCTGTTTGAACTATACGACAATGCTCAGGGGTACGGACCAATCATTTCATCGCTTTCACAAAGCCTTTGTCGGTTCAACTTTGTGTATATGTGAGGGTTTGTGTGTGATAGTGGGACGGTTCTTGTAGTGTAATATTTTTGTTGTTCAGGGTTAGAATGTTCTTTTCCAAAATGTCCATTTCTTAAAATGTCCCTTCCCAAAATGACCCCTTCTCAGAATGTCCCCTCCCCATAATGTCCATTTCCCAAAATGTCCACTTCCCATAATGTCCATTTCTCAAAATGTCCCTTCCCAGAATGTCCATTTCTTAAAATGTCCCCTTCCCAGAATGTCCATTTCTTAAAATGTCCCCTTCCCATAATGTCCATTTCTCAAAATGTCCCTTCCCAGAATGTCCATTTCTTAAAATGTCCCCTTCCCAGAATGTCCATTTCTTAAAATTTCCCCTTCCCATAATGTCCATTTCTTAAAATTTCCCCTTCCCGGAATGTCCATTTCTTAAAAAGTCCCTTCCCATAATGTCCATTTCTTAAAATGTCCCCTTCCTATAATGTCCCTTCCCAAAATGTCCCTTCCCATAATGTCCATTTCTTAAAATGTCCCTTCCCATAATGTCCATTTCTTAAAATGTCCCTTCCCATAATGTCCATTTCTTAAAATGTCCCTTCCCATAATGTCCATTTCTTAAAATGTCCCTTCCCATAATGTCCATTTCTTAAAATGTCCCTTCCCATAATGTCCATTTCTTAAAATGTCCCCTTCCCAGAATGTCCATTTTCCAGAATGTACCTTTCCCGAAACATCCCTTTTCAAAATGTCTCTTCCCAAAATAACTCCTCAAAACTCTAAATTCTATTTCAAACTAGCTTTCCGCCCGCGTCGTTGCTCGCGTGGTCATGTTTTTTTACTCCTTGGGTTACATTATTCAAGTTTTAATAGGGATCCTTAATTATTTCTGGAAATAAATATAGCCTATGACACTTCGTAAAGATGTAGCTTTCTAACGGTGAAAGAATTTTTAAAATTCCAGTAGTTTTCCAGTAGGAGCTTGTGGCTAAGTAACAGCCGCACGGTTCGACCGATCAAAGGTTAAGCTGCGCTTGGCGCGGTCGGTCCGTGGATGGATGACCATCTATGTCATAGCGAGACTCCTCCGTGCCTCGGAAAGCACGTTAAGCTGTTGGTCCCGGTTGTCATTTGTACATCTTTGACAGTCGTTACGGGTAGTCAGAAGCCAGAAAGTCTGACAACCAGTCTTACCAAGGGGTACCGTGCTACCCGGTAACTGGGTTGTGGAGGTCAGATAGGCAGTCGCTCCATGTAAAACATGGGTAGTCAGCTGCATCCGGTTTAGACTGGAAGCCGACCCCAACACAGTTGGGAAAAGGCTAGGCAGATGATGGTCCAGTAGTTATTCGAGTTAAAACCCTACAAACAAACACAAATCTTTCCTCTTTATAATATTAGTATAGATACACATACATGGCCTTTTGAGAAGGGACATTTTGTCACGGAGAATTTTGGGACATGGACATTTTAGTAAACGGACATTATGGGGAGGGGAGATTTCGGGACAGGGACCTTTTGAGCCTGAACGGTTCTGATGTAATATCAATGTCATTTTGGTTAGTTTTCAATCTTATTGTAGTATGTACTAGTGTTGCCCGCGGTTTCTCTCGTCTCGAGGGGAATACTTACGAGGTTACTTCTAGGTAAGCGTGCTTCATCGTCGACTACATCGTCGCTTACCATCAGGTGAGATAGTGGT
Source organism: Pyrrhia umbra (assembly GCA_963891755.1). Lineage (NCBI taxonomy): Eukaryota > Metazoa > Arthropoda > Insecta > Lepidoptera > Noctuidae > Pyrrhia > Pyrrhia umbra. The sequence goes on from OY982946.1 coordinate 1,694,353, forward strand.
CAAACGCGAACCTATCAATAATAAAAAAAAATAAAAAAAATGACGCATCCAGAAAAAAAAAATTTGCCTATAATCTTCAGGGTCCCCTCTACAGTCGTACCAAATGTTATCTAAATCGTGTGAATGTGTGTGTGTAATATATCGATCTATTTATAATTACGCTTTTCGGTTAATGAATCTATTCTAGCTGTAAAACTGTTTTGTAACTTTCTGTCAAGTTGAGTAACTTTTTTCGAAATACTAAAACCTTTAGAAAAATATGCATGCGAACAACGAAGACAGCATCCAAATAGGATTTGTAGTTTTTGAGAAAATCGCGGACATACATTTATACGGGGCTAATACAGAACCCGTTTTTATGAAGTCGGGTGAAATAAATTTACTTTCACCTGCAACGCTTATCAAATACATCGCTCTAGAAGTTACTGTTGTGAGCATTTTCCCATCGACTTCTGACTTTTTCAAAATCGGTCTAAAATTAACGGAGAAATCGATAAAAATATTCATAACATAACCTTCTTTTTTGGAAGTAGGTTAAAAATAAAGTTTGACAGAAAGAGACGAAACATTTCGATAGCTTAAATAGTATTAGGCGAATTACTTCGTTATGAATAAGACGGTTGTTTTAAATAGAACCATAGATTCAATAAACTCAGCTTATATCTTTTACATGTTAATTTTTAATATGGTAAAAAAGCGAGGACGTTGCACGTTCGAAATACAATGATTAAAAAACTACGCCACTGTTTTGTAATGCCATCCTTGTCTAAACTTATGCGAGTAAGGGCCAAGATCACCGACAGCTGGTTTTGTAATCGGCCCTTTAAACGAAAGTTTTATAACCACGAGGCGAGATTTTTCTTGTTACCCGATTTGTTTAAACTCTGGTTGGTAATCGACCGTTTCAGGAATAAAAAAATATACTAATATAATAAAACTGAAGAGCTTGTTTGTTTAAACGTGCAAAATCTCAGGAATTACTGGTAAGATTAGAAAAAATCTTTCAGCGTTAGATAGCCTATTTATTGAGGAAGGCCATAGGATATATATCATCACGCTAAAACCAATAGGAGCGGAGCACCACTATTCCACGCGGACGAAGTCGCGGGCAGAAGCTAGTCTGAAATAATATGTTAGCCATCGAAAGTGGGACGTTTGAATTTATGGTAAACAGCTGTTTTAGGTTAATCGGTCCGTTATCTTGTCGGTGAACTTGGGCCTTAAAGAGACAAGGTACCAACTCGGTCCATAAATATTATCGAAAAAAAAATAGATTGGAAAATAAATATAGTTTTAAATTTATATCTTAAACAGTCTTTGTATACGAACATGCGATTATCTTCAAAAAGAAGAAATTTTATTTTTTCGCCAATTTTCAAAGACAGATTTTTAGTTTTAAAATTGTTTCATTGATTTAAATTCTAAGCAATGTGATGTATTGTTAGTTTTTAAGTGAAATTTACAAAAAAAAATATGACTTAACCCTCCCATTTCAGATGAGTTTTATTTATTTGTACCTCAAGAAAGAAGATTGTTCTAGTTTTTAAGTGTTAATTATTAAAAAAAAAAACAACTTTTGTTCGTCGAATGTCAACAGGACATATTGTCCATATGTTATGGGTTTATGGGCCAAGGTGCCTATATGTTATGGGTGTATGGACCGTGTTGCCCATATGTTATGGGTCATAGCACACAAATGGTATGGGTTTATGCGCTACGGTGCCCATATGTTATGGGTTTATGGGTCATGATGCCCATATGTAATAGGTTTATGGGTCATGATGCCCATATGTTATGGGTTTATGGGCCATTGTACCCAAATGTTATGGGTGGAAGGGCCATGGTGCCCATATGTTATGGGTTTAGCTGCTATCGACTAAGGTACACGATACATCAGAAAAACATGGAATGTATTTTAATGTGTGTCGAGTCAACGGATGTAGTTCTTATACAGTTCTTTCAATATAGCTGGAATTGTCTAATATAGATGTGTGTGCAGTTCTCATATTTCTACTAATATAATTGTAGCTGTTTTCTAGTCAAATTGAGTATTTTCTATATACTAAATACTTAGTATATGAAGCGAAAATTTTTGATGCCATTTTTGAGAATTTTGTCCGCATGGAAGAGTTTTGGCATTGTTAAAGTTGTAATAATTATGTAAACATATATTCCATTTATAATGAGATTTAAAATTTAAACGCACCCTATTTACAGTTTGTTTAAACGATTTTGAGCTCTATTGCTAAGGTGACAAGGCAAAAACAGATGCAGAATATATTTGTTATGTAAACAATATTTTGCTTTCAACGCCATCCTTATCAGTACGGAATAGAACTCAAAATCGGTTGAATAAGCTGCAAAAAGAGTTTGGATTTTTTTCTAATCTTATTGTTTATGAAGTATAGGTATATCATAAATATTAAGACTAAACATTTTAAAATTATTAAGCTTTATCGTCCACTTTGACAGATACCAATTTTAAATGGTGGTTCTTTCGTTTCATGTATACATAATCTGGGGGGTTAGACAAGTGGCAAAACGCTAACGCTAACGCTCAATGTATGGGAATGACATTCGTTTACGACTAGCTATATGTCATTCCCATACATTGAGCGTTAGCGTTAGCGTTTTGCCACTTGTCTAACCCCCCTGATCTTTTTTAAAGCTGTAAGCATTATCGATAGGTTTAAAAATATAAAAGACTGGTTTTATCTGTGATAGGATAGGGTTCAATTTATTTATATTATTTTTTATATTAATTGATAATATATACTTAGCTTAGCGTTCCGCCAGCGGCTTCGTCCGCGTGGGCTAAACATCTCCCAACAAATACACTTCTCATCAAAAAAATCGAAACACTTTCGTTTTTATTGTTTTTGTCCTAATTTTTTACAAAAGAGAATTAATTCCATGAAAAAAAAAACATTATTGTGTAGCTGGCAGTTTGGTCATTACAGTAAGAAGAAAAAAATCAAAATTCGAAATTAGAATTTCATTTGTTTATCCTATAAATGAAATTAATCACTGTTTTGAGACAAATGTGTATTTAGGGTTGGAGTACGTTTCTCGTTTAAAAACTAAAAATTAGCGCTTGTCTTTAAACTTTTTGTTTCTTATTTCATTTACTGTGACTTTGGGACGTCTGAAAAAACTTTTTTTTCTAAAACATATGGATACTTCGCCCGCAGAAGCCGCCCAAGTGGTGGCATTGCTGGATTCTGGACTTAGTCAGCGTGTTGTGGCTGCAAGATTGCATCTAAGCTTATCATCTGTTCATAGAGTCTACAAACGCTATCGGGAGACTGGTTCGTTCACGCGCCGTTCAGGATCTGGCAGGAATCGGGTCACTTCTGAGCGAGATGATCGATTTATTGTAACAACTTCTTTACGAAATCGACGCCTTAACGCTTTTCAACTGCAGCAGCAGCTTCGCGTTGTACGAAGAGTAGCTGTAAGTGACTCTACAATAAGAAGAAGGTTGAAGGAACGCGGATTGGCACCGCATAAGCCAGCGAATGGGCCGAAATTAACTGCAGACCATCGAAGAGCGCGCCTTAACTTTGCACGCGAGCACCTAACTTGGTCATACCTTCAGTGGAGCAAAGTACTGTTTTCTGATGAGTGTAAAATTATGCTGTATGGTAACGACGGAAGGAACAAGGTCTACAGAAGAGATGGAGAACGCTTTGCACAATGCTGCATTGAAGAAAAGGTCAGCTATGGTGGCGGTTCGTGGACGGTTTGGGGAGGAATCAGCGCCGACGGTAAGACAGAACTTGCCTTTGTGTCTGGGCCACGGCTGCCTGCACTAAACTCTCATCGGTACATCGAACAGTGTCTTGAACCTCATGTGATGCCCTATGCACATTTTATTGGCAACGACTTCATATTCATGCACGACAATGCTAGAGCTCACACCGCGGGCGTCGTACGAGATTATCTTACCGAAGTCGGTATCTCCATTATGGTATGGCCAGCAAGAAGCCCGGACATGAATCCCATTGAACATCTATGGGATGAATTAAAGAGACGAATTCGAGCAAGAGATCCAGCCCCAGAAACACTTAGCCAGCTGCAAAATGCAATCCAAGAGGAATGGGATAATATACCACAACATGTGATCGTGACTCTCATCCGATCGATGAAGAACCGTATGGAAGCAGTAATAAGAGCTCGCGGAGGGAATACAAGTTATTAAATAAACGTTTCTTAATTTTTTTTTTCATTTACGCGTGTTGTTTTACCCATTTCCTTCATATTCCATACAGGGTAAAAATTACTCATTATACAAAATACGAAATCTATGAAGACTTAATTTGAATTTAGAACAATAACATTAGGATTTAAAAACCTCATACTACTCACTATTAAATGACATTTTACATTTATTCCTAAATATACACATTTTTCTGATAATCCTTATCAAATCATAAACTGCGAGGTGTTTCGATTTTTTTGATGAGAAGTGTATTTTATTACATTAGATTTTAGCCAATGTATACAAAAAATTGACAAATTATATACTAAAACCTTCCTCTTGAATTAGTATCTATAAAAAACCGCATTAAAATATGTTGTGTATGTACTTGTTGTAATTAAGAACACTGTTTAACGATGTATTATTTATACAACTTTGAACTACTATTTTTTTGTACAACCGCGGGAAAAACAAGTGACTTGACAATCATACTTTTTTATAAAGAACAACATCAATGCTGCCAACATGAAAAAGAAATATAAGTAGTATAACTAAATATCGAAACTCCTTGTGAGCAACAAGGAGTTTATAAAATGTATACAAACTATTTAATTATGAGAAATAAAAACAATACAATATTAGATTAAGAATTAATGATCATAGTGACGTCACTGCTTTCGCTGGTCCGAGTTGGTAGTCGCCTGCGCTTGTAACTACCGCACGAACCCGAATGAAAACTATCCTGTGTTAATCCAGGTTGTAAGCTATGTGTTTACTAAATTTCATTCAAATTCTTTAAGTAGTTTTTGCGTAAAAGAGTAACCGAGCCGTTATTGTATGAACGCACAGGGGCCTTACCATGACGTGCCAAAACAAGATTATTTTCGTTATGAAATAGAGACGGAGCTATACGACGTTAGTAGCTGTGTCATGCTCTCAAACTTGAATAGTGATTGCAAAAACACGTGGTGGTACAGCCCCAGGTGGTGGTTCCAATCATTCATCTGTTTGTTGTAGGTATATCACAACTCTTTATTTCGTCATGACTGTGCTACTAAGATTTTTTTACGGATGGATGGGAAATCATGAAATGAAGGAGTGAGTCAGACTCTTACAGACTAAAAACCATCCAAGTTCCTTCATTTGTTTGCTCTTTGCGTTCCGTTGAACCATATCGTAAGACGAAACATATGCCTAGCCTTTTCCTAAATATTTGGGGTCGGCTTTCAGTCTAACAGGATGCAGCTGAGTACCAGTGTTTTACATGGAGCGACTGCCTATCTGACCGCCACAACCCAGTTACCGGGTAACACGATACTCCTTGTTATCGTATCAACGTAGGGCGGATATTTTTCGACAATTTACGTGCTCGTGCTTCGCTTAGGAGCTCGTGGCTAAGTAACAGCCAATCAAAGAAGCAAAGCTGCGCTTAGCGCGGTCGGTCCGTGAATGGGTGACCATCTTTGTCATAGCGAAACTCCTCCGTGCCTCGGAAAGCACGTTAAGCTGTTGGTCCCGGCTGTCATTTGTAGATCTTTGACAGTCGTTACGGGTAGTCAGAAGCCAGAATGTCTGACAACCAGTCTTACTAAGGGGTACCGTGTTACTTGGTACTCAGCTGCATCCAGTTTAGACTGGAAGCCGACTCCAACATCGTTGGGAAAAGGCTAGGCGAATGATGATTACGTATGGAGTTTATTATTTCCAAATCCGAATTAATTTGACAATAATGCAAGAATTTCCTATCTACTAGGTATTCAGCGAAATGGGAGACTAGCGCTCATTTTTAGGCTTCCGTAGTCAACAAGAAATCTAGTTTCGCTATGTCCGTCCGTCTGTCTGTCCGCGGGTTCACCAACAAAGTGGTAAAATTAAATCATGATAAATATTTGATTACTAAGATTTTTTTTCATTTCATGCCCTACTTGTCGTTGGACTTCTAAATGGCTGTTCTCAGATAATATATGTGAAATCACAGACGTAGCATGTTTAAGAAGAAAGAAAGGATAAATGGACTTTACCAGTTATAGTCTATCAACTAAAATGTACAATGGAACTCTACAGAGCGCGTGGGCGGACGCTCGCTTGGTTTTTAGGCTTCCGTAGTCGACAAGGAAACCTTATAGTTTCGCCATGTCCGTCTGTCTGTCCGCGGTATAGCTCAGAGGTTCTTTGTACTAGCAAGCTGAAATTTGGTATGGACAGTATATTTCTTTTCTGACATTAGTTGAGCAATTTCTGTCGTAGTATTGTAATTCAACTAAGTCGTGTTTGTTCGAACATATGACTAGAGAACGACTGGATTGATTTTCATGGTTTTTGATAGCAAAATCACTATTTAAAACATCGGAAAAATAACGTAAAAAAAATGATGGGGCGGTACGAAGTTCACCGTCCCGGCTTGTTCAAACTGAATCCGACAGAAATGACCAGTATGCTTAGTGCGAGTTTTTTTTACGCATCGAACGCGTTTACTTTTACGCCAATTTGTATGGCGCTGGGTAAGCGCCACCTAGCGTCATACGTGAGAATTAAATTTTGTGAGTGTCAGTTTTAAAATTAACGCCGTCACTAGTGACGATCGAATACCTCTCGAAAGTGAGGAACGTTTCGACCAAAAACGCTAACGATTGCACGTTTATCGCGAGTGCGAGTTACAATTTTGACAGTTTTGACAGCTCGAATTCGAAACGCCGTCACTTGCGAGCGCGTAAAGTTGTCACTTAAGATTTTGTTGTGAGATCGTTGTGAGAGTGGTGAAATAACAAAGTGATTTAATTGAATTTTATATTTTAAATAAGAATTACAATGGCATCTCGTATGTATTTGGCTTGGAGGATGTGTGAGACCGCAAGAATACAAGATGAGCGTAATCTAACATCCTTTGGTCGTGCAAGAGCACGTAACTCGAGCAATCCGCCAAGAGACCTTCCGGAGGCTTAATTTAAAAGAAGATATGGGCTTCCCAAGACAGCCGTCAAGTTTTGTGGCGAGAGCTGAGGCAGCTTTCTGGTTTAAAGTTTTATGTTGTGTTATAAGGTAATGTATGATCAGTACTTTTGAAACACACTTTTTTCCACCTGCCCCTGGCACAATGTCCTTATTTTCTATGAAAATTATTATTTTAGGTACTCACAGCCCTGTTTTTTTATGCAACTGGGTCTTACCAGCGCCCAGTGGGAGTTGCTAAAAACATCTTACAAAAAATGTGCAGTGTCTACATTGAAGAGGTTACCAAGGCTCCGACACGTAAGAACATAGTAAGAAAATATATCCAATCCATTTATACATATACCATTGCAATAATATCATTGTAATTTGAAATGCACATAAGTTTCTTGTTTGTTTCAGATTTTGTGCCAAGTATGGAATACCCGGAGTAATTGGGTGTATTGATTGTAGCCATTTTAGAATATTTGGACCCCCAAAAGATGAAGAACATCTGTATTATTGCCGCAAGCACTATCATTTAATAAATGCTCAAATGGTAAATAATAATTGGGTATGATTTATTCTTACCTGCGTAGAAGTATTTCATTTTCCTAACTGTATATGTTTTACAGATATGTGATGAACAATACAGAATTCTAAATGTAAATGCCAAATTTGGAGGTGCAAATCACATTTCTTTTATATGGGAAAACTGTGGCATCAACTATATACTATATGCAGTCATTGCACCTTAACCTTGTCTAAACAAAGATAGAGTGCTCCACTACAAGCGACTAAAATGTGCAAGAATTATACAAGCATGCTGCATTTTACATAATATTGGCATTGATCTTAATGTTGTAGAAGAAGAGGATATCAGTGATATTAATTAATTAATAATTCGAAAAATCTACCAAAGGCACAAATGAGTATGCATGGTTGCACTAAATGATTTTTCTTTTTAGGATTGGAAAATAAAGAACTTGAAATCGATGAACGCCTTCCCACAGAGACAGTCATAGGTGGTTCAACGTCTGAGGAAGGGTTCAAAGGGAACAATCAGTTAGAAGACATGAACACATTTCGTTTTAAAATACATCATAATCATATTTATGGTGTTTAGCATATTTTGTTGTATTAGTCTCTGTTAATTATTTTCACTTCATAAATTCAGTATTTTAGTATATTAATTTTAAAATTGCATAGGACATGTGGGAGTAGGAATCATGTTCCTATTATAAGCTACTATTTTTACCTGACTGAGACAGAAGGAGGGTTATGTTTTTTAGATATATATGAATGTATCTTGCTGATAGTGGCGACTCATTTTGGATGCTTCAGATCCCTTTAAACGGTTGAGAACTTTTTACTGTTATTTAGTTTCTTTTAATCATCAATTAGACATCTACATAAGTTAAGGCATTGTAATAAGTGACTGATTGGTCTAGAATAAAATGATGAAACACTTGAATAACAATATTATCTTGTTTTCCTAACCCAAATCAGACCTAAGGCTTTTCAAACTATCTCTAGTTTGGTTTCTAATTAAACTTGGTGATGTTAAATACCAATAGTACTTTTATATAGAGCAACTGCTAGTGTAACATTGCTGCATACTAAGTAAAATTAATATTACTTAACATCACTGAAATGTTTAAACTTTGCAAGAATAAAATATAATACCTAGTGAGCTCATAGTAAAATGAAGCTAAGCCACTTTAATATGTAATAGAGGAACAGAATTAAAAGACCAAATACTAAGTTTGCATTACTTTAATTATTTTCATTAATTCTTGAAATTATGGTTCAAACCTTACAAATTATTGGACAAATATTTACATACTTAATAATAACAAGTTAATTCAGACATGGGAAAAACAAATAAAATGTCAACACACATAACACCTGCTTTAGTTAAGCTCAATATAATCAGTCTATTGGTTCTAATCATTTGCTAGCATTTAACATAGACTATTTAGGTACATAAGATGAGTGAAAACCAATATAAGTCCGAAATTACTATTCATCTATTCACAGAGGAGTTCATCATAGTTTCAGCTTTTAAAGAAACATAAAAAGTTAACAAGAAAACACCTACAATTTGTAGAATGTAAATTGCATCATGTGGAATACCAAAATATAAAACCTGAGTGACACAATTTGATAACATTAAAAGTTGTGCACTCAAACATAATGAATTACCCTCTTGTACTAACTGTGAACATTTTTTTGACCTTCTCATAAGAAACAAACATAGGAAACACTTCAAGTTTTTGCTATCATCACTAAGCGAGATAAGCGCGAGTCTGTACTGTTAAGTGTATAATAAATATATTTTAAATAAAATAATAATATCAGCTAACTGACCTATGGCTAGCTTTAAGTAAAGGCCTTAACTTTAAAAAGAACTTATGGAACCAAGGTAACAAATATTATAACTAATTAATCTTTACAATATTTATCAGCTAGTTTTACCAAAACATTCACAACTCTTCCGCCTTTTGCTTGCCAGTCCCTCCGAGCCTGTACCTCCATTTCCCTTGTTCTATTCTGCTCTCTTCTCAATTCGACGTTGTCTCTGTGCTGCTGTTCTTTGAAATTTCTCCAAAACGAATCAGCATGGAGAAAGTGTTGTGCTGCCTGCTCAGTGTGTGCCTGGCCTCGCTTGTCTACGAGGTGAACCTCGAGTTCTCTTTGCACGACGGAGTGGTTTGCACAGATGGAGCAAGCTTGGAGATGACGGCCTAGTTGGGGAGAGCAAGCCCGTCTCTATAAAAATATAATAAAAGTAATTAGATAAATATTGTCAACAATAATTGTTGTCTTCAAAAACAAAAACAAACTAAGTTTTACAAAGCTCACAGATTGGATCACAAACTCACTAGACACCAAATTATATAAATTACACTTTCTGCTCCATATATGTCACCAATATTTCAAATTGGGACGGACTAGTCTTCATTTTTAGCAATAATATTAAAACTTTATCCAAATCACAATATAATACAAACTTTTGTAAACACGTCAAAATAAACGTCAACTTGTCGTATAACCACGACTAATTGAAAAGGCAGTCACTTCTATTACGAATACAATATGCAAATGTCAATTTATTTAGGCGGATTACCAACGTTCGTTCGTTTGTCGTTCACCGTTCGTCACTTGTCACGGTGAATAAACTCCAAGCGAATAGTAAACTCTAACAAAACTCACACTCGCAAGTTAACTACAGTCGATGCGTTTGACGTTAACTCGATTTACGCGATCGAGGCGTTAATAGATTTTTTGTATGAAACTCGCACTAAGCATACAGTATGCTTAGTGCGAGTTTTTTTTACGCATCGAACGCGTTTACTTTTACGCCAATTTGTATGGCGCTGGGTAAGCGCCACCTAGCGTCATACGTGAGAATTAAATTTTGTGAGTGTCAGTTTTAAAATTAACGCCGTCACTAGTGACGATCGAATACCTCTCGAAAGTGAGGAACGTTTCGACCACAAACGCTAACGATTGCACGTTTATCGCGAGTGCGAATTACAATTTTGACAGTTTTGACAGCTCGAATTCGAAACGCAGTCACTTGCGAGCGCGTAAAGTTGTCACTTAAGATTTTGTTGTGAGATCGTTGTGAGAGTGGTGAAATAACAAAGTGATTTAATTGAATTTTATATTTTAAATAAGAATTACAATGGCATCTCGTATGTATTTCGCTTGGAGGATGTGTGAGACCGCAAGAACACAAGATGAGCGTAATCTAACATCCTTTGGTCGTGCAAGAGCACGTAACTCGAGCAATCCGCCAAGAGACCTTCCGGAGGCTTAATTTAAAAGAAGATATGGGCTTCCCAAGACAGCCGTCAAGTTTTGTGGCGAGAGCTGAGGCAGCTTTCTGGTTTAAAGTTTTCTCAACGGGTATCCTTGGAAGATAAGGTAATGTATGATCAGTACTTTTGAAACACACTTTTTTCCACCTGCCCCTGGCACAATGTCCTTATTTTCTATGAAAATTATTATTTTAGGTACTCACAGCCCTGTTTTTTTATGCAACTGGGTCTTACCAGCGCCCAGTGGGAGTTGCTAAAAACATCTCACAAAAAATGTGCAGTGTCTACATTGAAGAGGTTACCAAGGCTCCAACACATAAGAACATAGTAAGAAAATATATCCAATCCATTTATACATATACCATTGCAATAATATCATTGTAATTTGAAATGCACATAAGTTTCTTGTTTGTTTCAGATTTTGTGCCAAGTATGGAATACCCGGAGTAATTGGGTGTATTGATTGTAGCCATTTTAGAATATTTGGACCTCTAAAAGATGAAGAACATCTGTATTATTGCCGCAAGCACTATCATTTAATAAATGCTCAAATGGTAAATAATAATTGGGTATGGTATTCTTACCTGCATAGAAGTATTTTATTTTCCTAACTGTATATATTTTACAGATATGTGATGACCAATGCTGCATTTTACATAATATTGGCATTGATCTTAATGTTGTAGAAGAGGATATCGGTGATATTAATTAATTAATAATTCGAAAAATCTACCAAAGGCACAAATGAGTATGCATGGTGGCACTAAATGATTTTTCTTTTTAGGATTGGAAAATAAAAAACTTGAAATCAATGAACCCCTTCCCACAGAGACAGTCATAGGTGGTTCAACGTCTGAGGAAGGGTTCAAAGAGAACAATCAGTTAGAAGACATGAACACATTTAGTTTTAAAATACCTCATAATCATATTTATGGTATTTAGCATATTTTGTTGTATTAGTCTCTGTTAATTATTTTCACTTCATAAATTCAGTATTTTAGTATATTAATTTTAAAATTGCATAGCACATGTGGGAGTAGGAATCATGTTCCTATTATAAGCTACTATTTTTACCTGACTGTGACAGAAGGAGGGTTATGTTTTTTAGATATATATGAATGTATCTTGCTGATGGTGGCGACTCATTTTGGATGCTTCAGATCCCTTAAAACTGTTGAGAACTTTTTACTGTTATTTAGTTTCTTTAATCATAAATTAGACATCTACATAAGTTAAGGCATTGTAATAAGTGACTGATTGGTCTAGAATAAAATGATGAAACACTTGAATAACAATATTATCTTGTTTTCCTAACCCAAATCAGACCTAAGGCTTTTCCTACTATCTCGAGTTGGGTTTCTAATTAAACTTGGTGATGTTAAATACCAATAGTACTTTTATATAGAGCAACTGCTTGTGTAACATTGCTGCATACTAAGTAAAATTAATAATACTTAACATCACTTTAATGTTTAAACTTTGCAAGAATAAATACCTAGTGAGCTCATAGTAAAATGAAGCTAAGCCACTTTAATATGTAATAGAGGAACAGAATTAAAAGACCAAATACTAAGTTTGCATTACTTTAATTATTTTCATTAATTCTTGAAATTATGGTTCAAATCTTACAAATTATTGGACAAATATTTACATACTTAATAATAACAAGTTAATTCAGACATGGGAAAAACAAATAAAATGTCAACACACATAACACCTGCTTTAGTTAAGCTCAATATAATCAGTCTATTGGTTCTAATCATTTGCTAGCATTTAACATAGACTATTTAGGTAGGTACATAAAATGAGTGAAAACCAATATAAGTCCGAAATTACTATTATCACAGCGACACAGAGTTCATCATAGTTTCAGCTTTTAGAGTAACATAATCAGTTAACAAGAAAACTACAATTTGTAGAATGTAAATTGCATCATGTGGAATACCAAAATATAAAACCTGAGTGACACGATTTGATAAACATTAAAAGTTGTGCACTCAAACATAATGAATTACCCTCTTGTACTAAATGTGAACATTTTTTTGACCCCCTCATAAGAAACAAACATAGGAAACACTTCAAGTTTTTGCTATCGTAACTAAGCGAGATAAGCGCGAGTCTGTACTGTTGAGTGTATAATAAATATATTCTAAATAAAATAATAATATCAGCTAACTGACCTATGGCTAGCTTTAAGTAAAGGCCTTTACTTTAAAAAGAACTTATGGAACCAAGGTAACAAATATTATAACTAATTAATCTTTACAATATTTATCTGCTAGTTTTACCAAAACATTCACAACTCTTCCGCCTATTGCTTGCCAGTCCCTCCGAGCCTGTACCTCCATTTCCCTTGTTCTATTCTGCTCTCTTCTCAATTCGACGTTGTCTCTGTGCTGCTGTTCTTTGAAATTTCTCCAAAACGAATCAGCATGGAGAAAGTGTTGTGCTGCCTGCTCAGTGTGTGCCTGGCCTCGCTTGTCTACGAGGTGAACCTCGAGTTCTCTTTGCACGACGGAGTGGTTTGCACAGATGGAGCAAGCTTGGAGATGACGGCCTAGTTGGGGAGAGCAAGCCCGTCTCTATAAAAATATAATAAAAGTAATTAGGTAAATATTGTCAACAATAATTGTTGTCTTCAAAAACAAAAACAAACTAAGTTTTACAAAGCTCACAGATTGGATCACAAATTCACTAGACACCAAATTATAGAAATTACACTTACTGATCCATATATGTCACCAATATTTCAAATTGGGACGGACTAGTCTTCATTTTTAGCAATAATATTAAAACTTTAACCAAATCACAATATAATACAAACTTTTGTAAACACGTCAAAATAAACGTCAACTTGTCGTATAACCACGACTAATTGAAAAGGCAGTCACTTCTATTACGAATACAATATGCAAATGTCAATTTATTTAGGCGGATTACCAACGTTCGTTCGTTTGTCGTTCACCATTCGTCACTTGTCACGGTGAATAAACTCCAAGCGAATAGTAAACTCTAACAAAACTCACACTCGCAAGTTAACTACAGTCGATGCGTTTGACGTTAACTCGATTTACGCGATCGAGGCGTTAATAGATTTTTTGTATGAAACTCGCACTAAGCATACAGACCGCACAAATTCTACATTACTAGCGACGACGATAAAATCCAAGTTTAAATTTTTAAATTAAAATTTCGTAACTAACATAAAACTACTGAGCGTTAAACCGTGGAACAATAACGATAAAGTTTGAATATTAAAGAGATTTCTACAGAGAACAATGCGTTTGTTATTTTTTGGAGTTTTCCTATATATTAGCTATGGAGAGTGTAAGCTTTGGAGTAAGGGTGTCGTACACTACGCTATTAATAAAAAGGACTACGGTAAGTTTTTAAAATATTAGCTTGCCGCCCGCGTGGACATTTTTTTTTACACCTTGGGTTACATTTTTCAAGTTTTAGTAGGGATCCCTAATTATTTCTGGAAATAAATATACCCTATGACACTTCGTAAAGATGTAGCTTTATAATGGTGAAAGAATTTTTAAAATCGGTCCAGTAGTTTTTGAGTTAAAACCCCCTACAAACAAGCCCGCGGCTTCGCTCCCGTGGACAACACAATTTTGGCTGTTTAGTTTTTTCCAATTCTGGCGGGATATTGACAATTATTGAAATGCATGTTTCCCGCGGTTTCACCCTTATCCCGAGCGAACTACTTGACGCACCCGTGTAAAAGGTAGCCTATGACCTTCTCCAGGGTCCCCTCTATGTCCGTACCAATTTTGTCTAAGGGTGAATTTCCCGGGAACAAAAATTACGTGGCATCAATGAAATCGGTACTATAAAACATAGTTATAATGTTATAACGTTTTTTTCTGGTTAGGTGAAATAGTAATCTATGTGTAGCACTAAATATTTAATTAAATAGGATTTAATAGGTACTCCAAAAAAATAATTAAACCTCGAAATCTTTCATTGCCGTGTTTGTCCACACATCACCTTGATGTGTATTATCCTTCATTGATAAAAATCTATTGGTTATTTATATTAAAACCTAGTTTTATTTGATACGTGAATAGTTAAAGTATTGTTACGGAATACATTTATTCATATATTTAAACAATACAACGAATGGTTAATAAAAATGCATTTGTCCTAGAACTACCTTTCATCGCCGTATCCTAAATATATTTAAGAATATTGTTTTATCTAAGGACTTGCGTCCCCCACCCCTCTGCGCTAAACGTTGCATAATAGTGTCGCTTGGTGCTCGACGTGGAACGACGTGTATACGTGCCTGCGTTTTCGCGCCATAAATGTAAGTATTCTAATTTTATATTACTGGACATTTTTTCTTTCATTGCCGTGGATAGGTCTAACTTCTATTTGAATAAGTTTGTCCTCTTGATAAAGCATTCGATAGAATGCCATTTATCTTATGTTTATTTGTAACGTGATAATTACTGTGAATTATTATTAGATTTTTGTTTACTTGATGTTTTTGCCTTGATTTCCATCGCCGTGCTCTCATTGCCGTGGTTACCGTGGGCAAAATTTGCTATGGCAATGAAAAAAAAACACGGCGATGAAACAAAATTTCATTGCCATGCCTTTTAAAACAATTTAGTTTCATTGCCATGACCAGTTGTTTCATTCCCGTGACTTATGTTTTCATCGCCACGGCATGATTAAGAAAAAAAACAATCTGTACTATACAGTCGACTACAAAAAGATATTTCCACGTTAACCTTACAAAATGATATACATTTGGTACTCCATGACACGATAGACATTCAAACATACGCACACACACACGCAAACTAACACCCACTCACATGCACACACTATCACATACACACTCACACAGACTCACTCACACATACACGCACACAGACTAACACACATACACACGCACACATACACACGCACACATACACACACACACAGACACAGCACAATCACACGCACTCACTCACTCACTCACATATAGCACAGTCTAATTATAAACATATTAATGGATTGTTTGTTTTTAGAAAGCCAAGATGCCTAAACCGAAACTATCGGAAGAGGAAAGAAAGGAAAGAAAAAGATTGGCCGAACAAAAGCGACGTGAAAAATTAAGAAGCGATCCTGTTTTACGAGAGGAGTATTTAAGAAAAGAAAGAGAAAGGTATGTAAAAAAGAAGGCTGCAGGAGTAGTTGTTCCTCGAAGTGCAATGACTTCTCAAAAGCTTCGGAGTCTTCGTAAGAAAAACTTGGTGAGTGCACTTGCTTCTTATAAAAAAAAGACAGCAATTCTTCGTAAGAACACACGTCCAAATGTTACCTATGATGTTGAATATGCTGAAACACCAACGACGGAGCCAACTGAAACGACTTTTGGGTTATCTCAAGTAGCTCCCAATGATAACATGCCGATGACACCTCTTACAAGACGTAGCTCGCGTCTTGAATCTTTAAAACCAAACTGGAATCACTGTAACAATTTGCGGATTGGAGTAAGTAGCTCAAATTTTTTGGCCACAAGTAGTCCAAAACAAACACCCCTAGGATCACCGCAACTAGCACCAAATGTCAGTATAGATTCTACATTACGTCCTGATAGCCCAGCATCAGACTCGTCTATTGCCACTTTAAAATTTCAACGTGATTTGCAACAAAAATTCCGTAGATACCAAAAATCTAAACACTCCCAACTAATTGCATTACAAAAAAAATTGACTCAAGTTTTCCGCGAAAGGAACTTATATAAGAAACGGTTCGAAAGACTTATTCAGAAAGAAAAAGATGGAGCTACCAATAAAAGAAAAGAAAAACAGCCAGCGATAGATTTAAATGATAAGAGCGATTCAAGTAACCAAAAACAAAAACGAATCCGCCAAATTGTTTTAAAATTCTATGAAGATGATGAAAATTCGAGCATGTGTCCAGGAAAAAAAGACGTAATAACAAGAAATGGAACAAAGAAACAGAAACGTTTAATGACAGATACTATAAAAAATTTACACAGAAAATACATAGATTCTGGCTATCCACCTATTAGCTACGTAACGTTTTCACGTTTAAAACCTTTTTGGGTGCTACAACCAAAAATAAATATGCGCAACACTTGCTTGTGTGAAAAACACGAAAACATGGATCTGTTAACTGAATCTCTAAAAAAGAATAATTTCATAAAAGAAAATTCGACAAGTGAGGTTATTAAGAGCATGTGTTGCGACATTTATAACTTAGATTGTCTACAGAGAAAGTGTACTGCGTGCAAAAACAGACATCTAATATACCAAGAAATTGATAACTCGGAAAAAGTTTTATATTGGGCCTGGGAAAAACAGAAAAATTCATACATTAAAAATGGGATTGAGAAAACTGTCATCACCGTTGAAAAAGTACGACATCACGTAGAACCGTTAATACTGATAAAACAATTTGAAACTAACCTTAAACCATTCCTTAATCATTGTGCAAACATACGTAACCAAACCGATGCAATTAAAAAAATTAAGCAAAATTTAACTAAGATTGACTGTCTTGTACATATGGATTTTAGTGAAAATTACAGTGCTAAATATAATTCTGAAATTCAGTCGGTACACTTTGGTGGTAGTAGAAAGCAGTTTACTCTACATACTGCAGTTCTTTATTTTAATATTGATGGTCACACGACAAAAACCCAATGTTTTTGTACTATAAGTACATCTTTACGACACGATGCTGCTGCAGTATGGGCCCATCTGATTCCAATTTTGACTGAAATAGAACAAACAGTACCTTTGGTTCAAAATCTTTACATAGTTTCGGATTCTCCTTCTGGACAATATCGTAACAAGAAAATATTTTATATAATGTCTCGACTTTCTGTCTATATTCCCTCAATTACCAAAGTAGTTTGGAATTATTGCGAATGCGGACACGGCAAAGGTGCTCCAGATGGCGTTGGTGGACTTTTAAAAAGAACTGCAGACCGATACGTTGCATTACAGAGTGACATTCCTGATCTTAATTCATTTGTGAATGCTTTGCAGTCCTCTGTTAAGGGCGTTAAAATAAAACTCGTGGAAGATTATCAGGTCACTGAAAAGGACTGGTTACTACCTGACAATTTGAAACCTTTCCCAGGTACTTTAAAAGTCCACCAAGTTGTCTGGGCTGCAGAATCAGGCAACCGTTTAGCATTGCGTCGTTTATCTTGCACAAATATTGAATGTCTTAACAATGTCAAAGAATGCCCTCATGGTAATCACTTAGGATTTTATGACTTTTCAACTAAACCCCAGATACCAAAACCTCTTGCACACTCATTAAACTGCACTAGAAATACACCAAAAACTGCCCGTAATATGCGTCCAGTCAAATTAACTGATAAACTTGTATTGGCTCAAAAACCCTCAACTTCTACAACAAAAACTCCTCCTCAGTTTGATAGTACAATTTTAGAAAATTATGATGTTATCAATTTGAACTGTAGTGGTGCTACAAGTGTACCATCGTGCTCATTCTTATGTAATGTTGACTCTGAAATTTTTAAAGAGTTGGAAAAATCTGGTTCCTTGGAGGAAAACCATACAAAAACATCAAAAAAAACAAATATAGACTTAAGTAGTGATTCTGATGAGAGTATCTCTTTATTCAACATCCAACCTAGAAAAAAAACTACTTTCTTTACCCAAATTGATACCGACGACGAAGAGATTTTTGAAATAAAACCAAAAAAGACTAAAAAAATACTCGATACTGATACTGATGATGACCAGATTTAAATTTTACTTTATTATTTTTTATTATTATTTAAATATATTTTTTTTTAATACCGCCAAAGTTCCTAATTGTGATTTACTTAGGCATACAGATTAGGGTAAGTTAGCTGTAAGTTAAACTCGAAAGGCTGAATTTCCTAGTGCCATATACTCATATTGACTTGTGTTCTTAGGTTAAGAGTTAAGATTACATATGAAAGGTTGATATTTTTTAAGAGTAACGTTTGTGAAAATGCTACAGTTTACAACGTACAATTTTATGAATAGGTAGACTATTGTGTGTAGGTAGTGATTTGTGATGTGCAAAAATATAAAAATAAGTTTGTGATCTATTTAATAGAGAAGTATAGATACTTAATAATAATGAGACGAGTGAACTTCAAAGGCTGATATTCCTGTTAACAGACCTATATTGTTAGTGTTAATTAGATGTAAGTTAGAAAGTATTTTTTTACTGGAAAATGCTGGACTTACCAAGTTTACACCCTTTTGTATGGTTTATCTTTCTTGCTACAGGACATATCTAAGAACGAACCATAGAAATAAGGTGTTAATAATGTGTCTGTATTACAAGATTTAATAGGGAAAACGTAAAAAAATATAATGTTGATAATAAGGTTGTGATTATGTAGGCCCTACACTTTTGATTTTTATAAATGGTACCTATTGTTTATGCGCAAATAGTAAAATAATATTGTGTTAAGTATATATATATTGTTAGCATACTTTAGAAAAGTATCTTATTATTTGTTAATTTCTATTCTGTTAATTTTTGTGTGAAAGAACTTAAAATAAATGATTGTGTTGCTTTGATTCTATTAACTTTTAGTTTAATTTTACTCCGATGCGAGAAGGTTATTGAGAAGAGGGTAAAAAGAGTGTATGTGTGTGTTGTGTATGCCTTTCTCTCTCACAGACAAGGTTGTATCTATTTTTATTTTTATATAATAAACAGGTAAGTAAATATTATATAAAAAATATCATGTGTTATTGGATGTTTTCATTACCGTGGATTGATTATATCATTCCCGTGGCACAGTTCTTTCATTGCCGTGGACGCATGTTTCATTGCCGTGCACGCAAGTTTCATCACCGTGGCACGAAATTTTTAATCATGTATATCTCGTTAGATTTTTAAGCTATCTGCTAGATATTAAGCAAGAATACATATATTATCAAAAACTTGAGTAAACACTATTTTTTCTTGTTCTAAAGTTGAAGAATAAAAAATCCACGGAAATGAAGATTTTATTAGACCTGTTGAAATTCACCCCTAAATCGGTTCAGTGGATCCCGAGATTACAACCTTACAAACATTGCCTCTTTATAGTATAGGTATATATTATAGGCCCTTTTTTTCGAATGGGAAGTCGTCAAATGACTCCTCCCGCCGTGGACGAGGCATGGAGTAGATACGTCGTGGAGGGGTATCGAGACTTCCTGACTAAAACCCGTCCATGTTCCTTCCTCAGCTCTTTGTATTCCGGGGGCGCGGTAACTCTTGCGAACATCCCGCAACGAATAGGCTGTAATTCTATTTTAATCAATAAGATTGATCTGTTATCCTTTCTAATATTTATAAATTCGAAAATACCTGTTTGTTACGCTTTCGCGGTTAAACGGCTGAACCGATTTAGATGAACTTTGTATGGACATAGATTGAAAATTGACTATAACATTTCATCTTGCACTTAAAAACTCCTTAATGAATTAGGACGACGAAATGGGAGGAGTTACTTTTTCCACAACAGTTTTGCTATTTCAAAATAGACGCTTACATGAGAAACCGCGGGAAAATATAAGTACTTAAACTTATCTTTATCCCTTATCCATTTGTAGATCTCCATTCTCAAGACATAATAGTGTCCACGTTCGAGCAAATAGAGAAAGAGATTTGCGTGAAATTCTTCAACACGCCGCTGAATTACAGCGCGACGTACAATGAGAAGATATTGTATGTTGCCAACCCTGATAAACGCAAGAACTGCCCTCCGGAGCGGTACGATTATGATAAAACTGTCGTGGTGAGTTACATAATGACCATTACTTGGCTAGCCTGGAACTAAAGTGGTCTATGTAACATTTTTGGCTAAATCCATCTATTCATGAGCATTTTTGAACTTAAAAACCATAAATTAATCCGAGCAAAAGTGGTCTAAGTGTCATTCGTCACCAAAGTAAGGTTATCATTAAAATAACACTAGAATCTATTAATATTTTCTAATTATCACTTAAATTACATTTGGATAGCCAAGTTATGTATTTAACTACCGTATAAATGTTTAACATCAACATAACATACATTCACAAGCACATAGTAACTTCAAACGCGTTTCGTTTGATAACTGAAAATGTTAATTTTGTATCATAGACCACTTTAGTTCCAGGTTAGCCACTTGTCTTTTAACATAATGTTCAGAATCTTTTAACCACTGATGAAAACAGATTTGGGTTGGACCTTCAAACTGGCCAAACGGGTAAACCTATCTTGCTGCCTTTATGGAGTTCCGACCAAAAATGTTAAAAGGAACCCTCGTGGTTCCACTTCGTCTGTCTGTCACAGATGATTGTTCCAGGAACTGCTAATGACTTGAAATTTGGAACAGTTATAAAGAATGGTCAAGTCCAAGCGTATTGCTGTATTGCAAATGAAAAAAGTAAAAAAAATGCTTTTATGAAAAAGTGGGTGGAAATGGATTTAAAAAGTTCCGTAACTAGGTCATGTGGGGTATCATACGAAAGAGCTCGGCCTGCACATTACTAATGTAATATTAAATTTGTTTTGTGTAATCAGGATGGCTCTTAGTTTTATTTGAACAAAAAAAAAACTTTTTACAAAAAATTAAAACCGACTTCCAAAAAAAAAACTGAAAAGTAAAAAAATAATTTTTATTTAAACGCTTTACGACCAAAACATCGCTTTCGAAGTCGGTGTCTTGTAAGTTACTATTGTTCGTATTTCGCCACCGACTTCGAAAGCGATGTTTTGGTCGTAAAGCGTTTAAATAAAAATTATTTTTTTACTTTTCAGTTTTTTTTTGGAAGTCGGTTTTAATTTTTTGTAAAAAGTTTTTTTATTTTTTCGCTTTTCAGTGTCTCGGTCTTGCTATCTTAACAAAATAAACACACCACTTTTTTAGGTTGTAATAAGCGTAAATAACCAAATCATCTAAGTATTTGGCATATCAGCAAGTAGAGATAAATCGTTATTTTTGATATATTTATAAAACGGCTGAACCGGTAGTGATAAAATTTATATGGGACCACACGGGAAGCACCAGCTTTCAAATAAAAAAAGAATCATGAAAATCGGTTCACCCAATCGCAAGTTATGAGGTAACAAACAAAAAAAAAACAGTCGAATTGATAACCTCCTCCTTTTTTTGAAGTCGGTTAAAAAACTACCCACTGCTCCTAAAGTTTTATATATGTACCCACCTATAAATCAAAGGCGGTACTTGCATGCAAATTGTTCAACATAGTCGAAGCGAAGATAAGAAGAAATAATGGGACAATAAAGTACAAGGCACTGCTTATTGCTTACAAACTTCCAGCAAACCTGCGATAGGAAAGTTGAAATAAAAGAGATAAAGGCACAATTAATTTCAAATATATTTCCAGGACATGCCCATCGGTTACAAATGCCTGCAAGACCGGGATATAGCTAGGATTGTAGTCGACATGCTACGAGCCAGCATTGAGAAACCAAGTAAGTGATTCATTTAAGGCCGGCTGCGCTCGAGCCTCTAGGCCTTCAACGCTTACCTCAGCCCCCGCAAGGCATGCGAAACGACGTCTAAAAATACGATGCGCGGGAAACGCGAGCGCTAGCGCGTCGCTCATGAGGTCACGAACTTTAGCAGGCGTCCGACACTCGCTCAAGACCACGCATTATATACCTACCCCTTCGCATAGTCAGGGCTGGGCAAAATACATGCTTTGCTTTAATTGAAATACAAATTACAAAATACTGTATCGCAGGTAATTAAAATACGAAATACAAAATATCTTTAAGTAAAGTATTTGAAATATAAAATACAAAATACAGTTTTTTAGCTATTTTTAATTGTAATACGAAATACAAATTACAAAACAAGTAAATCTATACCAGCACGGGCTGAACAGCAGAGGAAAACAAGATTAATTAATCAGTAGACCAGAATTTCTTTTCATGAACACTAGATTTTTAAATGACATTTGTCGTTGGAGAGCCAATAAAACCTGCTAAAGAGAACCTGCTAAATGTATTTTAATGTTAAAATGTAATTTGAAGCCTCAAGAATTTGAAATACAAATTACAAAATACCTCGGCGTCAATTTACATTACATTTTAAACAAATTACATTTTAAAGAAGTACGTATTTTAATTACAAGTAATTCAAATACTGCCTAACCCTGCAATAGTAGATACTGATACAAGCGACAGAGGGCTGCCGCACGCCGGCCGAGCTCACGCATGGCACGTTTCCCGCGCTTACTTATCGAAATGCCGAAACCACGTAATTATTTTGTAGTGGATGGGTGTCAAAGTCAAAAAGCTAATGAAAAATTGTCTACGACTAACAAATGATATTATTTACGAGATTCAGGATATTTTCAACGATTAAATTTAATAACCATGAATTCAAAGACAGGAAAAAATGTATCCATCATTTTATAAATCTGAAACATATTTGATCCACAAAAAAATGTTTTTTTTTTGCAATATTCGTTTTTACCAAAATCATCTGACTACTCGTAGTACAACCCTAGCGCATTCGTTCGAATACGCGCTTGCAGCACAGGGCAAAGCAATCTCAACTCTTTGTTGCGTGCTTATGGTACATTTTTGCTCGCTGCGAACAGCAGGTATTATTATTAAGATTATAGCGTAGGTTTTTTCGATTTTGTATTGAAGAAATGTATCTGTTACGTAGTAACAATTTAGTAATCTGTGCCTATACTCCAATTACTAAGAGATTAAACATTTAAACGCACGCTATTTACCGTTTGTTCAAACGATGTTGAGCTCTATTGCTAAGGTGACATGACAAAAACAGAATGCAGAATATATTTGTTATTGTAAACATTATTTTGCTTTCAACACCATCCTTATCAGAACGGAATAGAACTTAAAATCGGTTTTAATAAGCTGCAAAAAGAATTTGGAAGTTTTTCTAATCTTATTTTACATGAAGTATAGGCAAATAACAAATATTATAAACTAAATCTATCCAGGCTAATAAACAAAATAAAAACACCCGGACTAACACAGCGGCGACCCGGCTGTAATATTGTAATTTTTGAGAATAATAAACCATTTTAACATTTGCGCATGTCTGGGCTTTAATCATAGGCGCATAAGGTTCAAATTGGTCTGTTTTATACAGTTGTTGGGATTGGTAAATTTATTCCGCGCGAAAAATAAACCATTATAGCTTTTTGCGCGCGTGACTTCTTTATTTACTTTATTACCATAGGACATTGAGGTATACATAGGGTGGTAAATTCAACTGTTTTATACACATACTAGCTTCTGCCCGCGACTTCGTCCGCGTGGAATGGTGGTGCTCCGCTCCTATTGGTTTTAGCGTGATGATAATAATATATAGCCAATAGCCTTTCTCAATAAATGGACTATCTAACACTGAAATAATTTTTCATATCGTACAAGTAGTTCCTGAGATTAGCGCGTTCAAACAAAGTAACAAACTCTTCAGTTTTATTACCTATATTAGTATAGATTTTGTAAATCTATTTCGTATGGTACCTCTACCTACTTAGTAAATTGAAGCATAATATAATGTAGCTATATTATAATAATACATATTGTCAAAGCATCCATACCTTTTTTGTTTATTCAGCATTCGTAGAGCTAACTATGACAACTAAAAATAAAAATATATTTTTAGTTTTGCCCATTTTCTTAACTTAATTACTATTACTACTAGACCTACCTAATAAATAACTAACAATAATTATATACAACTAAACTCTATAAAGGTATTATTTTTACAAATTATTTTCGACTCAGCCAGTTGAGTAACAAAACTTAGCGGGGGTGGGGCGGTTTCGCAAAAATTGGCACACGTCCGACCTCCAACGCGTTCCGCTCGGGACTAAATCACACGGCGCGAGCGCGTTAGAAGATGAAAACACTTGATTTTGGAATTAGTGGTATAGGTATTTTCATATTTCAAATTATGTCGGCCGATTTTTGTCACATTTTTTACGACCTTTATTATGGTATAAGTTTTATTGTTCAAAGCCTAATATTACTCAAATGAAATGGGTTTTAGATCACCATTTAGACTTGTCTTTGCGATTAAATTGGATGCAGCCAAATACACGTAATCGTGTATCGAACGGCCGAATCACCTAGATCAAAGTATGAACTGTTTTATATATTTTTTTCAAAATTTAAATCCATGTTATCAACGAATAAAACGCAAAACAAAACTACGGTTTTCAGGGATGCCTCGCCTTAATACACCCACTTGAAGTAGGGCTGCCATCACCCAAATCGTCGACCCTGGACTAGACTATATAAACCCCGGACATTTTGAATGAGTTTATTTTTTTCCCCGGACACGTTTTAATTTATTGCTTAACTTTCAATCAATCGGGATCAGATATGAGGTAAAAAGTGACCGGGTTTTCTCCGGACGCTCTTTGAAAACCGCCCGGATGCACCCCGGACGCCCTCTAAACCGGACGAATGGCAGCCCTAACTTGAAGTAAGGCTTATAAAGAAGGTGAAACAACATCAACAACCGAAATAGGCTAAGCCGAAGGTATCAAGCAAGATCCGAAATTGAACGATCTATGTATTATGATTTACCAACCTTAAGTACATACCAATACGTTAACATTTTCATAAATTGCTTATTTTTAGGAGGTTTGTCAATTACTTGTACGATTGGGGGGAGGTCTTTTCCCCTGTGACCTCCACCCCCCTCGGACCGCCACTGGACCTAAGCTTTAAGTTGCTAAAAAATGAAATAATTTAAATTTGTTCACAGTTAAACCGAACAGCAATGACTTGTTGAGGATATTCCAAGAACGGGTAGGTGTTTTATCTCAACAGCACATGCCACACAATCATGAAGCATCACCAGAGGCATATTGAACATTGATCACCACGCTTGCTCAAAGCGGATTGGCGATTTCAGACTTTTTAAGTCCAGGTTTCCTCACGATGTTTTTCTTCACCATGTCTAAATAGACTTTAGAAAGTAGACACATATGACTTCAGAAAAGTCACATTAGTACTTGCCAGGTTTCGAAACCGCTCATACACGAGATGCAGGTAGGTCACCACGACTTCCGACATTTAATTAGGTACCTAGTTCCTACAAAAGTCGTTCTTCAATGACTCCTCCCCTCTCCCATTTCGATCAGAATGACGACACGGCCAGCGCAACGCTCCTCTCAGCGTCAGACCGTAACTTCATCAACGCGCACTACCACGAGGAGTGCGGAGACCTGGTGCAGAAGCCGGTGGAGTCGCGCCGGTCTGGCGGGGGCACCCTGGAGCTGACGGCGGAAAACGATGGGTTTTATAAAGACAAGCTGTGGCCGCTAGGGATTGTTATGTACGGGTTCGATAAAAGAGGTAAGTTGGAGTTTAGTTTCTATAGGCCTAGCACGAGTGTTGACAATCATGTTGTCTCCAACCTTTGACTATGGATTTTGTATTAAACAAGGAGGCAAAAGACTGTTAAAACGTTTTGTCCGGGTGGACAAAACTGCGAGGGTTCGCAGCAAGGTTGCAGCCAAATATTTGGGAAGGGTCATCCTCATTAACACTTTTCTTCCCAGCAAAAACACATAGGAATAGGTGAAGGGCGTTTTGGAGGCTGAACCAAAATTGGCCGAAGTGTTGGCCGAAGCCGAAGATTTCAAGCAAGCTCCAAAATTTAACGATCTATTACGATTAACGACCTATCAAACCTAAATTGTTGACCTAAATTGTTTATTTCTAGGAGTTTGTCAACTAGATGTTTAGGCTTTTGTGGGGGTTATATACCCTGTGACCCCCCCCCTTCGAACCGCCACTGCCTCCGTGAAGGTTCAATCCTTACCAAATTTAATGTTCGCGATGCGACGTGGTGGGTTATAGACCAAGAGAGACCAACGAAAGAAATCAGCAACAATATCGACCTATTTAGGTACTATCCCACAGCTGGGCACAGGCCTCTTCTCACACAGAGAAGGCATGAGCATTGATCACCTCGCTTGCTCAAGGCGGATTGGAGATTTCAAACTTTTAAGTCCAGGTTTCCTCACGATTTTTTTCCTTCACCGTTAGTCAGTGAAGAGACACAGTTTTAATAATGAAATGTCGTCATGACCAGCTTCGAAAACCGAGATGGTGTTACTCCAGCGCGCTATGACGGTGATCGAGCTGTCGAGCTGCGTGGTCTTCCAGCACGTCTCCAAGGACAGTCCGCTGCAGCCCAAGAACCTGCTGTGGTTCGGCCTGGAGGGGGAGGACGTGCCTAGCCTCGGGTTTATGAAGGGGAACCAGGTGAGATGTGACTGTATAAATATAATTGAAGTAACAGCCGCACGGGTCGATCGATCAAAAGGTTAAGTTACGCTTGGCGCGGTCGGTCCGTGGATGGGTGACCATCTATGACATAACGAAACTCCTCCGTGCCTCGCAAAAGCACGTGGTTGCAAGACCAGACTGTTGTGAACGAGGTGTAGAGTTCGATTCCCGGGTAAGACTCAGTTTAGTGTTTTTTTTTTGTTAATATAAATTCACCACGCAGCTCGGAGTCAGGAAGTTGGTAGCAGTCGTAGTTACATTCCATGTCAAAGGCCGTTTAGCGGATTTAACTCTAGGGCTTGACAGATTATTAAATCCAGCGCACACCATAAGAAGTGGCCAACGTCACTGACTAACCGTCTTACTTATAAAAAACCTGTAATCTAAAGTTTAACCATTTCTCACCTAATCCTAACTTAATCCAGGATTAACCTAAGTTCTAATTTCTAAGGAATTTACGCTTAGTAGCATTTATAAGTGAAATTTTTGCTAATCCGTTTGCTAAACAGCAGATTTAAAAAAATATCGAACTTTAAAAGTAAGACGGTTAATAATTTGAAGCTTCCCACGTCCCTGGCAGAGTCTCCTCCTGCCGGACATGGTGCACGGCGCCCCGGGACACAACGGGCACGCGCTGAACATGCTGCTGCGTATCCTGGGCGTGCCCATGATGTCCAACCGCTACGACCGAGACAATTACGTTACCATCAACTGGAAGAACGTCGCTAAGAGTGAGTTTTAACAATCTATACATATACCTACAAGATAAATTAAAAATTAAAAAAAACCCCCTACGTAAAAATGCCTTTCATCATTTTGGAAAAGAGCTGATACTCTTACACTACTGGACCAATATTAACCAAACATAGCTTAGAATCACAGCAAGGAAACTCGCTTTCAAATGAAAAGAACAGCATCGAAATTGGTTCATCCGTTTGAGAGCTACGATGCCATAGACAGACAGACATCGACGTCAAACTTATAACATCCCTCTTTTTGCGTCGAGGGTTAAAAATGCTTTGTTCTGAATGACTGACGGATCAACGCACAGCCTAAACCGCTGATCGTAGAGACCTGAAACTTGGAGGGTGTGTTCTTTGCATGACGTAGGCATCCGATAAGAAAGGATTTTCCGAAATTCTGCCTCTAAGGGGATGAAGGGGGGGGGGGGGGAAAGCAAAGTTTGTTGAAAACGGTCACCCCTCCATAGCCTTAGCCTTGCTAATCCATCGATCTGCACGGCAGTTACATAAGCAAACATTAGCCTTATATACCTACTAATATCAGGTTGATTCCCATCAGCTAAGGAACACTACCTGGAGCGCGCCCCGTTGTCTGCGTGGCTGCGCAACACGGAGGGCGAGGGCGCCGCCTACGACTACGACAGCGTCACGCACGCGCCCGCCAACTTCATGTGTGGGGACTGCTCCATGGGGGCGCAGACCGTGCAGCCGTTACAGGTGAGACCAGCGTCGTATCAGCCTAGGGCTACCAGCTGCCATCACCCAAATCGCCGACCCCGGACTAGAACTATAAAAACCGCCGATATTTGAATGACTTCTCTTCCCCGGACACTTTTTATGATTTGTTTTTTATTTATTGCTTACCTTGCAATCAATCAGGTAAACCCGGACCCATCCCCACTTTATGTGTTTGGAGGCTACCCTAAAAGAAAATCCTTACTAATATTATAAATGCGAAAGTAACTCTGTCTGTCTGTCTGTTACGCTTTCACGCCAAAACTACTGGACCGATATAAATGAAATTTGGTACAGAGATAGAATAGACCCTGAGGAACAACATAGGCTACTTTTTACCCGGGTGCGCTAAGTAGTTCCCTCGGGATGCGGGTGAAACCGCGGGAAACAGCTAGTATTTTTCATAATCTCATTCTACCACTTTGCTAGCGTGATCAATATAAATCTCTATACTAAATTTCAACTTTCTAACATCAAGAACCTCTGAGCTATGCCGCGGACAGACAGACAGACATGGCGAAACTATAAGCGTTCCTTGTCGACGACTCACCCGTTAATGAGCTACAGTGCCACATATAGAGATAGATACGTAGCGGCCAATAATTTGTTATTTTTATGATATACTAGCATTACTAGCTTTCCGCCAGCGGCTTCGCCCGCGTGGACATTTTTTTTACACCTTGTATTACATTATTCAAGTTTTAGTAGGGATCCCTAATTATTTCTGGAAATAAATATAGCCTATGAAACTTCGTAAAGATGTAGCTTTCTAACGGTGAAAGTTTTTTAAATCGGTCCAGTAGTTTTTGAATTAAAACCCGACAAACAAATCTTTCCTCTTCATAATATTATTATAGATTGTTTATTTATAGTATTTTTATGATAGTTATTGTATTATATGGGCAATGTTGCCTGATTTAACTGAATAAATTAATAAAATAAAATCAATGATTTACCACAAAATGGTCCTGTCCTGTCATTACAGGACCACCTGTGGCAGAGAACTCTGACGATGGGCCACCGCACCGACCTGAGCCCCGCCGACATCGAAACCCTAACACTCCTGTACAGCAAGCAGTGTCAGCAACGCTTCATGAGCGATAATAAGAAATAAACAGATTTTATTAACATTTTTTTTTTTGGGAAAAGCCCGCCACACTATTCCCAACCACTACAACTCCTGAAAGCCAGAATCAACAGTGGCGACCACAAGAAAACGCCTAGTCAAGGAAGCTCGACGAGTCCCAGATATTTTTTTTACTGTCTTGGAACCCGTAACGAATTTAATCAGAAAACAATAGTGGAGGAGTAGGAATAATCATAGTTTCCACTTCTTTTTATTTACATTAATAAACTTATCCTATAAAGAAAATTCTAGATTATTCGACTGCCGAAGGAGGCTAGTTAGTGTAGGTATTTATTTATGCTTCTGCCTAGTCTTTTCCCGTGGGGAATGGTGAATTGGTGATTACTGGTAGCTGGCGTGATTTTACAGAGGCAAAAATCATCCTTTAATAGCACCCAAAAAAAAACTTTATCTACAAGTACTTATAATAAATCTGTAGAGAGGTCAATTCTGTACATGAAATATATTTCCAAAATAACTATCAGGGGGTGATTAGGGATCGATACTGATGCCAAAAATGCAATTAGTAAAATTTTTGTCTGTCTGTCTGTATAAACTCTATAGAAACAAAAACTACTCGACGGATTTTAACGAAACTTGGAACAATTATTTTTCATACTCATCATGGTTATAGTATACTTTTCATCACGCTACAATCAATAGGAGCAGAGCAGTGAAGGGAAATGTTGTCATTTTGTTTAAACGCGCTAATCTCAGGAACCGCTGGTCCGATTTGAAAAATTCTTTCAGTGTTAGATAGTTAGTCTATTTATCGAGGAAGGCTATAGGCTATATATCACCACGCTAAGACCAATAGGAGCGGAGCACCACTATTCCACGCGGACGAAGTCGCTGGCAGAAGCTAGTAAATAATACATTCATGAAGAACTAATATATTTTATTCACAACTGTACAATGCAGTGATACATTACATATATTTTGAATAGACATTTAGCACAAGACATGAGCCTATACATATTTTACATTATTCGAATACATTATTATAGGTGTTCAGATTTATTTAATTAGGTGAGCAGCTTCCAATCTATCTAGATCCGGCTGTATAACATACTCGCTGTTTCCCGCGGGAAAGTAACCAATGTCCGGGTCCAGGGTCACATAAATCTTCATTCCACATTTCATCCAAATAGGTTCACTTGTTTTATTGTAAAAGCGTAATAAACGAACGAACTCACTTTCGCATTTATAATTATTAGGATTTGCATAATTGACGGAATAATATAAGCCAAACTTCATGCCAAACCTAAAGCGGTCGAGCAGTTTCGATAACCTCCCGTACAATCCTACTAACTTTATTCGAGACTAGCTGTTCAGTGACTTTATAATATAAACACAAGAAAAGCATTCTTTAACAACTACTAAGTCTGATTTAACACATAATTATGACTCCAAGATATCCTAGCAACATCTTTGCAAGAAGAAACATGTTGTCTGTAAATCTCCTTTGTATCAGCGAGAAAATTACACAAGTTACAATGTAAAATTGGCGCCTTTTCACATTTCTCGCAGGCAAACTCTTTCGTTCCATTTTCGGTTTTTACAATACAATTATCACAACCGTTTAGTCGATTATTTTCTTCCGAATCGATTTTACTATCACTACTTTCGTTATCTATAATTTCTTGTTTGACATCTGTCAAAGGGATGGCGGGAACTGGGCTGCTACTTTTCTTCAAGCGTTTGTTGCTTTTGCATTGTTTAAAAAAATCATTTAGTTTTCCTCTTACGGTGTCCAGTTTAGTTTTCTTAGAACTCGTAGTGGGTTTAGATTCAGTCTCAGGAGTTTTCTCGTTTTTTGATTTTTCGGGAATTATTTTGTAAATCGTTATAAATTCACTTAAGTCAGTACTTTTTTTGTTAGGAACAATATCACTGTTGTTGACTTTATTTGAATTATTCGCGTCTTGAATGTTCAAAGTATTTTGTATACGATTTTCATTAACTTCTGAGTTTTTTGGACAATCATCTAGATCTTGTTTGAGTTTTGTGTCTTCATTACCAAGGCTCGAGCTAATACTTTTATCAAAGAGTACAATTTCATTAGATTGTTTATCCGTATTCGAACTTGTTACCTCTAAATTTCCATTCAATTTAGAACTTTTATTTGAAGAACTATCTCCATCGACTACCGTATTAGTTACTGATTCCCCTTTAATTTCCGGTTTTATCTGTATAGGTGATAAATTGTCTCTAACTACTTTTCCGTTTTTTGACGTAGTATCATTTGTGTCCATGATTTCCTTCTTTATTTCTATATCGTCAATTTCTTTTTTAATATCTACTGGTAATATTGTGTCTGGCACAGTTTGTTCTACAGGAATATCCATATTTTCTAGATTTTTCAATATTTCTTCTTCATTAAAACTCAGATCTGATATATCGCCTTCGCTATCAGAAACTTTCCTATTTCGATCATCGCTTATTGGATTATTTTTCACTTCAGTCGTTGGTTTAATAGTTTTGTTCTTAATATTGCCTAAAATGTTTTCTAGTTTCTGTTTTTTCTGTACGAATTTCTCGTCTTGTTTGATTTCTTTTGCTTTCAATTGTTCAGGGTTTTGTTCTAGTTTCGTATTGTTATTGATCGATTTGCTTGGTGGCTTAACTTTTGTGATTTTCCTCTTTTTAGTTTCCTTCGTGGGTTTTTCAGGAAGCGGGTCCGGGGATCTTGTGGATATTGAATCTGTAAGTAGTAATAAAAAAATACTTCAATCACTATTTAAACGAATAATTAACAATTCAATAACACGCCTATTTTCCCCAAAGAGTTTCAAATAGTTGTAACAAAAACCCACCCACATATCACGAACAATAATATTATCATTCAAATATTGGTTCAATGCCGAAAATAAAACGATGATGTATACCTTCATAGTATCTGCCATCAGGAGGATCCTCCCACCAAACCGGACTAGGGCAGGTCAAGATCTCCATGAAATCCTCATCGCTAAGACTCCTTGTCTCCTCCATGATCCTCACCATGTCCTGCATGCTCAGTTCAGGGCTGCTGCAAGGTCTGGCGATAATAGACCTCTTGGGTGATCCCAACAAGTTTCGCGGCGAACCCTGTTTGTTTGATGGTGATTTAAGGCCTGTAAGTTTGCGAGTTTGACAGTTAAGTAACTAAATCTGTATATAAGTCTGCTAAGCATCTTAATCTATTTAGTTTAAGTGGAAAAAGAAATTATTTTCTTTGTAACATCCAAGATTACTGTTGCAATTAATCGATACTGTAACAATTACCTTTCTTCGGTGTTGCCAGTTTCCTTTTATTTGTAGCTGCTATAACTTTGAAATTATGTTTAGGTTTTAACATAATCTTTTTAGTACTAATGTCGCGTTTCAATTTGTTCGGATAATACTCTACTTGTTCTATTACTTCAACTGGACTCTTTACAGGATCTTTAAGTAGAGACTCTTTCGAGCGTATCACGGTTTTGTTAAGTTTAGGCGATTTTACTTCTGGTTTAGTAAGTTTCGGTTTTTCGGTTTTCTTGTCTTTGTTTCTTAGTTGACGCCTTTGTTGGGCTGATTTTGTTCTTGTTATGATTGGCTCCAGAAGTCCGATTTTAGGACTAATAGTTGTGGTTTTCTTTGCAGTTTTTGATGACATTTCTTTCTGGAACAATAAATAAAGAATACATTAGTTTATAGCATGCATTACTTAGGTATATTACCAATGTAATCTATGTAGGGTCATATCCTGGCAATGGGTAATGTTACTTTTACAATTTGATGTAACCGCGCCCTCTTTTCAAAAGAAAAAAAATATACATATATCTAAATAAGCTGTTGACCAGTTATGGTACTATAATATATTATAATAGAGCTGGTATTGTACATATGCTTTTTATAAAAGATTTTACAAACTCACAACAGACTAACAGAACTAACTTATGGTACCTACTTGAAAACTATTGAAATTTATTATTTATTTATTTTATACAAGTCCTAAGATTACAATTACAAAAATTTCAAACACTTATATGTTTTATTATATCCAATTACTTTAATTCTATGTCTTCGAAGACAGCATCACTGGCAAAAGATAGCGTACTCTGTGTACTATACACTAGTCTAACATATTCCCAACAATGTTGGGGACGGCTTCCAGTCTAACCAAATGCAGCTGAGTACCAGTGCTTTAAATGGAGCGACTGCCTATCTGACCTCCACAACCCAGTTACCCATACTACATACATTAATAGATTACCGGGTACAACTATCAATTATCAACAAATATTTAATGATTATGAAAAATATACTTTAAGTACATAGTATAATTAGGAACAAAAACCCCACATAAAATTTATAATTTTCCTGTTACCGCATGTTATACCATATTATTATGTGATTAAGCCCAGTCCACGGATACCTTTGTTGAAATCTAGTCAACAGTTTGAAGACTGAATGATACAAACATAGGAACTAACATAGTTATATTATTTTATATTAAGCATATATTATGAAGATTATGACAGTAGTTGGTTTAAAATTATAGCAGCATTCTTAATAACATACCTATGTCACAAATTATCCCTATTAATATATTGTAATAGTGAATAAATATATTGCTTATATTGCAGTCGCTCCATGTAAAGCACTCTATCATGGTACAAAATCTTTTGTCATTGCATGGTTTAAAATAATATTTTAGTTATGAAAGAATAGTGAATGTTTCTCATATATTGCATTAGCACATTATCCATTGCAGAATATAATGTTGCTACTCATTAAAAAAAAAACAGTAATAAAAATTCATCAACAATGTTAAATTTAATGACCTATAAAAAAATGAATGGAATTTTAAATCAGCCAGTTAAAAAGTATTTTTTAATTGAATCTAAGAATAAATGTAACTTATTAACATAATTTCACATATAAGTAGGTATTTACTCTATATGATATTAAAATGCTCATTCATACATCCTACACAATATACCTATAAATGTAGAGGCTATGTAAGTAGCAAGTTTTATAGAAATGTGCTACTTATATAAACAAACAAGGTAACCTAAGCTTTCTAACTAAAATACCTATACACAAGGTAGCTGAGTAATACACACAGAAATCAATACTGTGTCTTTGTAATACAACACTTTTTTTTTTTTTTTTTTTTTTATTCTTTATTTGTTTACAGGGTTTTTTCTGTAAAGAAAACGTCACCCCGATTATTGTTTACAAAACAAAAACAAACTTAAAAGGTAAGACCTAAACTAAACTAACCTACCCGCAACCTTGTACCCATAATAATAATATTAAAAAGAGTTCTAGCCTCATCCGACAACGGTGAAGCCAGAATACTATTATAATAGCCTACACTGTAAGTGTTGACGTCAAAAGCTTGACGTCTTTGCACCCCAATACGGCTGCACTCCGTCAGGATATGATACACATCTTCTACCACTCCACAAACAACACAATTGGGTGAATCTACTTTACGCATCATAAACCCAAAACTATTGAGTGGGATATGGCCGGATCGAAGCCGCAAAGCCGTCACAACTTCGTGTCTATTCATCCTACTCACAGTAAACCACAGCATGCGAGGAAGAGAGGGTTGAATCGTCTTGTACCAAATGCCCTTCATTAAAGACCTTCTGTCGAAATATTCTGACCAACACTCTAAGCATTTATCTCTAACTATAGGTAAAATTTCGGTATGCCAAGGTAAACAGGTAAAAGGTTCTCCATCAGAACCAGCTTCATTTGCCAAACGATCAACGATCTCATTTCCCTCGAGTCCAACATGAGAGGGAACCCATTGGAGTATTACTGTTTTATGTTTGGCGACAATTTTATAAAGAGATCTTAAAATAGAATAAGCCAGTGGTAGCCCCCTATATGGTGATGTGCATTTCATAAGATGGAGAAGAGCACTCCTTGAATCAGTAAAGATAACAAACCGATCACCCTCCAAAGATTCTATATAAGCCAAAGATTCTGCTATAGCTATTAATTCCAAATGCATAATAGATAATTTTGATAGAATTTGTAATTTGAAAGAAGCACCTATTTGGGAGTCATAAAAGGCTGCGCCATAATAATTTTCATGTCTAGAACCGTCCGTATATATAGAATAAAAATCACAATACAATGAATTAAGCGATCTGCTGCAAAGCGACTTCAATTGACATACATTGAAACAACGCTTAGGCTTATCAACGGAGTCCAAATAGGGCTTTACGATATTTGATAAGTCCATATTGCTGACCCAAGTATCCATGGAAAACATGTCAACCGTCGTGCTACAGTACATAAGTTCTTGTTTTAGGGCATCATGTGTTGTAACTAACAGAGGCTTTTTCTTGTTTCTCCAATAAAGATTATTGTTAAAACTAAGCAACTTATTTAATATGTTTATCAGAGGATAATTATAACATTTGGACTTTAAATAAAATTTACTAGCTAAATATTGGCGGCGAATAAAAAGAGGAGGCAATAATAATTCAGATTCCATCACGTGTATTGGCGTACTTCTGATAAATCCACCTATCAGACGAAGACAAATATTTTGTAATCTATCTAATTTTGCTAGGTGAGTGTTAGCACTATTATCTATTAAAAAACTGCCATAGTCGATCCGACTACGAATAAGGGAAATGTACAACCTTCTCAAGTGTTTTGGATGAATACCCCATCCAGGTCCCATCAAAACCTTGAAAATATTCACTAACCTAAGGACTCGTTCACAAGTCTCGTTAATATGCTTCTTCCACCGAAGACCTCTATCTAGCCATAATCCTAAGTACTTCACATTATCGACTAGCTCTAAAAGTGTTCCATTTAAACGGATATCTACAATAGGTGTACGGAAACCTCTACTAAATAAACAAACTTTACTTTTACCGGGAGAAATGTCTAAACCTACGTATGTTAGCATGCTATTTATAAGATTAAGAGCAGATTGGATTTTGTATTGCCCTTCACTAACAGATGAACACAGTACATACATTGCGAAATCATCAGCATACTGAGATATACAGACCTGATTTTGCAATCGGTTACATATGTTTGCCGTTATTATGTTAAATAACAATGGAGATAACGGATCACCCTGCGCCAAACCACTACCCGAATATCTACTAATAACGCTATTACCGGTTCTAATTTTAAGTAGTCTTCTATGCAAAAAATTCCATAAATAATTACAAATGCGAGACCCGACTCGAAGATTATCCAAAACATTAATTAAAATGTAATTATTCACATTATTATATGCACTATCTATGTCTAAGAAACAACCTATTGTTGTACAGCCTTCTGAAAACCCAGTTTGGATTGTGGATACTAAGCAACTTAGACCATCCAAACACGATTTATTCCTACGGAAACCTACAGTGTTCGTAGAAAATACATTTGCTTTTTCAACAAACCATTCCAATCTTCTAAATAAAATATAATGAAATAATTTGCATATGCACGATAACAAGGATATAGGACGAAAAGAAGCTACTTTACTAGGGTCACGACCAGGTTTTGGAATAGGAACTATACAAATGTCGCGCCACTGAGATGGAACAAAACCTTGGACTAAGAATTTATTAAATAACGTTAACAACACAGCTTTACCTACATCGGGTAAATTTTTTATCATAGAATAAGATATATCATCGCATCCAGGAGATGTATCCTTAGATTTAATACATTTATTTAATTCCTGGATAGAGATTTCACATTCTATTATAGGGTTACTGTGTTGAACTACAGGGGACATTGGCGACACATAATCTGGTGTCAAAGAATTTAACAGATTTGTGGCACTTTCAGAGTCTACATAACGTCTAGGAGAACGGTATCCTTTCAGCCACCTCATTTTGTGCCACATTTCACTAGCCGATGTAGTATGATCAACTGAAGAGCAAAAATTTTGCCAGTTTACTCCCTTAGCCTGACGGATTAGCCTCTGCGCTGAATGTATCCGATTATTAAGGATATTAAGGTTATGAGGAGTGGGGTTACGTCTAAATTTGGCTAATGCTAGCCTACGCTGAGCTACAACATGTGAAAGTTCTACAGACCAGTACGGCTTAGGAGAAAATTCCGTAGTAGGGTTTTGATTGAATTTGACCAACGGAATAAATTTGCTAGCGGCTTCATTTATAATGTTCAAGAATGAATCATAAGCTTTTTGAAGGTCATTAGGTAACGTTAAAAAACAGAAATGTTGTTCTAAATAATTTGTATACGATATCCAGTCAGCTTTGCGAAAATTTCTTTTCACGACTGAAGGTAGGTGTGACGTACTCATAGTTGAAATTTTAATTACTAAATGATCGCTACCCAGAGTTTCATTTAAAACCGTCCAATTAAAATTATGAGCTATATCTGTAGAAACTAGTGATATATCGGGGGAAGACTGTTGAAGGTAAGTATCTACTAAACGAACTCGCGTGTGTGTCCCATCATTCAAGGCAAAAAAATTGCTGTCTAAAAGTGAGTCATGAATGAGACTACCCCTGCGATCAGTTTTATACGACCAGCTGACGTGATGGGCATTAAAATCACCTAAGATTAGGGTTTTGGATGGCCATAATCCTAACAAATTACTCCAATCCTGCTGTGTGGTAACAATTCTAGAAGGACAATAGATTGCAACAATATTTTCAATGGGTTCACAGTTAAATAATTGAACACACACTATTTCAATGCCGCTATTACTAATGCGAACGCATCTCTGTTGCGCTTTTACAGATTTGTGTACTAAGATAGCTACACCGCCGTATGAGTCATCCCTGTCCGTGCGATAAACATCGTAGCCATTTACTTTAAAATTACTTTCCGGTTCGAGCCACGTTTCACTAAGGGCAGCAATATGAACTTTTTCTTGACGTAAAATTTCATAGAAAGGAACTAATTTAGGCTTGACACTTTGGGCATTCCACTGTAGAATATTTAACTTAACTAATTTGTAAGCCATCACAAGGAAGAACTTATAAAACTAAACAATGATTTTATCCAAGGCCAATCTGAAACAAAACTTACTGAAACTAACATAAACCATTCTAGGCACAACTGTAATATGGATTTAATTTTAAACGTAAGATTGTGCTGTTTGAGAAAAATCACCTCCTTTATTCTGACCCACAACTCATTGAAAGATGGGCGTTCATTTTTAACCTCTCCATTGTCAGACGAGTCATCTTTGCTTCCGACATCTGAATTCCAAAACATCCAGTCCTCATTGGTGGAATTATTCTTACGTTTTGAAGACTTTATGTTAGATTTTTGGGGACGATGACTAGGCTTGATCGGGATCTTCACTTCGTGAACTGCCTTTGTTTGAATTGCTTCAGCATAAGTCGGACGATAGGAAGAATCGGGATGATGATTTTTAATAGGCGTGGGTTCAGTACCAAGGCGGGGGAAAGGGTCAGTGAACTTAGGATTAACAAGGGATTGAGAAGGAACGTTATTTTCAAAGGGAATGGAAATTTCAGGTGGTACATAGGATTCCAATGCCTTCCTATATGTACATCCAAATTCAGCCATAATCTCTCTAAGCTTCCTCTCTTTTTTGTACACGGGACAAGTCTTGCTCATAGAAATATGGTCACCACTACAGTTGACACAAGAAAACACTGCGGTGTCGCAATTCTCATGATGACCGCCACACTTAGGGCAGATTATGTTTTTGGACGGGCACATTTTACGAGTATGACCCAGCCTCCAACATTGGGAGCATTGTGATACTTGGTGTATATAAGGAAAAACCTTTATATTAATGTCACAAACGCGAACAGTTGCTGGTAGATGATCACCGTCAAAGCATAGTCTTAAAGTTTCACTCGGGCACCAACCACCTTCATCTCTGTTTCGACGATTTAGCCTTTTAAATGATAGAAGCTTTGCGGGAGCTGGGCAAGAAATATTTTGGAGGATCTCGTCATCCGTAAGATCCAGGTCAACGTCCTTAATCAGACCATAACAGACCGATAGTTCCATGGCCTTTTGTAGTCTCCAACCTTTCTCCAAAAGCTTCTCACAAGTAAAAAGGCTCTGAGCAGCTGCTTCACACTCAAATTGCAGGCGTATTTTGAAAGGGCTTAAATATTTAACGTGGCAAACGTTTCCAATGCTATTTTCTTTTAAAATTCGGGCCATTGCAAATTGCTTAGGAAGACGTTCCTTGCTAGATAAATAAACTTCATACTTGATTTCTTCTTTTATTGAATTATTGCTGCTGTGGCGTGACTTTTTTTTTACCTTTTACTTCTTTCCAACCCTCTTCTTCCTCAATACTACCTTCTCTTTGTCTCTTTGCTGCTCGTAACAATTCCTCATTAGTCTCAGGTTCACTATCATCATCAATAGCATCCATATCTGAAGAGTCATTTAGCAGACTTTTTATATCATTCACGATAATGGGCCTTATGGTGCGTGGTGACGCGCTAACGTTATCGGTCATACCGGTTTTGCATGTAATTCTCGGTAGTAAATAGATATAAGTGTATACCAGGCAGTGCAGCCGGGCGGTCCGGCGCACACCTTATGCACGTGATAATGCGTAAACAGCTGCACGTGTGATAGCAAGTGGTACGCGACAAAAACACGACCAGGCCGCACGAGTGCCGGTACGGGTCTGGTAATACAACACTTTGAACAAACAGAAAGTAGATACCTACTACTTATACATATCTGCACATACCTATATCCTTTTATGTGAAATGCCCATACAAGTACACAAGGCACATAGACTAAAGCTCAAAACTGTCAATGAATAAATATTACAACCTTCTTACTAAACAAAAACAAGGTTTTAATGTAATTAGAACCTTATTATTTAACAGGGAAATGCAAATAAAAAAGTTTGCATGTCCTAGATAGAACCTTCATGGTCTGTTTCCGCATTTCGCCAACAGATGGCGACACTTGCATCTACTGATTCACCATATCTTCGTACAGAGCTTCCGAGCGATTGATTACCGTTAAATGCTATGTTGAACGTAATAGGAGGAACTAATTAAAGGTAGGGTCAACATAATTAGACCCACGTGCATCTCTAACCGTGGGACAGCGAATAATATTGTTATCTATCTTCTATCCTTGTCGCAACACATAAGTTAGATGGAGAAAGAAGTATCGTCTTAAAAACGGGAATTAGAAGTCTGAATTACGCTTCATGGTAAATTAATGCGTATTAGACAACATAATTTAGATTATTAATAGGCTATTTTATACATAAACCACTAGAAAATAGACAAAATCGTGCATCACAATATTACGCAAAACAATTGATACAAATTCTTACCTGCAGAATGAGATCCAGGTGTTATATTAAATCGTTGGTCAATCAACTCGTTTACCTATATGTTGTATCACAGTATTATAGTTTTTTAGTTCATTGATACGTAATTTGAGATATTTATTTCATTCCGTACAATACAGACCACAATCGACGACCTCGCTCGACGGGTCGGGGATTTGAAGCTAGTGATGCGCCTACCAACATTACTAATACTAAGTCACATAGATCAATCTAAATTCGACTAAATTATTATTAATGTGCCAAGTTTTATGTACTGTTTGGTGAATCGCCGATTTAATAAAAACATTTTATTTTCATTAAAATTTTGATAGCTTGAAGGCACTATTTTACACTGTATAAATGGAGTCAAATACATTTTAGTGTAATTTAACTCGGTTAAGACAATAGGCTGCTTGAATC
Organism: Pyrrhia umbra; assembly: GCA_963891755.1. Lineage (NCBI taxonomy): Eukaryota > Metazoa > Arthropoda > Insecta > Lepidoptera > Noctuidae > Pyrrhia > Pyrrhia umbra. The sequence continues at coordinate 1,735,889 of OY982946.1, forward strand.
ATATATCAAGTTTAACTTTATAAATGTTTATTTCCTGTAGTATTTGACTTGAGAAAATAAAAATGATAAATGATTTCATTTAATAAAAGTGCAAGGTGACTGCATAGTTATTCCTTTCTTTTTTATTTGGAATGCTGAAAATGCTATCGACTGAGATGTAATGTAATGATGTTATTGTCGAATGCTTATTTACAAACCGTATGTCACAGCTCAGAGAAGCTTTAAACGATCATTGTTGACAGCGTTTTCACCTATGAAAAATAAGCATTTAAAATAAAGTTTTGCCGTTTGTATTGTGTTTAATCTATTAATTATTAATAGTTTAAGATCTGTTTTTAAAATGAGTCAACTAGCCTACAAAATATTCGAATAAGCAAAGGAAAAAAACATACTATTTAATCCACTAAATTACAATTTTAGTCGACTAAATCGATAGCGTGTACATGACTATTCACTGACTTCATAGGACGAATAGAAAAGTACCTTTACCTACCTATCACTACCTATTCGTCTTATCACATTAGTAGAACGTATTCTTACATCTTCCAAATATATATTAGTTCGTAACTTAGCATGGCTATCAACCTTGGGTTTTAATAAACATGTCCTAGATACAGAAGCGGCCAGTTGAGCTACTCGGTGTTCACAAACTTGACTACAAAACAGATTATTACACAACACGACAAGGAACATGATCTTTCCAATACAGGACACTTTTTTTCTTTATTTTTTAAATTTCTTATAAAAAATAGCAAACCAACCCTCCTATTATTAGAAATTTCTTAAGAATGATGTTTTGGTATAGGTAACTCAATGAAAAGTTGTTATTTTATCCTCCTAAAATATTGGACGAAAGACAATGGTTGCTTTATTTACATTCGACTGCAAGCGTTTACTTTGGTTGCTCGTTATAAAGTACACGTTGCAGTAAGTCGTTGTTTACTGGGCAAGCGTGGTCTGTTGTTTTGCGTAGGTTATACTTATACATATCCGTGTAACTTACCTTTAATACCTCATTCAGTATAGTATTGACTAACAGGCACGGTTCTCGTTCTCAGAAACGAGTAGCTCACGCCTTGGAATATCCGATTTCGTTCGTATAATCGGTCGGTTTAGCGACAATATTTATTGCTATAGGAATTTTACTAGCGCGCGCCTGTAACTAGCGCCACGTGTACTTATTTGGAACTAAACTACAATTTGCTAAGCATGAAGGCTTAGCGTTGCGGCCATTTTTAACCGACTTCCAAAATAGGAGGAGGTTTTTATTCCGCAGATCTTTTTTCGTTTCGTTTTGTTGAACTCATATATGTATTATTCTGTTGATTGAACTATAGGTATAATTTCTTTGTAGTTTGTTTTTAATTATAAACGTGGCCAATGCAAAATACCTACCTACCCATTTTAAGGATGTTGTCTTTGTCACAGCCGCAGAGAGAAGGTTGTTTGTAAATAAATTACGCACTTATTCTAGAAGTGGACAGGAAGTACGTCAGAACGTAATGAGGAAAAATATGTTTGTTTGTGTAAGTAAATTTTGTAAGCTATAAAACTACTGAATCGATTCTATAATTTCTTTGGGAGTAAGATGTTTGCGTTTATGTGAACTCCTTCTTAGTTAATTTTGTTTTTTTTAGTTATATTGGCATCCAAAGAGTTTTAAATTTATACCTATCTGAGTTAACCAACCATTTTTAAGGTTCCGTAATTTACAAGGAACCCATATGTATAGTTTCGCCATGTCTGTCTGTCCGCGGCATAGCTCAGAGGTTATTAGAAGTAGATAGCTGAAAGTTTATATGGATGTGCATATTGATAATGCCAAAAAAGTGGTAAATTAAAATTCGGAAAAATATTTTTTAAGGTAGCTCTCAAACTCGTAAAGTGAGAAAGATTTTTTTTCTCGTGTATTCCGTCGTGTGAGGTATATTTAAATAGATCTTTCAAAAATAAAGTGTGAAGATCATTTCTCAATGCAAATTTTTGCCCCCCCCCCCCCTTCTAACTTTTGAATGGCTGTAGCTAGATGTATGAAAAAAAACAGATGTTCCATATATAACGAACTTACAAGGAAAACACGGTTAAGTAGGCTTAACCGGTTACAGAGTTATAGTCGACCAACTAAAACGTACTACGGAACCCTATTGCACGTGGCCCGCCATGCACTTAGCCAGTTTATTTATCTTAGAGGTATGGCGATAGGATGCCGACTATGTGTTTTACACCTCAAAACGTATAGCATTCTCCGTAGCATATCACAAAATCAATAAAAGTCAACCACCATGACAATGCAATTATTACTTTTTACCGCCATTACTGTTCAATATGGCGTCCAATCAATATTCGTACTTTTTATTTGTATTTTTAATAAAGCAAACAAAAACACTAAATTTAAATTTCAATATGCCCGATATTACTGAGAAAGATTTCACAATGAGATCCCATTTAAAATTCGATAGTGTTTGGGAGTATTGCTCGCATAGAGACGATGCGTGTAGGTCGAATAATACGAACATCTGTGCCGTCAAAATGGTGAATCAGAAAAAGTTTTACAAGGATTTTTTAAATGGATGCTATTTATTTTTAAGTAATATGTGTGATCATCCTCAGGAGGGTGAGCTTACAAAATTAATTAATTTATTACCTAGCTTAATTGTGATTAAAACGGTTCTGTACATGTAATAGTGTCATCTCTCTTTCTCACGTCTTAAATCGGCTCCGGTAAACAGTCCTGTATTATAGTACGTAAGCAAGCAGCGACCCATATCTAGTGCGAAAAAGGGACGCTGCTATACGTTCGGTATTACTTTATCTCCCTTTCGCACGAGTATAGGTTGTTCTCCTTTACACAGAAACACCCACTGGCACGCTTAAGACCAACTCGCCGTGACAGCAAACAGTATGACGCTCGTCTGTGCCGTTATGCACCTCTTCTTCACTTACAAACATATAGGAAGTGGTGAAGGGCGGGTTTGGTGGCTGTCTTTTGTAGTTATTTTTTTTTTAATTATGCTGATTTTCACCTTAATTTAACTCAAGAATTGTTGAATATTTTTTGCCGGCGCTCTCTACTCCCATTGGCCCTTGTGTGTGTGTGACGCGTATACTATATCATGTTTATGAAGCTACATTTTTTGTTCAAACCTTCTTTTAGAGTACTTCATAGTGACTGGAGGTAGTTGTGAGCAATACTTGGCATTACGGCGCAGCGATGACGGATCGGAACAAAACGATTTACCTGCCTCAGAGACTGGAATGTGGAACCCTAATTCTACAGATGTGACTTTCGGTGAAAATGACACAGGTAATCTTTAACCTTGTGCCACCACTACAAAAACAGTAGAATGTATCAAAAATGCAAAAACCGGCCAAGTGCGTGTCGGGCCACGCGCAGTAGGGTTCCGTAGTAGGCCTTAGTTAGTCGATCTCTGTAACCAGTTAAGCTTACTTAACAGTGATAGTTTTCCTTGTAAGTTCATTACATGTGCTATGTCTGTGAATTTTTTTTTCACATTTCTAGAGACAGCCATTCAAAAGTTAGAGGGCGGGGGGGGGGGGGGTGGATGCTCATATCGAACAAAAAATTGCACTTTACAGCAAGATATTTGCGCAAATGGCTAGGGTACTTAACCGAAAAATGGTCTTCACACACACAATATTTTTGAAAGACCTATCTAAAGATACCCCGCATGAAGGGATACACGAGAAAAGAAAATCATCCCCACTTTACATTAGGGAGCTACCCTAAAAAATTTTTTTTTCATAATTTTACCTCTTTGTCGGCATGATCAATATACATACACCAAATTTCATTTTTCTAGTTCCAAGAACCTCTGAACTATGCCGCGGACAGACAGACAGACAGACGGACATGGTGAAATTATAAGGGTCCCATGTCGACTACGGAACCCTAAAAACTGCAAATCCTTCACATAGTAACTACGCGTCGACACACGAAAATATTTAGCACCTTAGTAGCCAGCTTGTATAGAGCGGTCTCCCAGCGCGCCAAGTCCAAGGTCGCCCGAATAGAAATCTTTATATTTTAAATTAGGGCGCTGAGATAACACATGATGGGCGCCAGGATGGGTAAACTCGTTTTCATATTCCGTTCTAGATGTCGAAGCTCTCCGCCAAGGCCTCAGCACGTTGTATGACATAGACACGTCATTCGACTACCATTTGTGTCCGCATTCGTGTCCAAAAACTTACTCTCCGGTGTGCGTGAACGTCAATCGGGGGTTCGGGAAGTACTTCAAGTTTTTAACTTTCGTCAACCACTGTGCCGCTGATGTGTATTATTGCAAGAATTGGAGAGGTTTGTGACTTTAATATCTTTCAATTTGTTAACCCCGACGCAAAAAGAGGGGTGTTATAAGTTTGACGTCGATGTCTGTCTGTGTGTGTATCTGTCTTTGGCATCGTAGCTCTCAATCGGATGAATCGATTTCGATGCGTATTTTTTTTCGTTAGAAAGCCAGTTTCCTTGCGGTGGTTCTTAGCTATGTTTGGTTAATATCGGTCCAGCAGTGTAAGAGTGTCAGCTCTTTTCCAAAATGATGTAAGGCATTTTTGCGTAGGGGGTTTTAAATTTTTTAATTTATGTATTACGAGGCATCACCCCGTCGAACCATCACGCAGTAATTTGGAGGGTTTAAGTTTAGTGTACTTTTTCGGATTTTAATTGTTTTGAAATGTAAATTTATCAAATGAAATGATCGAGCAGTATATAAATGAGTTAGGGTATGTTGTCGAATTTTCGTAGAATCCATGTTCTTCCAATTTCAGGAACATAATTATGTGAGATCAAACCACCAGTTCTGTTGCAAAGAATTATGGTTCTATTCAAGTATAGACCTAATTCACTCATACATAACTAAAGCTCTCCCTAATCTTGGCAAACAGTGGGTGTTGACAAGCTGATATTTTAGTCAGTTTAATATTTTACAGAGTTTAAGCCGCCACCCAATGAAGATGAAAGCGTTAGGGCTTCACCTCTAGGCTGGTCTTTCTGTGGAGCGTCCAGGTATTGTACCATGATGTCATGCTTGTTTATATTGCAAAGCTTTCCGCCCGCGGCTTCGCCCGCGTGAACGTTTTTTTTACACCTTGGGTTACATTATTCAAGTTTTAGTAGGGATCCCTAATTATTTCTGGAAATAAATATTGCCTATGACACTTCGAAAAGATGTAGCTTTCTAACAGTGAAAGTATTTTTTAAATCGGTCTAGTAGTTTTTGAGTTAAAACCCTACAAACAAACAAACAAATCTTTCCTTTTTATAATATTAGCATAGATTATTTGGCTGGCTATTTACAAGATTTCCCACTACAGTCACTTAGATAGAGAAATCATATTATGAGACAATACGTTCGGGTTTATCCTACTAGCATACCACATTTTGTCGCAGTGTTGATCACACGTATAGGGTATTAAACTGGGTTGCGGAGGGCAGATAGACAGTATTCAACTGCATCCAATCAGACTAGAAGCTAAGAAAGCTAAATAGATGAACAAAACCTACCACGTTGTTCCAGATATCTTCAATTTGCGCGCTTCGCCGAAGCTACGTCATCTATGGGTCATTACGGGTGGTTAGCTGGAGACTACAAGTACTCACATATAATGGAGCCGCATGAGAGAATACCCGGCTATGGATAGGCGCCAGGGTGGAATAAAAAGAAGCTTAAAAGATATTTACTTTTGTAGAGCCTATCTGTATAGCCACTAAGTACCTACTGAATCCTTACTAATATTATAAATGCGAAAGTAACTCTGTCTGTCTGTTACGCTTTCACCCATAACTACTGGACCGATATAAATGAAATTTGGTACAGAGATAGAATAGACCCTGAAGAACAACATAGGCTACTTTTTACCCGGGTGCGCTAAGTAGTTCCCTCGGGATGCGGGTGAAACCGCGGGAAACAGCTAGTAGTGAATAAATTGTAAAAATAAATAGATTACTTTTAGATGATTAGATTACTTAAAATACACCTATATATAGCCATTAGTTATGTATGAGTCATAATTTATAGGTGTCGAACCTACACCTGGACAAAATTAGAATGAAAATTCTGTTGAAAAAATCCCTAGTTATACTATCTGCCTTGGATCTGATGCTAGGATAGAATACTTGCAATAATATGCCTTACCTTAAGCTTAATAATGCGAATCTAACTCTTGACTATCTGTTACGCGTTCCCATAAGATGCGGGTGAAACCGCGAGAAATAGTAGAAAATAATAAGCTCCAATTTCTTTTTAAATTATTGTTTATAATTTTTCTTTTAATATATCTACACTTAATTGTTATACAGTCTTATCAGGATAATAAAATAACTTAGCATCTACTTTTATCTTGCCATAATTTCTAGGAACTAAAATATGGTATGTTCTCAAAATGTGTTGACTCGCTAGATTTGGTCTCCGCACGAATAACACCTATTAAAACATCGAAAGTTATCACGAAGGTACCGCCTTTAAGTTCACAGGGTCAGTTTGTATATAATAAAATCATGAGGTCACATCAGATTTCACCGTAAGGTGTCTTTTGAGAACCCATGTCGACGGCGCGTTCGTGTTCCACGCGCGTCTCAAAGAAATTTCAGCATAGATGACGGAGACCTCCCCACAGGGCCATAGCCTGCCGGGGCTGCGGGACGTTCGAAAGAGTTTACCGCGCCCCCAGAATAAAGAGGGCTGAGGATGGAACATGGAAGGGTTTTAGTCAGTAAGAGTCTGTCACTCCCTTCCACCACACCCACGGCGGGAGAGGTTATTTGATGATTTCCCATCCGAAAAAAATTCTCAGTTCATATCTAGGACTTTGCACAGCTACTTGCGTTAGCGACCACAACATAATAACAATTGAATCTATCAAATCACATCTTCATAATACCCAACTGTTTCAAAATCAATGTATCTACAATCTTGGTACTAACAACCTGGTCCGGGTGGTGTATCAAATGCAGTAATATCCTGGGCTTACTGTTCCCCTCCCACTGGCAGATAGCGCACGTGAATAAAGTCTTCTTTGCTATAGAACCTTTGGTTGATTTCCTGGCGACCACGCCGTGTTCTTCTAGTCGATGCTTTGCTAAAAGCGAATTACAGAACATCGATTTACATTCTGGACATCTGGAACAAGAGGTAATTAATACTCAAATATTTATTGCAATTCTTATATGTTTAAAGGTGGACAACATAAAATGAGTTGTGGCGAAATTGGCGACCCATCAACGCGATCCGACGACCTACAAACGCATCCCAGCGACCGTATTCTTTACAGCATTATACTTCTTATCTTATTATTATTCGTCTACCGCCAGTTTTGCGAGCGGTACAATTCAGCGACCCAGCGGTACAAATTGGCGACCCACCAACGCAAACCGGCGACTTTATTCTTTACAGCACTATACGTCTACTGTAATACCCAGTATTTACGCTGTTTTTGACAGCCGTTATGTTGCCACACTAGCTTTCCGCCCGCAACTTCGCCCAGTGGACTTTTTTTTACACCTTGGGTTACATTATTCAAGTTTTAGTAGGGATCCCTAATTATTTCTGGAAATAAATATAGCCTAAGACACTTCGTAAAGATGTAGCTTTCTAACGGTGAAAGAATTTTTAAAATCGGTCCAGTAGTTTTTGAGTTAAAACCCGACAAACAAACAAACAAATCTTTCCTCTTTATAATATTAGTATAAAAGTATAGATACCTTTTCCTCGACTTCCTATGGTTGTTATAGTTGGCTAAATTACTAAAACTCTGTTTGCAAGTAATACACTCCTTGCCCGCTTCGTTGCCATGGATACGTTCATGATACTTCAATCCCCGGAGATGTCTCGCTATGAAGCCACACTGCTCACACTTACGAGGATTATCAGGCCGGTGGACCAGTTCATGCTTTTTTGTATTCTTCTTTGAGACGCTTCGGTAAGGACAGTACGAACATTTGTATGGTTTTATACCTGTGAAAACAGTAAGGAAAATGCATGTATTCTCTGCTATCTGTCATCTTCTACACATATATGTATAGTAATTGAAAAATTAAAACGCAAAAAATACTTATAGTTTAAGAAACAACCCTTAAAAAGTAAAAAATGCCTTACATCATTTTGGAAAAGAGCTGATACTCTTACACTGCTTGACCGATATCAACCAAACATAGCTAAAAACCACCGCAAGGACACTGGCTTTCAAATGAAAAAACGACATCGAAATCGGTCCTTCCGTTTGAGAGCTACGATGCCACAGACAGACAGACATCGAGGTCAAACTTATAACACCCCTCTTTTTGCGTCGGGTGTCACAATACACAATCAATAGTAATTGAAATGCAATAAAAGCCTATGTTTGCTTAGGTGGGCAGAAATAATAAAATTGTTATGGCCCTTGCAACATACCGAAAAAAATATTATGGCCCCAAGGCTTCAAAGTTTGGAGATCCCTGCTCTAAACTAACCTTGGTGTATCCGAACGTGTTCTTCAAACAGCACTTTGTTGTACGTAGAATAATCGCACATATAGCATTGGAAAGGGTTCTCCCCTCTGTGCATTTTACGGATATGACGTAGCATCTTCTCTTCCGTTTCCGCTGTGTACCGCTTGCAATCCGGACATCGGATCCGTGGCGGGTTTGTGAGGTTCGTTTCCAAAAATATTGTTGGACCGCTGAGAAGGGAAGAATGATTTAAAGTTTTAAGGGCCAAATTCACCAACACAGTGGCGGATCCAGGATTTTGGTTTGGGGGCGCTTGATTCTGGTAAACACTAAAAAAGCACAGAACTTTTTATTTTGCTTAATGCATAATAAGTCTCCTTGCTTAGCTTTTGGGGGGGCTTGAGCCTCTTAGCCGCCCCCCCCCCCTGTATCCGCCACTGCACCGACAGACGGTTACGTTATAGGCTCGTTAAACAAAAATGTTTTTTAACTACGAAGCGAGAATTTTCGTGTCACCCAATTCTTGTTAAACTTTGGTTAGTAATCGACTTTTTACCCGATTGCGACAGAAAGAGGGTTATGTTTTTCGAGTGTATGTATGTATGTCTATTTCTTTGGCACGCCCTACAGCCCAAACGGCTGGACGGTTTTTGACATATGAGGTGTTGTTGGATTTGCCTAAATTGTAGTAGTGACATAGGCTATATAAATTTTCAACCCCTCTTTTTGCCTTGGGGGTTCAATAACTTACTTATCTGGCTCCACCTTGAGTTCTTCACTCCCCTCAGGTGCTGCATATGGAGACCCAGAAGCCACATCTACGAACACTGTAGAAGGTTCCGTAGGATCTGCCATCATATCCCTAAAAGAAGAACAACTATTTATTTCAATAAACCAACTTTTATACATTACTTCAATGCCCAATCCCTTGTCAGCTTCCCAGTTCCGTCCAATCTCCATACTTCCAATCCTATCCAAAGTCCTTGAGAGTGTTGTCAACAATCAGCTGTCTTTTTACCTTTCCTCCAATAGCCTGCTGAGTCCATACCAATCCGGTTTTCGTCCTGGCCATAGTACGGTATCGGCATTAGTCAAAATAACTGACGACATCCGACTCGCCATGGAGAACAGGCAGTTAACAATTTTGGTACTTCTGGACTTCAGCAGTGCCTTTAATTCAGTTGATTTTGACATCCTCTTAGGGATCCTATCCTCACTTAATGTATCTCCTTCTGTAATTGAATGGTTTAATTCTTATCTTCGAGGTCGTTCGCAGTCGGTCCGCGCTCATGAGGCTTCCTCTGAGTGGTGCGATCTTGCTGCGGGTGTCCCTCAGGGTGGTGTTCTCTCTCCTCTCCTTTTCTCCGTTTTTATCAACGCCATCACTTTTTCGTTAGCTTCACACTTCCATCTCTATGTGGACGACTTGCAGCTCTATCGCCATTTTAAACTTGAAGAGCTTCCTAGAGCAATTGATGCCATCAATAATGATCTTAAATACATAAGTCAGTGGGCTAAAAGTTTCGGACTTTTAGTCAACCCTACAAAATCACAAGCTCTCATTATTGGTGGCAGGTATTTCATAAATATTTTAAATCAGCAGTATCTTCCTCCAGTTTTATATGATAATGTCGCCTTACCCTATTCCTCGCACGTCAAAAACCTGGGTGTCCTTATGGACTGTAATTTGTCTTGTGGAGTTCACATTGCAGAAGTAAGCAGGAGGGTATTCTGCTCCTTTCAGTCACTTAAACGTCTCCAGAAGTTCCTACCTTTTCCCACAAAAATTACTCTTGCTCAGTCGCTTCTTCTGCCTCTTTTAGATTACGCTGATGTCTGTTTTCTCGACGCGACTGAGGAACTTCTTGATAAACTCGAACGCCTGCAGAATCTGTGCATCCGCTTCATTTTCGGCCTTCGGAAATACGATCATGTGTCGGAATTTCGGAGGCGGTTGAAGTGGTTGCCTATTCGGCAGCGTCGAGATACTCACATTCTTTCCTTTCTCTTTGCTCTTCTTCACAATCCTAATTCTCCAACTTATCTTCGGGAACGCTTTGAATTTCTTGTACCTAGAGGGAAACCTTGTCGTTCTTCTTTGTCGCTTCTTCTTCGTGTCCCTCCCCATGCTTCGAGTCGATATGATGGATCATTCACTGTTCGCGCTGTACGACTTTGGAATTCTCTTCCTCACACTATACGCGATAGCCCATCGCTAGATGTTTTCAAGAGACGAATTAGAGAGCATTTCTTTTCAACATGACCTGTATGTATGTATGTATGTATATATATATGTATTTATAACTATATATATTTATTTTATGTATCGTTATTATATTTATATATTAGTAGTCGTTTGTAATTTAAGTTTAGTAGGTATTTATACGATATTACGTAGTATTTATTTTATAAAGTAGGTACTGTTGCGCACTTTTATTGTTACCCAGATCAAATATCTCTATCGCTCAAAGGTTTGCTGTTAGAGAACCCAATTCTGGGTTAAGCTCGCCGTTGTATATATACTATCTGTATCAAATTTGTAATAATTTTGTTTGTGTGCAATAAAGAATAATAATACTTCCCGTGTTTTACCTGCAACTACGAAATAGCTATAACAGTTGGTTACTAACAAAATGTTTTTGTGGCTTTCCAGTAACTAACAACGGACGTGAACTGAAGGAAACTGAAAAGTCCCTTTCATGGTCACTTGACACTGGCATGTACTTGTACATGTACGGAAAAGACTTGTTTGCCATTAAAAAAGAAACTTGAGCAAACTACTTCTGTCAAGCCTTTTCCCAACTATGTTGGGGTCGGCTTCCAGTCTTAACAGCGACTGCCTATCTGACCTCCACAACTCAGTTACCAGGTAACACGGAACCCCTTGGTAAGACTGGTTGTCAGACTTTCTGGCTTCTGAATACCCGTAACGACTGTCAAAGATCTACAAATGACAGCCGGGACCAACAGCTTAACGTGCTTTCCTAGGCACGGAGGAGTCTCGCTATGACATAGATGGTCAACCATCCACGGACCGACCGCACCAAGCGCAGCTTAACCTACCTAGCGAACTACTTCTGTCATCTGGATAAAAAGTTTCCTATGTGTTATTCAAGCTATAAGCTATGTATAGGAATCTACGTTTTGGAACAGGCATATAGATTCAACTGTTTTTGACTCAGACTCATCATGCTTTCACAATTCAAAAGTGAAAATAAATGGTTTGGATTTTGTACCAAATCTCATACAAATCTGTTCAGCAGTTTTTGTGTGAAATAGTAAAAAGCATACATGCTTCATCACAAACTTAAGTATTTAAAATATTAGTAGGATATTACAGTGATTGTGAGTTTAATTAAAGATTATTATTAATGACATGTTTTGGTAATTATCTCCTTATTATTTTCACTAATCTTATTAATGCTCTAAAGTTACTGTCTTACGCTTGCACAGGCTAACGACCAAACCGATAAGGACTAAATTTGGTATGGTTAAAGCTTGAACATTGGAGAAGGACAGGACATATCATTTTTTATCGAATATGTTCAGTGGTTCCCTCAGGATGCGAGTGAAAACGCGGGAAACAGAAAAAATAAGTAATAATATTTCCTACCGGTATCAGTAATAGGTGACAAGTTATTTACACAGCTTCAGAAGAGATCTTCAATCGTATCGAACTCTTTGTTTATCTGCCAAACTAAAGTCTCTACAGGCATAAATCGAGCTTTTTGGCTTTAAAGCTAGCTGCTATATAGGCTATAGCAGTTATTGGCGATCTGATTTCCATAGCAAATATGGTAAAAAGCTATGAATTAGATTCTAATTGCCACAGGCGGCGGGCCATAACACCATGAGAAAATGGTTTAAGAAAAAAACATTACTTACTTTATAAGTGTACCAATATATACTATATACGAATCTCGGTCCGAATTTCTTACTTAATATTCTAGTTTCATGATAAATCACTGAAATAACTAACAAATAAATACAGCATTTTGCAATAACAATAAACACAAGTGACAAATGGGCTGGCAATGATGACATATAAATGACAATTGAATGACAGTTTTTTTTTTCAGATTTGGTTTAGAGGTGAGGACTGTTTATTGCAAAGCAATTTAATAAATTGATAACATTTAATCCAAAATACGTCTACGGCAGAGCTTAGCCACCCACAATATTGGCCAGCCATCGTCACTGTGCTGAGTAAAGTAGCATAAGTTAAATTGTCCATGCTAAATTACCGCCCATATCGGACAAGTGAAACTGCACTAAACAACTAGTTCTATTTTATTGACTGAGCTAATAAATTCATCATTATATAAAATCTGTGGGATTGACAGGATGTTCTTTTAGCATTTTAGCCATCTGCTCGTGATACTCCTGATATTCCGGCGCCTCTACATAAGTGTACAGTTTATCCCCTTCCCGTCTGATAACTGGTTTGTATGGAACTGGTGGCTTTTCTTCCGATTTGCTATCTTGCTGTTCTTCAGTCTTTTGTTCCTCCGTAGGTTGTTCCTCCGTCGGTTGCTCTTCAGTTTTCTGTTCCTCCGTTTTCTGTTCCTCTGTCTTCTGTTCTTCAGTCTTCGCTTCTTCAGCAACCTCTTTGTGTTCTTCAGATTTATAAACATACCCATACGCGGCTCCATCCTGTTGATTATCGGACGTAATCTTATTTTCATCAATGTTCGGATCGGTTTCTTCTTGACCTCGAAATTGAATGGGATTAAGTTCTTCATTTTCAACGTTCTCCTCTGCACTACTCTTCTCTGGTTCTTCCTCGGCTTTCTCAACTTCTTCTGTAGCCTTTTCCTCAGAAGGTGGATTGGTCTCCACATTTTCTTCATCCAAGCTCGAAGGGTTTTCCTCTTCTGTCGTGCTATTGTCCACGTGACCTACCTCCTGTATTTCGTTTTTTATTATACTTTTAAATTCTGGTCTGGAATTTTGAGCTTCTCTAGAGTGTGTCTGTTCATGTCTGGCGTCCTGGTCTTCACGTTGATGATCGCTGCTCTTATTGTTTTCATTTCTGTCGCCATCCATGTGAGGATTATCATGTGATTTGCTATTTCTATTAGAATCTAGATCCTTACGGTCATCGCCTCTCGTGTCGTGTCGCCAACGAGAATTCTCATCAGTGAACTCATTTTTGTTAGAACTGTGTTGGTTTTTCTCAGAAGTATCTTGATGAGTACGTTCGTCTGTTTTTGTTTCGTGATCTTTAAACTTTTCCGCTGATATTGCGTTCTCGTTACGTTTCGGCGGGTCCTCATTTTGATCATTTCTCGGGAATGGGTGGTCAGCCTTTTCCGATCCTCGGTCGCTGAAAACTTTCTTTTCGTAAGCATTTCTCGTGAGATATTTGTATTTGAGCCTAAGACTGTCTGATTGTGAAGTGTTTTCGTCCATCATGACTGCTTGAGTATCAATCTTTCCTTGTTTACCTTGCCCGTTATCGTTTCTTAACTTAATAGTATTTACTGAATTTTCTTTGTCATATTCTTTATCCCTATAATTTTGTTGCATGTTTTCTGTAGTTTTATTAACTTTGTTGGAATCGCTGAATCTTTCGAGTCGAGCCGGGGCCGCTTCTATACTCATGATCCTAATGGCGGCTTTATCAGCTACTTTCTCAGCCAATTCGTCAAATTTCCGTGAAGCAAGCAGTTGATTTATAAAACCATCTATATCATAGGTTTCACCATTTGATTTGTGTCTTATCGTCATGGCTGACATTTTTATGTTACATAAATGCACCATAACTGAAAAAGGAAGGGTTAATTTCGTTAATACCAATATTTCAGTATTCCCATCATTTTATGGTATATTAAGACTAGTTATTATTTTATGACTCTCATATTGCTTGGAGGCAACTGCGGCGGCAACAAACTATAAGCGATGGTTATGGCAACTATGAACTAATATGACAATAAAAGGAACTTACAAAAATAATGTAGAATCACATATTTCATGTTAGTTTTTTACTTAACTAATACCCACGCCTTTGGTAGTAACTTTCGATTTTCGTTAAACAACCGTGAGGACATAAAAAAAATATAATAGTCGTAAAACAATACTTATTTTGTGATAAGGCAGACTAGCTTACTGCTAGTATTATGCATGAGTGTATTTACATAAAATCTCAGTTGAGCTGTAGGGCTACAGGTATTTGAGAGCTTTGAGTATATTTGGCCTTTTTATGCGGGTGCTGATTATTAAATAAAAAAAAACATAAAAGAGCTGTTATATAAGGGACGAGAATTTAGTGCTTCAAATTAAATCGGACCCGGACCTAAAGGTGCTTATAGTGTATACTCTATAGCAAAAAAAAAACAGAATTTAAAACCTGGTAACATTAATGGCGGCTTATTTCAATTTTCTACCTACCCACAACGCAATAATTTTAATTTAATGTGGAGTTCTAACTTGGGGAATTGTTTAAAAATTATCATACAAAAATAATTCCCGATCGCCACGGCAGTTTATAATCATCTTAAAAAACATCCACAAAGATGTCCGTCCCCGCACTAAGACAACCGAAAACTGTTCACATTGAAGAGAAAAAAGCTCCGATACCTTTTACAGAGCCGCAAAATTTTCTGATCGTAACTTTAAAGGATGGAAAGAAGCTCGTGGTATCTTCTGATGCTTACCACGGCTTGTTGACAGCCGGGGAGCTGTTCCGTTGTGTGTTTTGTGAGACTGAGATGGTTCGAGATGTCATTAGCAAAGAGAGGCATAAAAGTTCCGAAAATCATAGAAAAATCTTAGAAAGTTATCCTCATGTTGAAGAGTTCAAGGAGAATTTGATCAGAAAGGTTGGTTTTAGTGTTTATTTACACTTATCAGAGTTTTATTTGGCTCAAAAGTATAAAAAATCTGGTTGTTAAGGATTTTGTTTGTGTTCTATTTTTGGGGTAATGGAGGGTGTATGAATAAATCCTCAAATAATAAAGGTTTTAAAATAATTTACTAGACTTTTGTCTAGTTTCAGAGTGTAAAAACTTATCTATACATATAAAATGCTTTGTTCGAATGACTGACGGATCAACGCACAGCCTAAACTGCTGATCGTGGAGACCTGAAACTTGGAGGGTGTGTTCTTTGTATGACGTAGGCATCCGATAAGAAAGGATTTTCCGATATTCTATCCATAAGGGAATGAAAAAGGGGGTCGAAGTTTGTATGAAACTCTGTCATTTGAATGCGAATAGAACACGCGGGCGAAGCCGCTAGCATAAAGCTAGTTCGGTATATAATGTCTATCCAAGAGTTTTGGAACAAGCATTGCACATAATACTGCATACATAGACGCATCATTATATCTTGCTTGAATGAGACATGAACACATGCATTATTTGCTTCTGATGTACCTACTATACAATAATAATATGAATAAATTAAAATTAAATTTAGTATACCTACCTAAAAAAGGATAAAGTATGTTTTTTAAAAATGCATAAAGCTCGCCCTCATCTTCAAAGTGAAACCGTGACCATAATTTTTATTTTTGTTTTTTTTTTCAGCTAAACGGAGCCAGTTATTACTGCACAATCTGCAATGTGGTTGTGACATCTCATTTCATACACAAACATATTGCCTCAGACATCCACTGCGGTGAACTACAGATGGCCATTGGGCGGGCGCTTGCTTACAAACCATTTAACTGAATAATTGAATGTACAAATAATGTCTATATACTAACATACTGGTACTGTTCTATTTAATACTAGCAATTGCCTTCGGTTTCACCTGTGTCCCGGTGAAACTACTTCACGAACCTGAATGAAAAGTAGCCTAAAACCTTCTCCAGGGTCACTTCTATCTCCATACTAAATTTCATCCAAATCGGTTGAGCTGCTTTCGAGATTTGTGCTTAGCAACACATTCAGCGATTAATTTTTATATTATAGATTACAAATGTGAATGTTAGATTTTTTGTTTGATACGCTTTTACCGTAAAACGGCTTAAGATATTTGGATGAAATTTAGTATGGAGATAGAAGAGACCCTGGAGACAATTATGGGCTATTTCTTATCCGGGTATGTTAAGTAGTTCCCTCGGGACACATCTGAAACCATGGGAATCGGTTACTCTTACTACATTACAAAATGTGAAAGATAGTATGTTTGAAATGCAATAATGTAAAATGCTACTGTATGTGTGTGGATGTGGATAATTTGATGCACAGTGATACTTACAATCAGATTTGTAATATGGAGGAGAATTCTTAGTTACATATGTTGACTTTATTAATGAAAACTAGTAAATTTATTTAAATAACAGTTTTCTTGAGAGGGAATGTATGATTTTTAAAGATCAAAGATACCTAGAACTAGTATAAAGATAAATATATATTAAAGATCAAAGATACCTAGAACTAGTATAAATATCTATCATCATCTGCCTCTAGCCTTTTCTCAACTATGTAGGAGCCAGACTTCTAGTCTCAAATGTAACTGAATTCTAGTTCTTTATTTAAATGAAACATGATCATCTAGGCTCCACAACCCAGATATTGGTAACCAGATAACCCATGGAGGCACCGATGACTGGTTGTCAGACTTTCTGATTTTTGATTTGCTCGTAACAACTGTCAAAGATCTACAAATTAATCAGGTTCAACAACTTACATGGGCGGTTATTTTTGGAGGGCTTTCAGTAAGAGATGGATGGTCACCCATCTACGAACTGACCGCAGTGAGCATAGCTTATCCTTCATTGACCTGTGCGTCTGTTACTTAGCCACAAGCTCCTCTTGGTAGAAAAACAAGATAAAATGCCTTACATCATTTTGGAAAAGAGCTGATACTCTGTACCGATATTAACCAAACATAGCTAAGAACCACCGCAAGGAAACTGGCTTACAAATAAAAATAAACGCATCAAAATCGGTCCATCCGTTTGAGAGCTACGATGCCACAAACAGACAGATGGATATCGACTTTTTGCATCAGGGGTTAAAAATTGCAAAAATTTAAGATTCTTTGCTTTTAGTATGTTAGTATATAGGTGTGAAAATCTGTTTTGATAATATATAATTTGTTTTTAATAATATATTTTTTATTTCACCTACCTTCAAGAAAATTTAAGTTTTCTCATGTTTTTTTGTGGAATTGTTTATTAATATAGGAGGACAGTACAGTTTGATACTAAACCTTGGTTTTTAAAGAATTTAATGAGAATGAATTTCATTCAAATCTGGTCAACACACAAAGAAGTCTACAGTTTTATTACATGTAAGATTTTTAAATTCTTAAGTATAGTAAGCAAGTATGCATATTGTTAATAATTTGGATCAACATGGATGATATAGGATTATTTTTATCCCAGTATTTAGTATTTGAAACTGAATGGGTCAGTGTGCCAATCTTAAGGGCAAATAAGTAACAACATGTAAAAAACAAGCAAAGATATTCTGAAATATTTTATGCACATAGTTTACTCCTGATGTAGTCGCCAGGGGAACAACTATCCGCGTGTACACTCAGTGCAGGCCAAAAGTAACACTTTCAATGCTTGCCATTACACTATTGTCTATTGTATTAATTTACTTTTAAACATTTATATGTAGAAGATAGAGAAAAGAGAAGAACTACTTATAATTCTTGCCAAGTTACGTGCAGACTACTGTAGTATTCTTAAATGACAGTATATTACTTAATCACAATCAAAAATCCATGTGGTGATTACCAAAAGGAGGCACTAAAAAGTTTACAACAAATTGTGAAATAATAAAACAAAAATGTTTTGTAAATACATATTTATTATAACCTCTTTCGTTTCTTATTCTTAGACCTTTTCTTCGTGTTTTTCTTGCCGACTTTGTTGATTTTAGCGATTTTCCTTTTGTGCAACCATACTGGGTACTGTCCGTTTTGGTCTTTGAGCGTTTTCGTACTAAATACTCTTTTCTTACCGTCGTCTTCTACGACAACTTTTTCGTCATCGGAACTCATTTCGACGTCCTCTTCGGCCTTTTCAGGTGTTTCCTCTGCCTTCTTCTTGTTTTTTTTCTTGTTTATAGCTCCAGCGTCCAAGAATATTACTTGGTCGGAGTCCATAACCTCCTCTGTAGTAGTTTCGGGTTTGTCCTCTTCTTTAACGCCTAACATTTTCTTTAAACGCGCCAATTCTTTTACGGCGTAGCGTTCGCGCTTTATCGCCCTGCATTTTCGCTTCCATCTGCTTCTTAGTGATTTGGCCATCGTATTTTAATAAACAAAAATATTTTGCGCGACGTGCTTTTTTGACGCAAAGCACATGAAAGAACGAAATGTCAAAACTTTGAGGAATGTCAAATAACTACTGAGCAGTGTTGCCAATTTTTTTATAAGGTTTTTCAGTTTTTTTTTGCCAAGAATATGTCACAGTTTTTTTTGGGAACACGGTGCATGCATGATGTATTTCGCGACATTGTTGAATGTTGATAAATCGTGAACTGTACCGTAGTATTTATTTACAATATAACGTTTTAATATTCGATAGTTTATAATCAATCCATGTTGAAACGTCAAATTGTAAACTGGCGTGCGATGGAACGCACCTAATGAGCTGATTGGTTGAACGTTTTGCCCCGAGCCGCCATCTTGTGTTGTGTCACCGAACTGACGTTTTCAATGTTTATAAATACATTTTCGTGTTTAAAATCGTTAAAAATATAGTGCAATTGCATGTGATTGTAAAATTTTATCTCAGATAATAGAGCTAAAGGCGAATTGAGCGCGTGGAATAAACACAAAGTATCCTGCTTTCCGCCATTCTGCGCCTTTGTTTGGCTGTGTGTATGGTATATGGTAATAAGGTTGCCAGGGTAATGATAAAAGTCCCATTAATTTGGTAAAGGGATTTTTTTAATACATCATTGTACTGCACGTAATGTGCCGTTTGTTCTATAGTATCTCTTTTTGTGTATAATAAATTGTTTTTAGGTAAACTTCTTTGGTATTCATTTGTGGAGCTGCATCTCATTGATAATGTCGGGCCCTGAAACTGAAATTCTACAAAACTCAGAAACAGCTATTGTAGATCAAGAACAATTTAATATAGAATTACAAAAGTATTACAGCGGGCACAATGAAAACAGTAAAAAAATGGAATGGAGTAACGAAAGAATTCAAAACGTACTCAAGTTATTAGACGGGTTTAATATAGCTAAATCTCGGGGAAAGCGGCCTACAAGTTCACAATACCATCACGCGTATAAATATGACTCTATGGACGTTGACAACCAACAGGTCTTGATAATGAAAAGAAAAACTGAGTCGGACCCAGTGGTACAAATTGTTCCAACGGAAGAATATTACCAAAGAATTCTAGACGCACATATTGCTACAGGACACGGACGACGAGATAAGATTGTCCAAGCATTGAGAGATAAATATATTATACCTATATTTGCTATAACAATATTTATTAATCTCTGTAAAATATGCCTATCAAAGAAAAGCAGTACAAAAAGTGGAGCTGTCGTAAAACCGTTGGTTTCTGATGAATTCAATAGGAGGGGCCAGATAGATATTGTGGATTTCCAAACGTGTCCGGATGGAGAGTACAAATGGTTGCTACAATATCAGGATCATTTGACAAAATTTTGTTTCCTTCGACCATTGAAAAGCAAACAGCCAAAAGAAGTGGCTGTCGAAGTCCTTAAGATTTTCTTGGAAGTTGGCTGCCCTAATATCCTCCAAAGTGATAGTGGGCGCGAGTTTACAGCATCCGTAACAAAAGAAATAGTTACTTTGTGGCCTGCTTGTAAAATTGTTCATGGAAAATCCAACTTTTTACAAAGCCAAGGAAATGAAGAATGTTTAAATGAAGATATAAAAAATATGATTAAGGCCTGGATGGTCGATAATAAATCCAAGTCTTGGTCTATTGGCTGCTATTTCGTCCAGTTCCAGAAGAATTCGTCTTACGATTCAATAATTGCAAGAGCTCCATTTAAAGCCTTGTTTGGAGTTGATCCAAAACTTGGGTTCTCGTCCACTAATTTATCTAAAGATATAATCTCTAAGTTAGAAACTGAAGAAGACGTGGAGAGAGTTCTTGAAGAGCAACCTCCAACTCTTCACAACTCGTCACGTAACAATGAAAAACAATGTTCAGATAAAGATGAACAGGTGAAACAGGGGAGAGTACCTACAGTAAAAAGGAAGAAAATTGATACTAAGACGAATGATCAGGAAGAAGATCCAATAGAAGGTCACGAAATATTTCTCCCTGATAAACATCTCAGTATTCATAAATCAAATAATGAGCAGGATCGAACATCCGCTGTTAGTGATGAAAGTGACATCGCAGAACAAGCAACCCTCGACCTAATTCCTGTAATACACGAGAGTCCAATGTCAGATGTGACATATTCAGAAATAAACATAATCAAGGAAGAACTAGATGAAGGACTAGAAAATGTGGACCTAGAGGTCACATCGAACGTCACAGAAAAATCCACTGCATCTAAAAACTCAAATATACTGCATATTGATAATATTTCTTTAAAAATTGAGGAAATCTTGATATGTAACATATGCAACAAAGAAGCCTCCGTTGCACATACATGTACGAATTGCAAAAAAGTAATACACGCCATTTGTGGCGAAGTGTCAGAAGATGCAGACGGTTATTTCTCCAAATTGTTCTGCAATCTGTGCGTGGATAAATGTAAAGCAGACCGAACACAATCGCACATAAAATTAAAAAGAGTAGCAGATGAAACGATAGCCACATCGTCTAAGAAATTAAAAGATAGCAATATCAATCCGCCTGTAATCGTTCAAGTCCCAAAAGTAAACAGAAGAACTTTGGAGAATCGAAATGTTATAAGCAATGTTTCAGAGCAAAAAAATGAATTATACATAGTTGGTACTGCTATTGAAATAATTAAAAATTGGTTGCCGCAAAATTCTATTCTATCAGCTCCTACGGCGACACTACCTAATAATATGCCAGAGGTCAGTATTAATTTTAGGAAATACGGTACTTTCAAAATCTGAAAGTGACTTAGACTAGGCTTTTAAACCTTTCACAAGATAATTGTTGCCGACAAAAGTGTTATCGTGTGGAATTATGATACAGTTACTTAGTTCAAAGCTGTTTCCCGTGATCCGAGGGAATGACTTAACACACTCGGATATTACCTATAACCCAACAACTATAGCTTATAACCGTCTTCACCTATATCTATACAAAATTTTATTCAAATCGGTTTATACGTATTACCGTGAAAGCGTTGTGTCTATTCCATTCTTTACCCCCATTTTTTTCGATGGGAAATCATCAAACGACCCCTCCCTCTGTGGGTGGGGCGGAAGGGAGTGTCAGACTCTTACTGACTAAAACCCATCCATGTTCCTTCCTCAGCCCTTATTGTTCCGGGGGCACGGTAACTCTTTCGAACATCCCGCAGCCAGCCCCGACAGAAGTCTTTACTCCCTAGCGTGTGTATTCGTACTATGTATACCACATATGTACTACGCTGCGTGTCTGTAGATATTTCGTCACTTTATTGGTGCATTTTTTCCAGGTCACATTGCCCTTAAGTAATGTAGCATCAATATCTTCCTTATTCGGCAGTGAGGGAGTAAAACAATGCAACTGCAGAAAATCAAAAAGTGGGAAATGTGTGTCTAATAAGTGTGATTGCAAAAAGGCAAAGGTTTTATGTAATCCCAAGTGCCACAACTATTTGATATGTAATAATAAGTGAACTTTGTTATTAAATAAATACCTTATTATTTTTTATATGCGTGTTTAACATTGAAAAACTCCTTGAATTTGTGTTAAAGTGAATGGTTAGTTTAGACTCACCAAGTCACAACACACAAGGGTCCACAAGTTTTTTTATAGTTTTATCATATTTAAATAAAAGTTGTAAGTATTTGATACTGATTAAAAAAGGCTATATATTTGATCTGGACGTCCAATTATTTAAGCACTTGTAAAAAGAAGTGAAGATTCAATTTTTTTACATAACGTAGAGTTAATAAATATATATTTTTTTATTCGCTTGATCTCAAACACATGTGGCATTACTTTAATTCTCTTTTTGTTTCGTAAATCTGGTGACAGAACAAGCTAAGATCCACTGACCAAGGCTAACCAATTATGGGTTCATAATTTTCCAGTAGATAAAATCGACAGATTGTGAACACTGTCCTGTCGGTAAGTGTGTTGACGATTTCACTAGGTTAGATTATAACTGATCAAAAATTGCTCGTTAAGCAGCTCGGTACATTTCACAGTATACCTCATGAGATGATTAAATAAATGGTATCACAAACATAAAGTCATAGTCACAGTAAACCCATTCATTTAAATTAGTATTAAAAGGCAATACTAAGTTTAATGACGTAGTTACTCAAAAGAGTTTTTATTAAAAAACTACATAGTAATGCTTTTCAGTTTTGCTCAATTAACCTAAAATCTGGGAGAACTATTTTACTTTGGCAACATAACAGATTTTTTTAGTGTCACTTTTGACTGGAGGTATTGGTTATTATATTTAGACCAATAGGAGAAGAGTAACTATTTACTCTGAATTGTGATTGGGTAAAATATTATTTATTTCTTGAGACGTTTGACCTTTTTACCTTATAAATAACCCTTTAGTGGAGTGACAAAACCGGCTGTCTCCGGAATAGTTTATAATTTTTTGACAATCAATTACGACATAGTGACTTTAGAAATCGACTAAAAATATAAATCAATACATTAATTGACGGTACCTCCAGTTGTTTTCTTCAGTCAACACTGGTCAACACTCTGTTGAGATTTGGCCGATTTTGATTATTGTGATTATGATGCGATATTGTGTTTTCTCAAAGAATATTATTGGAATTGTTCCAAAATTGTAAAAAAAAACTCGTTTATTTGTGTGTATACATACTGCAGTTCATATCCTTGGTTATTCTTGTTTTCCTTTGTCTTTTATGGCGCTTGCGCCTGCGTTGTTTTCAATAATTCCGATGAATGTGAAGTGCATTTTCGAGTGATAATTTTTTCCTAACCGGTCATTTTGTGAAAATGGGTTCGCTGAATCCTGAAAATACCTCCAAACAGGACCTGAACGACAGCGGATGCGTTCAAGACGGTAAGTTACACGTAAAACTTATGTTTTGTAAATAAATCTTTTGTTGAGACAGAAATTGTGCGTTGTACCTTTTGTGATTATAAAAATAGCTTTTTTTTCCTTAAAAAATACTATTAGATATAAAAAAGGTTGGTTTTTATCTTTATTGCTTTTTTGGTCTCTACAAAGTTGCATTGGCTCATTCTTAGGAAAAATATTACAGTTTTTCGCGGTTCATATAATTATAGGGCCGGAGTCTTATTAAGTAACTGCGCCCTTATTGTTAATGACACTAAAATACATATGGGCGTGCTGATCAGTCATTTCAACAGTACCTGTGTGTCCGATATGACCAGGATATGCCCATCACCTTTCAGACTTTTTAATAATGGTCCACTGTTGGGCAAAAGCCTCTCCTTACGTGTACCATATAGTCCCAGCGCCATGAGCCATTAGATAGGGTTCTAAGAAGAAAAAAACTGAACAAGAACAATGGACCGTATAACAGATCTTTGTTTCCCATGGTATAACCCACATCCTGAAGAAACTTCAAAATTCAAATGTTTTTATTTCAAATAGGTCTTTGCAGGCACTTATGAAACGTCAAGTTAGTTGCACGGTTCCAAGGAGTGGGTCTTATGGAGAAGAACCGGCAAGAAACTCCATAGACACTCTTTTCAATAGGAAATGTTTACAATTGTCTTTTTACAGTACAGGTTATCTCTGGGAAAGTTATACAATTCAAATGATGCTATACAACAAAAAAATGAAATGATTAAATTACAATTTAAATTTAGCAATATAATTAATGTTTCATGTAGTTTTCTGGTCGCCAGGGAGGCCACCTGTACAGAAAATAAGTTGTTAATGCCACGCATCCTTGTCGTCAATGAAGTCCTGGATTTTATAATAGGCTCTTTTTATAAGTGTTAATTTGACAACATTTTTAAACTTTTTATCTGTAAGATCAAGGATACATTTAGGCAGCTTGTTATAAAAGCGTACACAGTTCCCTAAGAATGATTTATTTGACTTAGTGAGTCTAAATTTTGGAACTACTATTTTATGTTTATTACGTGTGTTAATATTGTGAATGTCACTTTTAACTGTGAACTTATGAAGATTTTTACGTACTAACTAACTACTCCGTGCACTCATATAAAAAGTGTCCTATATGTTAATCCAGGTTCAAACTATGTGTCTACCAAATTTCATCCAAATCCGATCAGTAGTTTTTGCGTGAAAGAGTAACAAACACCATCATCATCAGCCTATATATTGTCCCACTGCTGGGCACAGGCCTCTTCTCACACAGAGAAGGCATGAGCATTGATCACCACGTGCACTCAAAACGGATTGGCGATTTCAGACTTTTTGAGTCCAGGTTTCCTCACGATGTTTTCCTTCACCATTATTTAATGATGTTTAAGATATACTTATAAAGTACATATGACTTTAGAACAGTCACATTGGTACTTGCCAGGTTTTGGACACCGCACACTTGTGCATGAGTGACGTGTGCCTTAACCACTTGCCCACCACAACTTCTAACAAACACACTTTCTCAAACTTTCACATTTATTATATTATTAGGAGGGTTAGCAGTCCTACCAAGGAGCTATTGTGTTACCCAGTAATTGGGTTGAGGCTGGAAGCCAACCTTTACATAGTTGGGAAAAGGCTAGGCAGATGATGAATTAATAATTTTTTTTAACACAATGTTAGTTTTAAAAAAATTTCAATATGTAGCACAATTGCTCGGGTTCCATCCAACACAACAAGAAATGACCTTCAATTCTAAGTGGAATAATATTGATGTTATAAATGTGAAAGTAACTATTTATCTGTTGCGCTTTCACACTTTGACTACTGAACCAATTTAAATGAAATTTGGTACACAGATAGTCTAGAGCAGGGGACTCCAAACTGAAACCTTGGGGCCATAATATTTTTTTCGGTATGTTGCAAGGGCCATAACAATTTAAATTTTTCTGCCCACCTAAACAAACATAGGCTTTTATTGCATTTCAATTACTATTGATTGTGTATTGTGACACGTAACGACATCTAGTGTCGAGTAGTGATACTATGTACTGTTCTAGGTACTATCTATTTCAGCTACATATCATTCTGTGTATTCATTCTCTTCCATTCAACTTATCACAGCAATAGTAACAACAGTAAAACATTGGCTGTTGTGGGCCAGATTGATGACACTAGTCATAAGCTGTTGTGGACCGGATTGATGGCAGTGGCGGGCCGGATTTGGCCCGCGGGCCGGATTTGGCCTGCGGGCCGTAGTTTGGAGACCCCTGGTCTAGACCAGGAGAAAAGACATAGGCTATGTTTTACCCGGTTTAAGTAGTTCCCTCGGGATGCAGCTAGTTCCAAATATATGGAGTTTCTTGCCCGTTCTTCTCCATAGGACCCACTACTTGGAACCGTACAACTAATTTGACCTTTCATAAGTGTTTTATTTATAGGCCTATGTGAAATAAAATGATGACTTTTATAGAAATACTAGCTGTTTCGCGCGGTTTTACCCGTGTTCTGAGGGAGCTACTACACACACGTGGGGCAGGAGGGAGTGTCAGATTCTTACTGACTAAAGTCCACCCATGTTCCTTCGTTACTCCTTTGTGTTCCGGGGGTGCGATAACTCTTTTGAACATCCTCCAGCCTCGGCAGGCTATGGCTTACGGAAGGGCCTCATCACCTATGCTGACATTTCCTTGAGGCGCCAGTGGAACACAAACTTGCTGTCGATACGAGCCTGGCCCTTACCGGACGGCGAGCCACCCATAGCTCACCGTCCGCAGGCCCGCGTCTACGGTGGTTGGGAGTCGTTTCGCGGCTCCCGGCGTCCATGGCGTCTCCCGCGGTGGATCTCCGCGTGGACCTTCGTTCGAGTTTTCCCACACAGCTCATACAACGCCATCTGTGTAACTAAATATCCATATTTATAGCCACAGCCTGACCCGGTTCATAACAAACATTTTAGGTGAATTTCAAGTAAATCTGATCAGGACCTACATTCACATGGGCGTAAGGTGAAAAATGTATCCACTGTTCATTACTTTTCTGTTATAAAATAGTTCTTGTAAGCCACAATTTTTGACCATGGTGTAGAGTTTATGAAGTTAGGCCTTGCAGAGTTTGGGAGGTAACTTTTTGCCAGTGCGAGTCACATGGCAACATTAAACATGAAAATTATTTTGGTGGGATCATCATTTTCCGATCACTTTTTATTATATACTAGTGGCCCGCCCCGGGTTCGCACGGGTAGGTAGTCTTTGTTTTTTAACCGACTTCAAAAGAGGTGGTTATATCATATATATTTTATAGATTATAGATATATAGATATTGAGGTGGTTGAGCTGCGCTAGCCACGGTCAGTCCACGGGTGGGTGACCTTTTTTTAACATACCGAAACTCCTCCGTGCCTCGGAGAGCACGTGTCGCTGTCGGTCTTAGGGTTCATACGCACTATGCGGGTTACCCGCAATGCGGCTAGCCGTCCGGCTGACCGCAGGATGCGGTTGCGAATGCGGCCAGCCGGATCGCGGGCAGCCGCATTCGCAACCGCAACGTGCGGTTGAAGAACCGTTGCGATTTGCGGTCATTTCAAAGATGGACGTGGACGAAGTTGCAGCTATTTTACTTCACACTCACTCAATGGCGGGCAGCCGCAGACTGAACCGCACAGTGCGTATAGCAACCGTCCGGGTGGCTGTCACTCGGGCCGCAGCCCTCCGAGCAACCGGAGCGGTCTGCGGGTAGCCGCATCGCAGTGCACATAGAAATGAATATTACGTACATAATTGTGCTTGCGGTCAGCCGGACGGCTAGCCGCATAGTGCGTATGTAGCCTTACGCCTGATCTCTCCCCGATCGCGTCGGATTGCCGACCCATCGGACTATGAGAGTGAGAGAATAGAGAGTGCCCCTGTGTCTGCAAGCGTGCGTGCACTATGTATAATATTTTCTGCGTACCTGGCTGGTCTACATTGAGATTGGCCACCGCAATAGGTCTGGAGCACAAGTATAGATAGCCTAAATAACGCAAATGCATCTACTTTACGTGTCCGAACCCCGACCAAGCGTCAAGGTTGGCCGCCGTGGCTCTCAGTCCGCGCGAGTCTGGTGTTGCAGCCGGACGGCCGAAACAACAGAAAAAAATCGTTGCGGGGCATCGGCGACATCGATGTCTTTGAATCGGTTTGGATTTCTCATCACTAAATTTCGGTTCACTTGGTTTCGATACAAATCGTGATACTTGCGTTATCTAGTCTATCTATATCTGTGGTCTGGAGAGATTATTATTATAATACTGTAAGTATTTTTCTTTTCACAGCATCCGTGACTGAGAATGGGTACAGGGGTTTGGCGCAGCTGCTGGACCTATCAGACGATGTTCTGCTATACATCTTGAAGTACTGCACGCCCAGGGATCTCAAGGCTTTGGGGCAGTGAGTATTTCTCCAACTTTAGTACCATTATCTATCTATACATATACAAGAAAAAATTAAATTCAAAAACCCCCCTAAGGCCCCTAAGTCCCCTATGCCTTACTGATGTAAGGCATTTTTTCTTAGTTCTTTTTTTTTTATTCTTTTTTTGGAGAGCTGATACTAATGAAAAAAAACTGCATCGAAATCGGTCCATCCGTTTGAGAGTTAAAATGTTTTGTCCTGAATGACTGACGGATCAACGCACAGCCTTAACCGCTGATCGTAGAGACCTGAAACTTGGAGGGTGTGTTCTTTGTATGACGTAGGCATCCGATATGAAAGGATTTTCCGAAATTCTACCCCTAAGAGGGTGATAAAGGGGGACAAAGTTTGTATGAAACTCTGTCATTTTTTATTAGAATTCGTACAGTCGACGCGGGCGAAGTCACTGGCGGAACGCTAGTCTTATTGTCAATGAAGACCAGTAAAGTATTAACCCTTAGCTTACAGCGATATTCGCGTAAGTGAATAACATTGTAACCGACAACACTCCCTTGATTTATATTGTAACGCCCTAGGGAGCGATGTTTCATACTAGCTAAACATACGAGTATATATTATATTTCGTAGTCCTAGCTACCGCGTTAGGTTAGGTTTTTAACAGTGAAAGAATTTTTAAAATCGGTCCAGTAGCTTTTGAGTTAAATCGCTACAAACAAAGAGACAAATCTTTCCTCTTTATAATATTAGTATAGATATTTTAATACCGCCAGCCTACTACTTCTACTGTCTGTGCTACATCTGGCGCCCTGTTTCCAGCACGTGTCCCCGTCTGGGCGCCCTAGTGTGCGACCGCACGCTGTGGACGCGGGTGGACGCGCGCTCCACGCCCGTGGGACAGCTGAGGCTGCGGTGGCTACTGACGCACTGCCTGTCCCCGGCCACCACGGAGCTAAAGCTTGCTGGATACGTGAACAAACATAGCAGGTATTGTTTTACGTCTCAAAAACACTCAAAAACTCAAATGTTTTTATTTCAAATAGGTCTTTGCAGGCACTTGTGAAACGTCAAGCTAGTTGCACGGTTCCAAGGAGTGGGTCTTATGGAGAAGAACCGGCAAAAAACTGCATAGTCTTCATCTATTATTAGCTGTTTACATCATCAGCCTATATTGTCCCACTGCTACGTACAGGCCTCTTCTCATACAGAGAAGGCGTGAGCAATGATCACCACGTGCGCTAAAGGCGGATTCGTGATTACAGACTTTTTAAGACCAGGTTTCCTCACGATGTTTTCCTTCACTGTCGTTTAAGATACACTTAGAAAGTACGTATGACTTCAGAAAAATCACATTGGTACTTGCCAGGTTTCGTACCAGCATACTCGTACACGAGAGGCTTTTTTACGCATGGACAATCATTCTTTATAATTGTTCAAAATATTATTAGTTCCTGAAATAATCAGCATTTACAGTAAGACTTTCTACAATTTTGGTTCGGAACTATAAAAACCCAATGACACTACCTATCCTGGGAATTGGGAAAAATGCTCATCTGGGACTCAAACACTGAGTCCTAAACTCAGTAGTCGCGCTTTTAACTCCGGGCACAATGAGCTATTTGTCTATTTATTACCAAAAACTTGATCACATAAATCATTGAACTTTCTGGAAATAATCAAAAGCTTAACTGGGCGTCAAGCATTCCATCTTAGCTCAGCAGTCGTGCTTACAAATACTTCTTGTTACAGATGCCTAGGAATCCAGGACTTGCACTGGCCCATTGAATCCGACTCGGGTAAGTTTTACATAACCCCTTGGTAATAAGGATTTTGGACTCAAATTAATTTTAAAACGACAGAAACAATATTTACAATATCAAAACATAAGAATATAGGAAAAAGAATGGAGGAGCTCGTGGCTAAGTAACAGCCGCACGGGTCGACCGATCAAAGGTAAGCAACGCTTGGCGCAGTCGGTCCGTGGATGGCTGACTCCTCTATGCTTCGGAAAGCACGTTAAGCTGTTGATGATGAACGATTTCATTAATAATGACTCGTATTATGTTTAGTTAAGTAAAAGCTGATTGTGATAAAAAAAACAACAAAGATCAGTTATTCAAACTAGGCTGAAAATTTACCCCCAAAACGCCCACCCTTTACCACTCCCTATGTGTTATTGCTGGGAAGAAGTGGCGCAACAAACTGCCCAGCAACACATGTCTGTCTGTTAGGTTTGAATTGAAGGAAAAACTATGTACCAAATTCCATTCAATAGATTTTGCGTGAAGGAGTATGAAACAAACAAACTTACTTTCGCATTTATAATATTAGCTAAAATTCCTATCAAAGTTACCAGTTCATAGAAAAAATGGAATCCCGGAAATGTTATGACATATCCATATTAAGATTTCGTCAAAAAATCCCGCAAAATTTCTTCCCCAATGAACAGTACTGTTTATTCTGCAGGTATAATCCGTGGCACCTGCGTAGGCGCCCAAGGAGTTGATGTGGAACACTTCCTGCTGCGTATGTGGTACCCGCACCTGCCACGGTAAGTGTGTTGGTATTTAAGGGCGATATGCAGCGATATTATGGAAATCTTGGTTTAGTTACTCGAATTTTGTCTTAAATATTCGATTTATTTGAATCTTATTTAAGTGAAAATAATTAATTTGAATTAGGTATTTTTTGCTTTGCAAACTTACTCTCTTATTTAAAACTAACTTTCCGCCAGCGGCTTCGCCCGTGTGTGCTGTACGAACTCAAATTAAATATGACAGAGTTTCATACAAACTTTCAATGGAAATGGAATGGATGTAGAAAAATCCTTTCTTATCGAATGTCTACGTTATACAAAGAACACACCCTCCAAATTTCAGGTCTATACGATCAGCGGTTTAGGCTGTGCGTTGATCCGTCAGTCATTCAGGACAAAGCGTTTTTTATAGGTAGATAACGCCATTCGGTTTAGCCTCTTTTAGCTATCAAACTGTTTTGTCCTTATCTGTCAAGTTAAAATGAAGTTTGTCAGAAAGGGACAATTTGATAGCTAAGAGATTTCTAAGACGGAAGGTGTTATTATGAAAAAGGGGGTTAGTGGATAAAGGAGGACGCAATTTTTTTTCAAAGACTAAAAGATATAAGTGAAAATAAAATTGTAAATCAAGGTTTGAATTGGTCTCATTTAAATTGAGTATAGAAAAAAGCTAAGTCGATCACGTGCATATTGTTAAATGAAATTTAAGGCTGAGTCGAGTTTAAATCAAGATTTAAATAACAGCTGCATATCGCCCTAAGACTTTGCGCTTTCATTTTGTTTTATTATGAAACGAAATTCTACCGACACACGTATGTCTGTAGCTATGCGTCGCTATGTCAGTGTGTACGGGTGGAGATGTAAACTTACATCACGTTGGTAAACAGTCTGGGGGAAGAACACAACGCTTTTTTTTTGGGATGGAAAATCATTAAGCGAATGTCAGACTTTTGCCGTCTTACTTATAAAATCCGATTAATTTTTAATCAGCTGCTTAGCAATGGATTACCAAAGTCTACCTCATAAATACTGATTAGCGTTAATCTCAACTTAAGTTAGTAGCTGAATCCTGGATTAAGACGTTAAGTAGGAATTAAGTGAGAAATGGTTAACATTCAGATTACAGGTTTTTTATAAGTAAGACGGTTACTGACTAAAACTAATCCATGTTTTTTTCCTCAGCCCTTTGTGTTCCGCAGGAAAATACTTTTTGGAATGGGCAACTAAATTCCTTTTTTTTTTTCGACTTTCAAAAGTGGTTGTTATTAGGCCTAATTGTAATAAATGATTTGAATTGAATTGACTCTTTAAAGCATCCCGTAGACCTGGCATAATATTAGTAAGAATTCTGCCTTTGTAAACTAAATTTTGTCATACATAATGTTTTTAGCTTTCATGCATTGTAGTTTCATTCTGAAATTTTTTTATAAAGAAAATTGGAAAATAAAAAACAAAAAACGTATTTTTTTCCCTTTTTTTCATGCTTATTTTAAATTGAAAAGGAGAGATATTATTTTGGCTAACCTCGCTGAGCAAAGCTACAGGCGTTATCAAGCGTAAGTGTAACAAGCGACAAGAAAAAAATAATTTAAAAAATTAAAACACCCCCTACGCAAAAATGCCTTACATGATTTTGGAAAAGAGCTGATACTCTTACACTGCTGGACCGATATTAACCAAACATAGCTAAGAACCACCGCAAGGAATCTGGCTTTCAAATGAAAAAAACTGCATCGAGATCGGTCCATCCGTTTGAGAGCTACGATGCCACAGACAGATACACACACAGACATCGACTTCGAACTTATAACACCTCTCTTTTTGCGTCGGGGGTTAAAAATTGACGTTTTTCAGTGTGTTTTAGAATTATTGTCTAATACAGTCCCCCGCGGTTTCACCCGCATCTTGAGGAAACTACTTCGCGCACCCGGATAAAAAGTATCCTGTGTTAATCCAGGTTAAAAACTATGTGTGCACCAAATTTCAGCTAAATCCCTTCAGTAGTTTTTGCGTTAAATAGTAACAAAAATATATACATTTTTACAAATTTTAGTTTTTTATAATATAAGTAGGTTTTTTTTGCTCTCAATTGTAAAATATGTCTTAAAGCTTCCAGTTGTGTAATGTTCTATCCACCAGCTTCGCAGTCTCTCCCCGCTGGCCCGACAAGGAGGAGGCCGATAGCAAGGCGCCACAAAAAGCATCAGAAGCCACGACTTCCAGCTCTGGCGGGTCTTCGGGCAGTAGTGCCAGCAGTTCGGGAACAATTTCGAGTACGTCAGGAACAAATTCGGGATTTTCGGGAACAAATTCGGGCTATTCGGCCAGTTCGGGAACAAATTCGGGACCGAAGAAAGATAATAAGCGGGGTTTCCCGATAGTGTTCGAAGACAATTTCCGGGGCAACTGCAAGGGCCCACAGTTCACGTTGACTGCGCATCTTATGAAAGATCTCAGGAAGAAATGTTCGCAGCTCACGTCACTGGCTCTGGAATACTGTAATATAGATTACAAGACGGTAAGTTTTTTTTATATATTGTACACTAGCTTCTGCCCGCGACTTCGTCCGCGTGGAATAGTGGTGCTCCGCTCTTATTGGTTTTAGCGTGATGATATATAGCCTATAGCCTTCCTCGATAAATGGGCTATCTAACACTGAAAGATTTTTTTTTAATCGTATCAGTAGTTCCTGAGATTAGCGCGTTCAAACAAACAAACTCTTCAGCTTTATTATATTAGTATAGATATATATTTCTACTAGACGTTTTCCCGCGTCCCGATGAAAGTTCATGGTGGTCTATTGGTTAAGGCACCTGTCTCTCGTGTACGAGTGTGCTGGCTCGAAACCTGGCAAGTACCAATGTGACTTTTCTAAAGTCATATGTACTTTCTAAGTGTATCTTAGACACCACTGAGTAACGGTGAAGGAAAACATCGTGAGGAAACCTGGACTTAAAGTCTGAAATTGCTAATCCGCCTTGATCGCACGTGGTGATCAATGCTCATGCCTTCTCATAAGAAGAGGCCTGTGCCCAGAAGAGGGACAATATAGGCTGATGATGTTGTGTCAATCCAGGCTATACGTCTACCAAATTTCATCCAAATCCATTCAGCTGTTTTTGCGTGAAAGAGTAACAAACATACATCCTCACAAACGCTAAACAGCATTTTAAACACTAGCTTTCCGCCAACGGCTTCGCCCGCGTGTGCTAAACGAATTTAAATTAAAAACTACAGTTTCATACAAACTTACCCCCCTTTTTCAGCCCTTTAGAGGTAAAATTTCGGAAAATCCTTTCTTATCGGATGCCTACGTCATACAAAGAACACGCCCTCCAAGTTTCTGGTCTCTACGATCAGCAGTTTAGGCTGTGCGTTGATCCGTCAGTTATTTAGGACAAAGCATTTTATATGTATAGATAGATAGATGATTAGTAGGATTAAGATGTGCAGCGATAACTTTGGATCCCTTTTTAAGAATACTGCTAATTTAAATAGATAGCGTAGAAAAGTCGGGAGAAATTTTCTTGTTTCATAAAGTTATCTAAATCTGGCGCCCCTATTTCCAGCGCGTGTCCCGTCTCGGCGCCCTAGTGGCGCATATAAAATGCTTTGTCCTGAATGACTGTCATTATTATATTGTAGACTATAAATATATTTTATTTCTTTTACAGACGAATATTCGTCAGTTTCCTCGAAATTTGAAGAAGCTGTCTCTACGAGGCACGAGATGCTACAATTTGCCCCTGAACACGTCTTACATGGGCAAAATACAGGAGCGGTTGCCCGAACTAGAGGTGAGCTTCGTTTTAGGGTGATTCTAAGCTTCGGGGTTGCGGGATGTTCGGGCTACCGCACCCCCGGAACGCAAAGGGCTGAGGAAGGAACATGGATGGGTTTTAGTCAGTAAGAGTCTGACACTCGCTCCCGCCCCATCCACGGCGGGAGGGGTCATTTGATGATTTCCTATTAAAAAAAAGGATTCCACGGCGTCGCTCTAGCGGTCGTCTTTTTAGCTGTCAACCGGACCAAAACGGTACTAACATAATGCAAAAAACTGCATCGAAATCGGTTCAGTAGTTATTGAGTTTCAGAGCAAAAACTATGGTAGACGCTGCAGCGCCCGCAACAAACTTAATTATGCGGTCGGAAAAAAACAAGATAATAGCGATGTTATTGTAACTAAACGTACCTACTTTTTTTAGGCTAATAATTTTTGAGGCGATTAACAACTTATTAGGCGACTAATTACTTGCTTACAAAAAAAACAACTTGGTACCGATTAAATATTTTATGAGCTACAAAATGCAAGGATCTATACAAAACTAAATAATGGCTGCTTCTATAAGATAGCACATATATGAAACAGGGCCAATGAAATAATAGGTGAGGTACTAAAAATAATGAGGTTAGGTAAGGTTAGATTTTTTTGTCCGCCGTCAAGTTGTCGCCTAACAATAAATTCAATTGCCAATTTAAACTTAAACAAAGCTTACAAAGCTGTTTAAGCAACTCAATACAAAGCTGTTTCTTTATACTTAAAATGCTACTTCACTGTAGCTGCCAACCTATTATTTTTGCTCCCCATTTTAATTATTTTTAAAACTATTTTGTCGCCGCGTTAAATACATGCCCCTTTTTGTATTTATTTTCTAGTATTTGGACGTTTCGGAATGCGACTGGTTCGAGCCCGCCTCCCTGATGCCGCTGAGCAAGCTGTCGTCTCTCGCGGAGCTGTACATGAGAGACTGCAAACGTCTCACTGAATGCGTCGCCTACGCATCGCTGGCGACCAGATACGGCTTCCGACAACTGAAAGTAAGTCTCTTAAAATTCAATTCAAACCGTTTTTTTAGGGTTCTAATCAAAAATGGTAAAAGGAACCCATAACATTTAATCATCATCATCAGCCTATATATCGTCCCACTGCTGGGCACAGGCCTCTTCTCATACAGAGGAGGCATTTAACATTTAATATGTACAATAATTTTATATCGATAATGTATAACACTGGTTCTTAAAACCTGACAGACAGGCATGTGTGGCTGGGGAGTTTGTTGCGCCACTTCTTCTTCCCAGCAATAACACATAGGAAGTGGTGAAGGGCGGGCGTTATGGGAGCTGTCTTTTGTAAATTTGCTGATTTTCAGCCTAATTAAAATATATAATTTTTGAATTTTGAATTTCTTATCGTTTCACTTCGTCTGCTTGTCTGTTAGTTTTTTAGGGTTCCGTAGTCGACAAGGAACCCTTATAGTTTCTGTCTGTCTGTCTGCGTCATAGCTCAGAGGTTCTTGGTACTAGGGAGCTGAAATTTGGTATGGATATGTATATTGATCACGCCGACAAAATGGTAAAATAAAGTTATGAAAATATTGTTTTTTAGGTTAGCCCCGATACACGTTAAGTAGGGATGATTTATTTTCTTATGTATCTGTCGTGTAAGGTATAAGACCATAATTCGCGAAATATTTAGACCATCATAATAAGAAATTTTCTAGCAGAGATTCTTCACACTTCTCCAATATTCTCCATCTTGCCCAGGTGATGGATATCCGCGGCTCTCCGCTGGCTGACTCGGAGATATCAGCTTTGGGCTGGCTGCCGGCCCTCGAGGAGTTGTACTGCGCCCCCCCCGAAGACTTCAACACGTCATCAGAGCATACTCACTCCTGGAACGATACCAGAGCTGCGTTCAATGAGCTCGACACCTGGGAGATTGAGGTATGTATAAGTCTGTCGTTTTAAGAAAAATAGGCCGTAACTAATATTTTTTTTTTGATATTGAGTTGAGTACATATTTGAAATCACGAAAAGATTGTGGTGTTCAAGGCGGATTGGCGATTTCAGACTTTTCCAGGTTTCCTCACGATGTTTCCCTTCACCGTTAGTCAGTGGCATCTAAGATACACTTAGAAAGTACATACGACTTTAGAAAAGACACATTGGTACTTGATTACGAACCCGCATATTCGTACACGAGATGCAGGTGCCTTAACCACTAGGCCACCACTTTTTTATCAATCAAAATCGGATATTTTATGGAGCTCGTGGTTAAGTAACAGCCGCACGGTTCGACCGATCAAAGGTTAAGCTGCGCTTGGCGCGGTCGGTCCGTGGCTGGATGACCATCTATGTCATACCGAGACTCCTCCGTGCCTCGGAAAGCACGTTAAGCTGTTGGTCCCGGTTGTCATTTGTAGATCTTTGACAGTCGTTACGCGTAGTCAGAAGCCAGAAAGTCTGACAACCAGTCTTACCAAGGGGTATCGTATTACCCGGCAACTGGGTTGTGGAGGTCAGATAGGCAGTCGCTCCATATTAAACACTGTTACTCAGCTGTATCAGGTTTAGACTGGAAGCCGACCCCATCATAGTTGGGAAAAGGCTAGGCAGATGATGATGAAAATGTAATATTTTACCGTCTGTTCAGGAGCCAGAGTATTACAAGGTGAGGACGCCGGAACCGGACCTTAATGATGACGAGGACGACCTGAAGGACGACACGGAGACTGCCGAGCCGCAAGAGAGGGCGGGAGACGTGT
Organism: Pyrrhia umbra; assembly: GCA_963891755.1. Classification (NCBI taxonomy): domain Eukaryota; kingdom Metazoa; phylum Arthropoda; class Insecta; order Lepidoptera; family Noctuidae; genus Pyrrhia; species Pyrrhia umbra. The sequence goes on from OY982946.1 coordinate 1,772,941, forward strand.
TGCTGGGCAACCCGTGGTGGTCGCACGAGAGACGGTCAGTTTGTACTTATTTATTTTTATTTTATTTTAGCATGAAACAGTCGTATACAACCAATAATTCTTGAGACAATTGGTAGTTACAATAGACCTATAGTGCCGACAATGTGATATAATGGTAAAAATAAGTAAAAAATAATCTCTCAATTAAATGTTGTAAAATGTCGTCAACCCCTTTTAACCTAATGTAAGACAACAACTTCTAGAGCAATGTATTGAGAAAATAGTTTTATTCCTGTTTACGTTGTAAAAAAAAAAAGATTTTTTTACTTTACAGCATCATCGTTATTCAACCGAACGCGAACCGACAGCCGGAAGAGCGGTTCGCCGCCCGGCAGAGACCTGCGGAGGCTGCTGCGCCTGTACAGCCCCAACCTGTACCTCAAGCGGGACCTGCAGCGGCTCATCAACCACCTGTGGGACCTCAACAAGTACCTGTTGGGCCTCGACCAGCACCTGTGGAGCCTCAACAAGTACCTGTGGCGCCTCGACCGGCACCTGTAGCACAACCGGGTCTCGTAGCTGCCCAACCAGCACCTGTGCAGCCACTACCAGCTCCGGCGCAGCCTCAACCAGGCCCCGCAGAGCCAGCGGCCCCTCAAGAGCCTCAACCGGGCCCCGCAGGGCCTCCAGGCGAACCCGGAGAGCCAGGCCCTTCAAAACGCCGCGCAGACCCAGACGATGCTCTCGACCTAGCCAAAAGACCCCGCCTAGAAGACGATGATGACGACGAGGAGATGCCGGACCCACCAGTAAATTTCCCGAATATGAATGCAGAACAATGCCCCCGGTTGCGGGAAAGGGGTCTGGCCCCCGAACCGCCAAATGACCCCCAAAACAGACCCCGTTTCGTGCAAATCCGACAGGGTGATGTGCAACCGCCTATGCACATAGATGTGGACATACAACGCCAGTCCACAATACATATTGGTAGCCATATCGGATATCATCTAGTCTCAGACTCAGCTATTCTACGCTTCGGTAGAGCGGAGAATGATAATATTAATTACGTCCACATCGGTCGTAATGGCATTCAAGCGGGTGTAGAACCGGGCTCGCGACCGGATAGGTCGACCTTGAGGATCTTATCCGTGACCGGATATAGGAATATTACGGATAGAAGCCTGCAACACCTAGCCACGGCGGCGCCTCATTTGATTTCGATAGATTTTAGCGAAACTAATGTCACTTCTAGGGGTGTTGAAATATTTAAAGCTATCCGACCGAATTGCGAGGTGACTTTCAGCGAATTCGGTAGAATTAAGTAAAAGAAAACCGCCTTTTTTCGGTTTGAGACGGTTTTTTTAAATTGGAGAAAAAAAATTAGATGGTTCTAAAATTTTGACGGTTTTTATAGAGACGATCTGATTTGTAAATGTCTCGAATAAGTTGGGGTTCTTGTAAAAATGAATTAAATTGTGGAATTTTTATGTCGGACTTTATAAACGGTCGCATTTTGGTATAAAATGAATAGAAAATTATTCTGAAAATCAATTCGCAAAAAATATACAACAATTTGAATAATGAGAAATGGTCTGCTAGCGTATATCGCTTGTAATAATGATTTTTAACTAGTGTTGTAATCAGACACGCGTCAATCGGAATACCGGTTTTTAATCAAGTTTACGGTTTTTTTCGAACGCGTTCTGCACTGAATTTACAATTTGTGTTAAAAATATTTATCGTAATACATTGTATGGGTATTAGTTTATTGCTTAGCGAATTTTAGATTCGATATTTTAATTTGCAGAAATAATTAAATTAAATTATTTCTACACTCTAATATAACACACATGAGACAGTTTTAAAAAAATGCAGCTTCTTAGTTCATGAAGTGTAATCAAATAAAATATGTCACATAGGAAAGGTTTAAGGCTATCCTAGCGCCTTGGGTTACAATATTATCTAGCGCCCTATTTAACAAAGAAAAAACTACCGGCGCCCTTCCAAACCCGGCGTTGCTCTTGGCTTGGCGTCCTCTTAAGCTGGCGTCCCCTCCTAAATCAGCGCCCTATCCTAATCTGGCGCCCCACCTAAGCTAGCGCCCTAGCCTAACCTGGCGCATTACCTAAGCTGGCGCACTTCCTTGCCTGGCGTTCTCCTAGCCTGGCGCCCCACCTAGGCGCTATACAATTCTGGCCACCCATTGGGTGTTTCTAAATGTGACTATTTACACATCAGGCTCGCGAAATAGACACATCACTAGCACAAATATAAGGAAAATATCGTCGTAGAACAAAGTCGGATCTACAATATAGCTACTATACAGGAGAGCACTTTAAAGTTTTGATTTTCTTTGGAACGTATTGGAAATACAACTTTGTTCGTTTTAATATCTCGGAAAGTACCAAATATATATTTTTTTTCTTGCTTATATCGATAGATTATGTTTAGTTGAAGCTGATTTTGAGAAAATCACAATTTCATTGTATTATCACATCTGACTTTGTTCTACGACAGCGTCGATATAGCAGTTTCCTTTCTTCTACTATCTCAATAAAAATACACACGTGTATTAATTTTTTAATATAATAAAAATGGGGTAACTAATAATATAATAACGATAAATAATATATTGTATGTCTATTTAACGAATTTAGTTGTTAATATTTAAAATATATTAATGTGAATTTAGGTGCGTAAGTTAGGGTTGAATTTTTAGTAGACATACATGTGATGTCCCGTAGCCCTCACTGCGCCTGCCCTAGCCCAACATTGGGCATATTGTGGTCATCGTCAATTTTGCTTGAAATTCTCAAACCTTAAGGCCACTACTGCACTTGCTATTTACTAAATACAATTAACGCTAAATATATTTCAATATTTTTTTTTTCTCTGTCAGACTTTTGAAGTTGATAGAGATGGAAATAAAAAGAAAAAAGTGTCTAAAAACAACTTTTTAATAATGAATGTTTACACGGAAACATCTCAATTTTAATCTGTCTGTATTTTCCGGCTAATCTCCGAAACGGCTTGACAGATATTGACGGGAATGTCTTTGGAAAATAAAAGCTTATGTAATAAGCAGTAACTTAGGCTACTTTTTAATAAGGGTACCGGTCAAAAATATTAAAACGCGGGTGACGCTACGCGGTTTGTCGAGTTTGAAATATATTAAGCTCAAATCGTATTTAGTGAGCTATGCTGCAAACTTTAAATGTATTATACTATGTGATTTTGCTTGAAAACAAAATAATTTATATTAATTAAGTATTACAAAATGTATCACAAAAAAACTATTTACTTCTTTGATGGGATATTGTAACCACAGGACACGATATCAAGAAAAATACATTGTACTCGTAAATATACTATCGATCTCATTCTAAAGTACCCTAAAAAAGAAACCTCGTCTGCGAGTTTGCGTGTCAAAACCTGGCAAGTACCAATGTGACTTTTCTAAAGTCATATGTACTTTCTAAGTATATCTTAGACGTCACTGACTAACGGTGAAGGAAAACATCGTGAGGAAACCTGGACTAAAAAGTGTTACCCGATATTGGATTGTGGAGGTCAGATAGGCAGTCGCTCCATGTAAAACACTGGTTCTCAACTATGTCCGGTTAGACTGGAAGTCGATCTCAACATGGTTGGGAAAAGGCTAGGCTAGATGCTATTTTTCCCACGCGTCGTGTCCTGTAGTTATTTGTCAATCATGCAATATATTTTAGAACCAATGATTTTAGCATATTTCTATTATTTTTCGCCGGTAGATGCATTAACATGCAGAAATTACACTTGCGTGCATATAAAAGCCATTTTATATATGTAGAAAAAATATTATCAAAAAGACAGGTTTTTAAGATAAATGCGTATTAAGAAAATATTATGTCGGTTGTTGGGTCAAGTTTTTGCACGCAAGTGTAATTTGAATCGGGTTTATTTTTGTCGCAGTAACCTTGGTAGGTTGCTGTGTTTATTAGGGTAAAATTCTAGAACGATATCATGCATCTATCTATGTTTAAATATTTATCCAAAATTCAAATCATTAATTTCAACTAGACCATTTACAGGCACTTTTGAATTGTCAAAGAGTCATAAGTCTGTCAGTTTGTCGAAAAGAAAGTTGAAGCTATTTGCCCGTTCCAAAGCGTAGATTCCTATGGAGAAGAACGGGCAAGAAACTCCATGGTTACTCTCTTTCAACATGTTTTACAAAATTTTCGTAGAGACGCCGATATGTTGCCAGATTGTTCTAGAATACGACCCAAAGAGTAATTTTAGTGTTGCCATGTAATTTATTGTTCTATGTTTATAGCTTTTTGTTTTTTCTCAGATCTCGTTTAAGTAAATTTTAATAGATTAAGAATATTAATACAATTTTAGGAATTTAAATGGAATGTGATCTGTATGAGGCGCTGCAGTATTTGTGAAGTGTAAAACACGGTGTATAGGGTTTATCGCATGCTCAATGTATCTTTCTTCACGTATCCGGATAAAAAAGCACACTATGTCCTTCCTCAGCTTTCAATCTACATCCAAACGAAATTTCAACTTAATCTGTCCAGCCGTTTTGCCGTGACAGCGTAATAGACAGAGGTCATTAATACCAAAAAGTAATGTCTCAAATTAATGAGATTCGTTATTGAAAATGCCCGGACGTTTTCATTGGTAGTGGTCAATATGAAAATGATTATTGAAATTATTAAAATGACCAAGTTTAATAGAGTCTGTGTGTTGCAGCTTAATCTGTCTCTCTCACTCATATGCGTTAGGACAAGGATGTCAATACATTTGTCGATTTTGCAAAAATTGAGTTTAAGTTAGGTCTGTATATAATTGAGCATGCGACTGGTAAATGCTGATTATATTTATAAAGCAACAAATACTTATAAAGGAGTTTGAATCTTTGAGACTGGCGTAACGTCTTAGTCGCCATATTGATGTTTTTTCAAATATCCAGTACACGATCATATGGATAGAGGAAACTTAAACAAGCAAAAACATATTCAAAACATAATATCGTAAAACCCCATACACTTTACTTGTATGGGAGCTACCCTAAATAAAATATTTTCTCAATTTTATTTTACCACTTCGTCGGCATGATCAATATACATATCCATACCAAATTTCAGTTTTCTAGTACCAAGAACCACTGAGCTATGCCGCGGGCAGACAGACAGACGGACATGGTGAAATTAGGGGTTCCTTGTCGACTACGGAACCCTAAAAATGGCGAATAAGTAGCTATGCCAGCCTACACAAAAATGTTCGAATCTGCTTTTAGTTTTTGTCGGGAATGAGAAAGTAGCGACTGAAGTAAATATGTTCGTATGTAATCGTAGAAGGGAGATGGCATTTGTATCCAGTGATACGAATAATGTATCTATATATTGTATAATCTTTATAAACAATGTGTTAAACGCTACAATAAATTTATTAGTAAATTGTAAGGCTGCGAAAATGAAATTTGTTTGAGAACTAAGTAGGTTACTCGTTGAGATAATGAAATGGAAATATTAAAGATATAAAAGAAAAATATATAATTTTGTCGCATGTATTACGCACACTTAACTGACAAAATGGTCGTTTACAGTCGAATTAATAATAAAATAAAATGAAACAGTGATCCAATATAATAATCAAAGAATTCTTTGCTGAGTATCGTATCGACAGGGCTGTCAACATAAAAATAACTTTTAAAAATTATATTTCACATTTATTTATCTCGACGGGTGTAGAGCGCTCTACAAACCAAACCCGTCGTCACCAAAGTCTCAGCCCGGCGACCTTATTTTATAGAATCATCGTAACAGTTGAGGTCGCCGACATAGGTCGCCGCGTTGTGTTGGCGGGTCGCCGCTTTGTGTTGGCGGGTCGCCGCTTTGTGTTGGCGGGTCGCCGCGTTGTGTTGGCGGGTCGCCGCGTTGTGTTGACGGGTCACCGGGTTTGGTCTGTAGATAGTTTAGGATTGACAAATATAACGTCACTTTTTGTATTGAGTGCTGCATACGCCAAGTAAATGGTAAAAGTATTTTGTAATGCTACAAAATGCAGATAAAAAGTTTGTAAGCGAAGGACTAAGCGAGCGATATTTGTAGTGGCGCACACTACAAAGAAATAAGTCTGATATAAGCAAAATGCTAAGAGCAGGTTTCACAACTTCTAAATAAGATTTAGCTACCAGATAAATTCATGATTGTAACGTCTTTGTATGAACATATCTGGCAGATAAATTTAACTGATTCTTGTTTGTGAAACTAGCTATAATTGTATTAAAATGTAATTGAATTTATAAGTGGTCATTGATGGTAATTAACACGTGTTTATTAGCTAACTAACAAACAACGTAATACAATCTCTGAAATTAATTTTAACTTCTAATTGGGATAACAATGAATTCTAAGAAAACGCTCCTAAATAAACACCTTATTTTAGCAATGAAAATGCTGCGAATTTTATAGAAAAAAATGTTTTTAGTTGCTTTGTAATCTATAAATAGTGTTTTGAGTTGGAAAATAAGTGTCATGTTAAGTTCACTGATCCCATACAAAATCTTTGGGAGAATCTCGTTTTGACAACTTTTTTTTTTGGTTGGTCTACACCAACCAATAGTCATACTTTTATGAGTTGTAGCCCAGGGGTCTCCAAACTTTGAAGCCTTGGGGCCATAATATTTTTTTCGGTATGTTGCAAGGGCCGCAAAGTAACAGCCGCATGGTTTGACCGATCAAAGGTTAAGCTGCGCTTGGCGCGGTCGGTCCGTGGATGGTGACCATCTTTGTCATAGCGAGACTCCTTCGTGCCTCGGAAAGCACGTTAAGCTGTTGGTCCCGGTTGTCGTTTGAACATCTTTGACAGTCGTTACGGGTAGTCAGAAGCCGGAAAGTCTGACAACCAGTCTCACCAAGGGGTACCGTGTTACCCGATAAGTGGGTTGTGGAGGTCAGATAAGCAGCCGCTCCATGTAAAACACTGGTACTCAGCTGCATCCGGTTAAGACTGGAAGCCGACCCTAACATAGTTGGGAAAAGGCTAGGCAGATGATGGAAATTGTTTTCAAGATTTGATTACGTTTTTTGTTAGTTACAAGCAAAGCTAATATAACCGAGCGTGTTGAAAACATGTCACGTAGCCAATTCTCTCAAACAAATATGTAGCTCAAAGAATTTTTAATTGTCACATTCTATATATATCAATATCAATACTTACATATAATGTTCTGGGATCACGTGTATCTAGGTGTTAATTATATCGCAATAGAATCAGGTATTTTATGTGTAGAAATGATTGTTTATGTATCAATATAAAAGTCATACAAAATGTTCATTTAAAATTGGTACAACGGTCGAGTCGCCATTTTGTTTTTCTTTTCAAAATGGTGGAATAGAATAATGGTTTATTGTACACGAGACAGACGTTGAGTTAAATGCAATTTATATTAAGTGGTAGCTCGCGTTAAAAGTAATATTTTTGGATAGAATACATTAAAATAAATAAAAAAAATCTGAGTTAAATGTAATTTATGTATGTAGCCCACGGTAAAAGTTTAGTTTTGGATAGAATACACTGAAATAGATAAAAATTGTCTTGTCATGTTGTTACGATAAAATTTAGCTCGACTTTATTTCAAAATATCTCGGCAACTTGACAGACTTTTTTAATTTATTTTAGTGTTTTTTCTCTAACAATATAGATTATTTTTATTCGATGTGAGCCACAGGTGAAATAGTTAACCGACTTAAAAATGGAGGTTTTATATTTAAAATGGCGAATGCTAGTTTTTGTTTTTTTTTCTCGTCAATTTACTAGAATTTTATATTGATACAAAAACAATTTAAAATAGTCCGTGTTAGGTGCAAAAGCATCTAATCTAATGTTTTTCAGTGTAGAAATGGATGTTTTCAATTTTTGAACTTCTCAATGTACCTAAGAATAAATAAATTGAATAAAATAATGTTGTTTTTTATTTTACCTCTTCATCAGAATAAAATATGATAGAGTTTTATACAAACTTTCATCCCCTTTTTCAACCCCTTAGGGATAGAATTTCGGAAAATCCTTTCTTATTGGATGCCTACGTCATACAAAGAACACACCCTCCAAGTTTCAGGTCTCTACGATCAGTGGTTTAGGCTGTGCGTTGATCCGTCAGTCATTCAAGACAAAGCATTTTATAAGTATAGATATTTTAGGATTCCGAACTAAAATGGTTAAAAAGAACCAAGGTGGTCCGACTTTATATGCCTCTCCGTCTGTCACTGCTACTTCATCATCATCTGCCTAGCCTTTTCCTATGTTGGGGTCGGCTTCCAGTATAATCCGGATGCAGCTGAGTACCAGTGTTTTTTCATGGAGCGACTGCCTATCTGACCTTCACAACCCAGTTACCGGGTAACACGATACCTCTTGGTAAGACTGGTTGTCAGACTTGGCTTCTGACTACCATTGTCAAAGATTTTCAAATGACAGCCGGGACTAACAGCTTAACGTGCTTTCCGAGGCACGGAGGAGTCTCGCTATGACAAAGATGGTCGCCCATCCACGGACCGACCGGACTAAGCGCAGCTTAACCTTTGATCGGTCGACCCGTGCGGCTGTTACTTAGCACGATAAGCCGTTGGTCCCGGCTGTCATTTGAAGATCTTTGACAATCTTTACGGGTAGTCAGAAGTGAGAGGGTCTGAAAACCAGTTTTACCAAGAGGTATCGTGTTACCCGGTAAACTGGGTTGTGGAGGTCAGATAGGCAGCTGCATCCGGTTTAGACTGGAAGCCGACCCCAACATAGTTTTAAAAAAAGGAATATTATTTATTGACCGCAATATTTCTAATTTGATTAAAATTGTAATATGCAGAAAAAATATATCTACCGTTATTTCCACGAGCTATTGTTTAAGTAAGTATATGATATTGCATACAAGAATATACTTATAATTAATACAAAGACGTACCTGCCGCGTCTAATGCGACAAAGTGGGGTGTTGTTCAATTACTCAACAGTACAGGAATGCACACAAGTGATTTAATGAAAAAAAATCTTTGCTTTTTGTCACGCACTCGTTTTTAACCGACTTCATAAAAAAGAAGGTTATCAATTTCAACCGTACGTTGGTAATATTGTTGGAATTCCATAATATTTGTATATTTTTAGTACAAATGGGCTTCTAAACAACATCATCATCATCATCTGCCTAGCCTTTTCCCAACTATGTTGGGGTTGGCTTCCAGTCTTAACCGGATGCAGCTGAGTACCAGTGTTTTACATGGAGCGACTGTCTATCTGACCTCCACAACCCAGTTACCGGGTAACACGGTACCCCTTGGTAAGAATGGGCTTCTAAACACGAGTGGTAAATTATCTCTACTTAGTATTAAAATTGCGAAAGTAACTTTGTCTTACGCTTTTACGGTAAAAAAGCTGAACCGATTTTGGTGAAAAAAAAACTAGACACAATAGGAATTACTCCTGTATCGTGGGTGCGTTTACAAACATCCATTACACATGCACAAACACCCAGACCCGGGACAATTTTAGTTGTCTTACGTGGGAATCGAATCTGCGACCACAGCCACTACGCCAAACGTGTCTATTATTACTAGCTGTGCCTTTTGCCGCCGAAACACTGCGTCGCATTGCCCTTCGGTACATTTTTTCTTTCCGATAGACATAATAATATTACATTACAACGACATTACAACTGGTTGCAGTTCTAGAGATAACCGCATCAAAAAAAATACTCTTCACCTTAGTATAGTTGCCGGCAAATAACTTGGCCAGATTTTAACGTAGTTGTATCAAGTTAGCGCACGTACACCCAGTGCAATCCAAAAGTAACACATTCAATGCTTGTCATTACACTATCGTCTATTGTATTAATTTACTTTTAAACATTTATATGTAGAAAAAAAACTTTTTACAAAACAATAAAACCGACTTCCAAAAAAAACTGAAAATAAAAAATATTTTTTATTTAAACGCTTTACGACCAATTTTTTTTTTGGAAGTCTGTTTTATTTTTTTGTAAAAAGTTTTTTTTATTTTTTCGCTTTTCAGTGTCTCGGTCTTGCTATCTTAACAAAATAAACACACCACTTTTTTAGGTTGTAATAAGCGTAAATAACCAATTCATCTAAGTATTTGGCATATCAGCAAGTAGAGATAAATCGTTATTTTTGATATATTTATAAAACGGCTGAACCGGTAGTGATAAAATTTATATGGGAAGTATCTCCTTTCGAACAAAAAAAGAATTTTCAAAATCGGTCCACAATTGGCAGAGTAATCGCGTAACAAACATACAAAAAAAAGAAAAAAGAAAACATACCGTCGAATTGAGAACCTCCTTTTTTGAAGTCGGTTAAAAATAGAGAAAAGAGAAAAACTAATACAATTTTGGCCAAGTTACGTGCCGCCTACTATATCTACTAGCTGTTTCCCGCGGTTTCGCCCGCGTCCTGAGGGATCTACCTACTGCTAAAACTACCCTATAATCATGTATCTCCCTACCAAATTTCATTTTTACCTTTAAAGCTCAACAAACAAACTCACTTTCGCATTTATAATATTACTAAGATTAGCAGTTATTCAAACAAGTATTTGAATAACTATCAAAATGTGAAACGAAATTCAAACCACATGTCATTACAAGAAAATTTAAAAAAACCGGCCAAGTGCGTGTCGGGCCACGCGCAGTAGGGTTCCGTAGTAGGAGTTAGTTAGTCGACTATAACTCTGTAACCGGTTAAGCCTACTTAGCCGTGATAGTTTTCCTTGTAAGTTCATTACATGTACTACGTCTGTGATTTTTTTCACATTTCTAGGTACAGCCATTCAAAACTTAGGCGGGGGGGGTTGTAACTCGAATCGAACAAAAATTTGCACTGAAAAGCTAGATATTTCGCAAATGGCTCGCTTAACCAAAAATGGTCTTCGCAGACCCATAATATTTTTAAAAGACCTATCTAACGATACCCCACACGGAGGGGTACGCGAGAAAAAAATATTCATCCCCACTTTACGTGTTTGGGAACTACCCTAAAAAAAAATATTTTTCAAAATTTTATTTTTCCACTTTCTCGGCGTGATCAATATACATATCCATACCAATACCTCGGAGCTATGCCGCGGACAGACAGACAGACGGACATGGTGAAACTATAAGGGTTCCTTGTCGGACTACGGAACCCTAAAAATCCCCTTCGTAAAAATGCTTTACATCATTTTGGAAAAGAGCTGATACTCTTACATTGCTGCACCGATATTAACCAAACATAGCTAAGAACCACCGCAAGGAAACTGGCTTTCAAATGAAAAACAAACCGCATCGAAATCGGTCCATCCGTTTGAGAGCTACGATGCCACAAACAGATACACACACAGACAGACAGCCATCGTCGTCAAACTTATAACAAACAAACCCCTCTTTTTGCGTCGGGGGTTAAAAATGTATTCGAAAATCACTGTACACGACTGTACATCAAACCAAATTTGATTGGACAATGTTCTTTCTAAAATACAACATTTCAATAATACGAAATAAGTCTTTGTTCTTTTCGTACCTACTTGTAAGTCACCGATAGTTTTAAAAGTTTCACAGGCAAAATGCTGCGACTGTATTTATTTTGTAAGTTTAAATTCTCTATTTAAATGTTAAAAAGCTTTTTATCCGACTACGGCAAAAAAGGAAGGGTTATGATTTTAGCAATCTATGTACATATCGTCGTTGCGCGTGCAAAACCGCGAAAGAGCAGTATGTAAATACCGCGTAACAGAAAAAGGCGCAAAAATTCCACATCGCGCTAATATATTTTTTTACCTGAATTAGGTTTATTTAAACGTCGCAGAATTTATATAAGTAGTACAATTAATTTGTCACAAAGGAGTTGCTATAAAGTTTAGTCGATAAATTACAGTTAAATGGCTAAAATATTAAGTTTTCCCTGCTACCTGCAATATAGTGAAAAATCAGATACGCGGTATTTACAAACTGCTCTTTCGCGGTATTGCACGCGCAACGACGACATGTATATTATATACCTACGCTAGCTTCCCGCCAGCGGCTTCGCCCGCGATATTTTAGCTAATGGATACAAAAACTTGACAAATTATATACTAAAACCTTACTCATTAATCACTCTATCTATTACAAATATCTTACGGAACCCTATTTTTTATTCCAAAATAAAATTTAGCCTATTTTACTCGTGGATAATGTAGCTTTCGAATGGTGAAAGAATTTTTAAAATCGGTCAAGTAGTTTTTGAGCCTATTCATTACAAACAATATGTTTGTATACAAACAAAGTTTTCCTCTTTATAATATTAGTGTAGACTAGCTCATTAACGAGGTTTAAACTTTAAAACGTATCCTGAGAGAAAAAAATATACGTATTTCGTATTTTACGTAATGTCCTTTTTCGATCTATGTAACCATATCAAAATTTCATCTAAATTGCTACAATGGTTTTTACCGCGTAGCAAATAAAAGAAACGTTTACATTTCCAATTAAAACAGAAAAGTTATTTTTTATTATGAACACACGTATTTATTCCGAGAATGAAAAAACTTTAGATTTTTTAGTAATGGCAAATCATCAAATGATTCCTCCCGCTATTGGAGGCGCGGGAGGGAGTGTGTCTCTTCTTGTGTTACTTCAAGTCCGATTAATTTGAATTAGCAAACATCTCACTCATAAATGCTGTTTAGTTTTATCTGAACTTAAGTTAGTTAATCCTGGATTACGTTAAGTAAGGATTAGGTGAGAAATAGTTAAACTTCAGATTACCTACAGGTTTTTTTTTATAAGTTGCTGGGGAGTTTGTTGCGCCACTTCTTCCCAGCAATAACACATAGGAAGTGGTGAAGGGCGGGCGTTTTGGGGGCTGTCTCTTGTAAATTGACGTTCAAAAAGTGCTGATTTTCAGCCTAATTTGAATAAATGACTTTTTGAATTTTGAATTTGAATTTGAAAAAGTAAGTAAGACGAATCCATCCATGTTCCTTTCTTCGCTCTTTCGTTCCAAGGCAGTGATAACTCTTTGGAACGATCCCACAAGCCCAGCTACATTCCTAATTTCAAAAAGATCATATTTTTTTAATGAACGTTATTTCCAGACATTATACTGCAAACAGTCGCCAGCGCCGTGGAATATGACTACACGAAGAACCAGAACAGCGCCCCAGAAACCTACGACAGAATAACGAAAAAAAACGAAATACTTTCAAATCTCCACACGTTATTCAAAAAACGTTCCATAATTAACGATAACACCAAAAGCTCTGATGAATATAACGATATCAATTTCAATCAAAAAACGGACAGAGAACACTTAGATACCGTCCTAACTGAGGTTACTGACGCTCTAGATAAAATTAAAGATGAACTCATGAAATTCAACAGGGATGGTATGTTAGAAATTGAAATACCACGCGCTGATCTCCGAAAACGATTCAAAAGAGACGCGAGCAACGAAACGGTTGATATAGCTACATCAACGGATAATAACGTTACACAAATTAACGTTACGACAACGGAAACGGTTGAAACGGTTACTGAGACCGTAGAAGCGGTTAGAACTAATAACGAAACGCTTTTAACTGACGTTGTACATGAAAGAAATGATACTGAATTGCCAGTAAGCGGTAGACGGATGTTATCAAACAATTTCATATCAACTTCATCGAAAATCAAAGAGAAGCTGCTTTCGTATTTAGAAGATACGTTTAACGAAGTCGAAGAGAAGATAAAACCGTTAACAAATATCAAAATTGCGTTGTCGAACGACGATAACTACAAAATCGGTTACATCATAGCGACGATAGATACTTTGGAAGTGAATTTAAGGAAATTGAAGAATGATATGAATTTACATCAGAATATATGGGACGATGAGAAGATTATTGAGTTGTTTGATAGGATTAAAGCTACCAGTACTGCAGCCACAACGCTTATAGAAACATTGAAGAAATATTTGCCGAAACAATAGATCAATATATATAAAAATCAATGCCACTTTTCGTTGTAATTTTATTACTCAAGAACGGGATCACCTATCCAAACCAATTGTTTAGGCTTTGTTCGGAATATTTAGTAGATGGTTTATGTGAAGTTTGCACAAAATTGGTCGAGCGGTTCATCTTTAATTTGAATTCATATAGCCCACGCGGGCAGAGCCGCTGGCGGAAAGCTAGTAAACTATAATGTAGGTATTATGCCTTATAAAGATTTTTGAACTAGCTGTAACTAACGGTTTCAGTCGCATTTTAAACTACTACTTGCACGGACTAAAATATTCTACGTCCTTCTCCGGGTTTCAATCTGTATGCACACCAATTTTATTTAAATTGGTTTGGCGGTTTAAGTGTGAAAGCATAACACAAGCAGACAAATAAAATTCTAAATTCTGTGTTCACTATTGTCTATATTAATTGACACTAGATTTCACAAGTTTTTGCTGTAAAACAACAACGTTGCGAGTATTTTTTTAACCGACTTCAAAAAAAGGAGGAGGTTATCAATTCGACTGTATTTTTTTTTATGTTTGTGCGACTGGGTGAACCGATTGGATGTGGTCCCATATAAATTTTATCACTACCGGTTCAGCTGTTTTATAATTATATCAAAAATAACGATTTATCTCTACTTGCTGATATGCCAAATACTTAGATGATTTGGTGATTTACGCTTATTACAACCTAAAGAAGTGGTGTGTTTATTTTGTTAAGATAGCAAGACCGAGACACTGAAAAGCGAAAACATAAAAAAACTTTTTACTAAAAATAAAACCGACTTCCAAAAAAAAACTGAAAAGTAAATTATCAGTTTTATTTTTTTGTATTTTTTTTTTTAAGTTGGGAAATTATCATAATATGACTCCTCCCGTTATGGGTGGGGCGGGAAGGAGGGTCAGACTCCCACTGACTAAAACCCATCCATGTTTGTTGACACAAAGATATAAATAGGTCAACTTATTATCTCCATAGGTTTACATAAAGCAGTAAACTAATAAGGTCCAAGTTCACCGACATGATAACGGTCCGAATAACTTAAAACAGCTGTTTACCATAAATTCAGACTTCCAACTTTCGATGGGTAATCGTCGTATTATTTGAGATTTTTAGGGCTATGTTCACCGACTGATGGATTCGTAATCGGTCCGTTAAACGAAAAGGTTTTTTTAACCAGAAAGCTGGAATTTTCGTGTTACCCACTTCTAGTTCAACCTTGGTTAGTTAATCAACCGTTTCAGAAATAAAAATCACAAATAATACGTTACCCATCGAAAGTTAGAAGTTTGAATTTACGGTAAACAGCTGTTTTAAGTTAATTGAACCGTTATCTTGTCGGTGAACTTGGGCCTTATTCTTGAAACGGTCGATTATCAAACCATGGTTGAACAAGAAGTGGGTACCATGAAAATTCTCGCTTCCCGGTTAAAAAACGTTTTTATTTAATGGACTAATTACGTAACGAATCAATCAATCAATCAATGAAATGAATGACATCAATCAATGAACTTGGCTCTAAGTAAATCTGTCCTCTGAACATAGGAAAATTCTGCACAACCACTTACCTTCAATATGGTGCTGAGCTGGTGCGTTCTCCTTCGCACGAGAGCTCGATTTCTGCTGTCCTTCGAATTGAGGAGCCGTGCTGGTGATGCACTGGATCCTAAGCGGGAGCGTGTTTTTTTGTCGTAGGGCATCTCGCAGATCAACCTAGAAGGTTGTCGACTGCTTAACCGGGCTTGCCTGTGAAGTGCCTTAAATAAATTTAGGGCCTCCAGCCAGGGCTTAACTTACAAAACTAAGCGAATACACGCTAAGGGTCTAGTGGGGTACGGCCCGACAGCAAGGGACAGGCTGGATCAGAATATATATGATTATAATAATCGGGAATTTTAAAGCTATTAGCTCTGCTCGCGGGCTGGCTCGTCGATCTAGGGTCGGTAGCGTGGCAACTCTTCAAGAAGTAGGGGAAGAAGAGAGTGGGCATGCGCGACCGGACGCTACCGGGGGTCGTCCAGTACTAAACTTGTAGTTATACAGCGAAATAATTAGCGGGGAGAGAAATCTTAAGATACCTTCATCTGTTTAATAATTAGAAAAAAAAAACTTTTTACTTTTCATTTTTTTTTTGGAAGTCGGTTTGATTTTTTTGTAAAAAGTTTTTTTTATTTTTTTGCTTTTCAGTGTCTCGGTCTTGCTATCTTAACAAAATAAACACACCACTTTTTTAGGTTGCAATAAGCGTGAATAACCAAATTATCTAAGTATTTGGCGTATACGCAAGTAGAGATAAACCGTTATTTTTAATATATTTATAAAACGGCTGAATCGATGTTGACAAAATTTAATTGGGACCACATGGGAAGCGTCAGTATTCTAATAAAAAAGAATCATCAAAATCGATTCACTCAGTCAAAAGTTATGAGGTAACAAACATAAAAAAACATACAGTCGAATTGAGAACCTCCTCCTTTTTTTAGAAGTCAATTAAAAATAAAACAAAACACAATAAGCACCGATTACCCTCGGCGCGAACAATGTCCCTTCCTTCCCTCTTTACATCTGTCTCCTGCTTGATACGGAGGGAAGTGGTAACTATGATTATTCCTACTCCTCCACTATTTTTAACCGACTTCAAAAAAAGGAGGAGGTTATCAATTCGACTGTATTTTTTATTTTTTTTTATGTTTGTTACCTCATAACTTGCGACTGGGTGAACCGCTTTTCATGATTCTTTTATTTATTAAGATATTTTGTTAAGATAGCAAGACCGAGACACTGAAAAGCGAAAAAATAAAAAAAGCTTTTTACAAAAACCGACTTCGAAAGCGATGTTTTGGTCGTACACCGTTTAAATAAAAATTATTTTTTACTTTTCAGTTTTTTTTTGGAAGTCGGTTTTAATTTTTTTGTAAAAAGCTTTTTTTATTTTCTGATTAAATTCGTTGCGGGTCCAAGACAGTTAAAAAAAAATCTCTGGGACTCGTCGAGCTTCATTGCCACGGCGTTTTCTTGTGGTCGCCACTGTTGATCCTGGCTTTCAGGAGTTGCAGTGGTTGGGAATAGTGTGGCGGGCTTGTTCCTTCCTTTGCCCTTTGTATTCTAGGTCCGCGGTATTTCGAACAATCCTGCAGATTAACTATTAGTACCTTCAAAAGACAGGTCCGTTCCATAGTAATCTTTAAATATTACATTTTAAAATATTCACACTAAAAACTTAGAGACACCGACTTCTAGAGCGACGTATTGGTTTCCAAGCGTTTTTGCTGAAAGCTTTATTTTTCTCTTTTCAGTGTTTTGGAAGTCGGTTGTACTTTTTTTTTGTAAAAAGTTTTATTTTTCGTTTTTCGTTTTTCAGTTTTCGATATCATTATCTTAAAAGCATCTCGCTCTTTATTGTTTTATTTGTGTACTTACACATCACTTTGAGCTTTGTGTACTTATCGAAGTATGAGCAGATACCCATAAACGTATACCCATATAAACCCATTTTAATACTTATATGTATTTACAAAATTATTGAACCTTGGTAAACAATCATTTTTAAAAGGAAATGGTCATTTCGGAATAAACCTCTTTCGATCAAAATCATTTTTTTTCAATTCAAAAAACTTTTTACAAAAAATAAAACCGACTTCCAAAAAAAACTGAAAAGTAAAAAATAATTTTTATTTAAACGCTTTACGACCAAAACATCGCTCTAGAAATCGGTGTCTTTTAAGTTACTATTGTTAGTATTTCGCCACCGACATCGAAAGCGATATTTTGGTCGAAAAGCGTTTAAATAAAAATTATTTTTTACTTTTCAGTTTTTTTTGGAAGTCGGTTTTATTTTTTGTAAAAAGTTTTTTTATTTTTTCAGTGTCTAGGTCTTGCTATCTTAACAAAATAAAACACACCACTTTTTTAGGTTGTAATAAGCGTAAATAACCAAATCATCTAAGTATTTGGCATATCAGCAAGTAGAGATAAATCGTTATTTTTGATATATTTATAAAACGGCAGAACAGGTAGTGATAAAATATGGGACCACACGGGAAGCACCAGCTTTCAAATAAAAAAATAATCATGAAAATCGGTTCACCCAGTCGTAAGTTATGAGGTAACAAACATAAAAAAAAAATGCAGTCGAATTGATAACCTCCTCCTTTTTTTGAAGTCGGTTAATAAAAAAACACACCACATTCATTAAAGTTCTTTTATTTTTAAATTATCAGTCTATTATTTAACAACATGAAGCCTCTTTAATATAAATTAACATTATTTTATTTATTCAATAACTTATCAGTTATTTGTACTTAAAATTAAGTAATTCTGTACTTACATTTTTAATAGACATAAAACTATTTAAAAATAATGCCATTAGCCTGGTATTTCCCGCGGTTTTCACCCACGCCACGCCCTAAGGAAACTAATTCAAACACCCAAAAAAACTCCTCTTTGAAATTTAGGTTTTTAAGCGTATTTTTTGGGGCAATAATCTTTGCAAGCATTAATATTGTCTTTATAGGTTTTTAAAACTAATATCTAGATTTTCTTCAAACTGCATTTGAGAGTATGAAGTTCATATTCAAACTTTAACCTCAAACGAAGTTTAAAACCTAATTATTAAGGAATTATTTAATCATTCAAAAAATCTTATAAACGTAGATGCAATTAACTATAAAACTAAATATAATAATTAAATAGGTAGATATTAAACTCTAAAAACTTAACAATTAACGATATAAACAAAAATGTTGCCAATGTAACAAAGTTTCTACTATTTTAGTAGATTTTTTAAAACAACACACAATTAATCCAAAATTAAGTCTAGTCTCAAAATTGATGGGTTTATCTAGTAATTACAAGGAAAAGGCAACTAATTTCAATATTTAAGTAATTGAAAATAGACCTGGCCATTGCCATACATCGAGTTTCTTACAAAACAGTTGCTACCTCAAAAAAGTCTGAAAAATAAGTTAACTACCTTAATTAATTCGATCATAATTACTATTACTGGGATTGTAACTAATGTAGGAAATTAATTTAACTATTTTATAACGTCTATCATCCTCTGTTGGTCGCTTGTGGTTTTCTGTGTGGTTGTAGAATGGTGTCCATAACCACGGACGCAGCATTCACTTTACTACATCTGTAAAGAAACAGATAAATAATTATGTAAAAATAAAATAATATAAAAAGGTCTTACAAATTCTATACACGAGATGACAAATTCTTAAACTTCTAGTTGATAAATTATTGACTACTTTGAAATACTGTATGCGATTCACCTGTCAAATTAATCGAAATTAGCGCCAACTTTATCGATTTTTTTTGTTCACGACTTACCTGGGGAACATGTCATTGCATTTGAGTTCAGTCCATCCAGTGAGCAGCTCGTATATCATGGTGTCGAGCGCTTTGTTTGCTGCTAGCTCGCCGGTCAGCATTCTTAGAGCCACGCTGTAATAGAGAATGAAATATCTTAAGTAAGTAAGTTGGGATTTTGCTCATCTGAGTACAAATACAGACTTCGGTCTCAACAACATCGGCCTATTTAAAATCCTCTTCTCATACAGAGAAAGAATGAGCATTAATTTGCGCAAAGCTTGCTCAAAGCGATTAACGATTCCAGACTTTTTAAGTTTCTTCATTCTGAATCGGTTTTTTTACGATGCTTTCCTACACCATTAGTCAGTGATGTCTAACCTACATTAAGAAAGTACATATGACTTTACAAAACTCACATTGTTACTAGCCAGGTTTAGAACCCGCACAATCGTACACAAAATGCAGGTGCCTAAACTTCTAGGCCACCACGACAGACTCCGGTCTGCTATTAAGAAATTACACATAAAAACGCAATAAAACTGTCTGACCCGAAAATTGAACACAGCAACTCATGCTTCAGCAGTCACGCTTGGTCCTTATTTGATGGGTATTCATCTGCCTAGCCTTTTCCCAACTATGTTGGGGTCGGCTTCCAGTCTAAACCGGATACAGCTGAGGACCAGTGTTTTACATGGAGCGACTGCCTATCTGACCTCCACAACCCAGTTACCGGGTAACACGACACCCCTTGGTACGACTGGTTGTCAGACTTTCTGGCTTCTGACTACCGGTAAGGACTGTCAAAGATGTACAAATGACAACCAGGACCAACAGCTTAACGTGCTTTCCGAGGCACGGAGGAGTCTCGCTATGACAAAGATGGTCACCCATCCACGGACCGACCGCGCCAAGCGCAGCTTAACGTGTGATATCGGTCGAACCGTGCGGCTGTTACTTAGCCACGAGCTCCTTCTTTATTAACTATCTTTTTTAAAGGCAATAAGTAAAATAGTCAAAATACATAAAGAAACTTACCCATTAATCCTAGCCATAGTGTTATAAGGCTGATTTAATTTAGTTGTAGCAACTAAATTCCTGCAGTAAAGTAACCAAATACAATCCAACTCGGTGTAAAAACTACCATTGTTGGCAACACTGTGCGTACTGTCAAAGGAGGTTTGTAAATGGTTTAGCGCGTGTGTGTTGGCATCAATGTTGCGTGACATTTGGTTCTGAATGTTGGCAGCTTGCAGTTCCTTGTTTGAAATTTGGTTGAGGATGTTTCTGCAAAAAGATTATTTTTTATGACTCTCCAAATATTATACATATTTTAAAAACTTGAAGTTGCAATGAGCTAATAAAGACCGACACTTGCGTGCCAACTGAATGGACAGGCCCACTCGGATCTGTATGACTCTTTCTTTAAATAAAAGAGCCTACATTGTACATCCATGATGAAATTACATTATGTCTGGGCCTTAAAAGAGACTTTGACCCTTGAGTTTGTTTCGATGTTTCTTCTCAAGGTAGTAAGATAATGACGTGCAAAAGTGTTATTTTATAAACTGTTTGCAAAATAAACATCATTTATCATTACGCGGATATTTTAAAATGTAATGCTATTTAAGTGAATAAATACTAACCTAGTATTCTTATAAGCTCTTCCAAGATGGATGGCGGCGCGCGCGGTGCTCATTCCCACTTCCATTACATTTTCTAGAAGGTTCTTCCCAATGTCCAGGTCGTCTATGGGGTCTTGGCGAGGACTTAGACGCTTTCTAAAAAAAATAACACAAAGACATTAGACGTAAAATTCACTAGTTTAGAAAAAAAACTGATTGGATTTAGAAAGGAGAAAGAAGATAAACGGAGAAAGAAAGGTGAGAGAAGTAAAGAAGTAGGAAAGATAGATGGGAGAAGGAGAGAAAGCAGAAAATAAAGAAAATAAATTTTTACGCTGATATTTGAAGCTATATTTCTCTCTTTCACACGTAAAACTTTAAACAAGGATGGCATTATAAAACAGAACTTTTTGCCATTTCCCAAATCAATGTTTTTTTTTAAATTATTACCAGTGAGCGATCCTGCACTATTTCCAACTACATATGTTGGGTTCGGCTTGCAGTCGGATGCAGCTGAGTACCAGACTTTTACATGGAGCGACTGCCTTTAGGTCAGCGCTGAAAATCAGCGCTGTAGTCTCGCGCTTTCGAGCGCGAACACAGCATTAATGCTGAGCTTTTCGCGCAAATAATGACGCATTAGTTAGTAGTTTTTTTTTATTATTTATGTTATTGTTCTTTAATTTTCTTTTGAGTATTTTTTCTCTTCTGTACTTTTTCTGTTACAGCGTCTTTTTTGTGTGAATAAATGCTTTTTCTTTCTTTCTGTCCTATCTGAGCTCCACAGCCCAGTTACCGGGTAACAGGATACCCCTTGGTAAGACTGGTTGTCAGACTTTTTGGCTTCTGACTACCCGTAACGACTGTCAAAGATCTACAAATGACAGCCGGGACCGACAGCTTAACGTGCTTTCTGATGCACGAGGCTCCTTATGAAATTAATAGGACGATCTATCGATTCGTGTGGCTGTTATTGAGCTACGAGCCACTAACCGTCCTACTAATGAAACCTAAGAAACCTGTAATCTGAAGTTTAACCATTTCCCACCTAACCCTTACTTAACGTCGTAATCCAGGATTAAGTTACTAACTTAACACTAAACAGCAATTATTGAGTGAGATTTATACTAATACGTCACTAAGCAGCAGATTAATTAAACTTTATAAGTAAGTATCACGAGTACTTACAAAAATATGGAGCTATCGTGAGCTACTTCGTTTTGCTTCGACTCAACCTTGCTGGGGTCCAAAAAGAGAGCGTTGAACGCAAACACATCAGGATCTTTCAGCATTTTATTTCGGGCTATCTCCTGAAAAACATCTCAAAGTTATATTGGGACTCTAAAAGTCATATGTACTTTCTAGGTATATCTTAGACACCACTGTCTAACGGTGAAGGAAAACACCGTGAGGAATCCTAGACTTAAAAAGTCTGAAATCGCCAGTCCACCTTGAGCGCACGTGGTGATCAAAGCTCATGCCTTCTCTGACAGGACTCTTCTGGACAGTATATATAGGCTGATGATATATGTTACAAAGTAACTAGATCTGCAATCACCAAACACAATGCGTGCCATGAAAGTTTGAGCCCCTATCCACAATTCACGTCATCTGTCAGCTTGACTTCAACTGAATGTCTGGAAAAACTGACTGTCGCCGTCTTTGTCGAACAAATGTCACGTACATAATGTTTCAGTTAGTGTGAAAGAGATAAATATAATGTTGCAACAAAGTGGTTACTAGTTTCAAAGTTACGTCTATATACCAAAAAATTGGTTATGTTTTTTTTGACGCGTAATGTTCGGGATTGCATCTCTATTGATATATCTCGATTAGGGAAATGCAAATCTCGCGAGATTGGGGCTCAAGCGAGATCTCGCGAGATTGGGGCTCAAGCGAGATCTCGCCAATTTCGAGATCTAAAAACAACAAGAAGTAAAAAAAAAACTTATTATCTAAGTTGAGTTATTAAACTGAGATATTATTATCAATTAAATAAACCTATATCTACTCAGTAGATCCATTGGATATAACAGATTATAAGACGTTTTTATGCTCGAGTGCAATCTCGTTAAACTCGTGAGATCTCGCCCATTTCTCGTCCGAGATTAATCTCGCTAAAAATGGCAGAGATCTCGCGAGAACGAGATTGCATTCCCTAATCTCGATGGAAATACTAAGTAAGTTTTAAACATACCTGATTCTCCCAAGCCATCAGTTGTATATTATGAAGCAGCATGACATCTAGTGTCAGAATACCAAACGATAGCAAGTCAGTGCTGTTCGTCACCATAATTTTCCGGCTGCTATTAAAATTCGTGTAGTTCTCACCAAAATACATGTCTTTAAGTTTATGCATGACAATAGTCACATTGCCTTCGACCAAGCTTTCGTTGAGAGCTTTCAGAAGGGAGCCGAAGTCGTTGTCGTTTCTAGTCTGGTTGTGGTTGAAGTCGGGGTCAGTGACCACCCAGTCGTGAAGTTCTTGCACTTTTTCTATGAGATACGATGTCATTGTATTGCTCTGCATATAATCGTCGTAAAGATTTTCGTCATTGTAAAAGTAGTCGTCTTTGGCTGGGAAGAGAGAAAATATTTAGGTTCATAATACATGACAAACCCGCCAAGTGCGTGTCGGGCCACGTGCAGTAGGGTTCTGTAGTAGGTCTTAGTTAGTCGACTATTACTCTGTATCCTTTTATTGTGAATTTATTCACATTTCTAAGGACAGCCATTCAAAAGTTAGAGGGGGGATGTTCGTATCGAACAAAAATTTGCAGTTAAAAGCTAGATATTTCGCAAATGGCATACCTACTTAACCGAAAAATGGTCCTCACACACCTATCATATTTTTGAAAGACTTAAATCTATCGATACCCCACACGAAACGATGCGCGAGAAAAAAATATTCATCCCCACTTTACGTGTTTGGGAGCTAGCCTAAAAAATTTTTTTTTCATAATTTAATTTTACCACTTTGTCGGCGTGATCAGGGAACCCTAAAAACAATCCTCCCTTAACTTCTAGGGGAGATAACATAATAAATATTTCATTTTACCACAGACAGACAGCCTCGGAGCTATTTACCGGACAGACAGACGGACATGGCGAAACTATAAGTGTTACTCGTTTACTACGGAACCCTAAAAACAACGACACTCACCATCCATATCGTAAGGTAAATCCAAATTTATATTTTTCCCAAAATCCGGTAACATCGGTTTAAAACTCGGCACATAACCTTCTACTAATTTCATTTTTGTGTCATTTGCTTCAATTTTTTTCGCCACTTTCGGTTCTTTAGGAGTTTCTACGTTCATACTATCTTCTGTATTCAGAATCTTCTCTTCTGCAGTTATTTCTATAACAGCCTTATCTTTCTTCTTAATATTCCTCTCTTCGTGAACAATTTCGTCGTGTAACGGATGTATTTGCGTTTTTGCAATAAGGTTTTTGTGTTCTCTGTTTGCGACGATATTTTTGAATATCGAGAGCTTTTCTAGAATGGCGTTTTCTTCGATTTCGTCTGATGTTGGGGTGTACTGTGTCGTTTTTGGGTACTGTGGGGCGCGTATTGGTTCCTGGCAATGAGAAATTGTGTGATTAGGTTGGATTATTCGTAGGAATATTTTGTTGTTGTTGCCACTGGTGCCTGAGGTAAGGTATCTTTGCGAAAAAAGTTAGTCATGGACCGCAGAATAAAAACTTTTTTTACAAAAAAAAAACCGACTTTCTAAATTACTAAGAGAAAAATAAATTGACTTTCTGCTGAAACGCTAGTGTACCAACACATCGCTCTAGAAGTCGGTGTCTCTAAGTTACTGTCAGTATTTTGCCACCGACTTCTAGAGCGATGTGTTAGTCTACAAGCGTTTCAGCAAAAATTAAATTATTTTTTCTTTTATCAGTATTTTTGGAAGTCGTTTGTATTTTTTTGTAAAAAAGTTATTTTTATTTTTCGCTTTCAGTGTCTCGATCTTATTATTATTTTATCAGCATAATTGCAAAATTTATCAAATCATCTAAGTATGGGCAGATAAACCCATAACTCGCAAACCGTTATTTGAATATATTCGGTCGAGCGGTTCATCTTTAATTTGAATTCATACAGCCCACGCGGCCGAAGCCGCTGGCGGAAAGCTAGTTGATTATAAACTAGCTGGTGCTTCACTCCTATTGGTCTTAGCGTTATGATATATAGCCTATAGCCTTCCTCGATAAATGGGCTATCCAACACTTAAAGAATTTTTTAAATCGAACCAGCGGTTAGATTAGCGCGTTCAAACAAACAAACATACTCTTCAGCTTTATAATATTAGTATAGATAGGAGTGTGTACCGGTGATTGATACACTTCTCTGGTAGTAAAGGAGTCGGAAGTCCCCCACTTGGTGATGACGACCGTGGCGAGCACCAGCGCCGCGCAGACGGCAAAACACGAAGCACTGGCGATGATCCACACCTTCAAAGGCACCTGGAAGTACAAATAATCATCATCATCATCAGCCTATATATTGTCCCAGCATGGGCACAGGCCTCTTCTCATACAGAGAAGGCATGAGCATTGATCACCACGTGCGCTCAAGGCGGATTGGCGATTTCAGACTTTTTAAGTCTAAGTTTCCTCACAATGTTTTCCTTCACCATTAGTCAGTGGTGTCTTAGATATACTTAGAAAGTACATGTGAATTTAGAAAAGTCACATTGGAACTTGCCAGGTTTCGAACACTCGTACAGGAGATGCAGGTGCCTAACCACTAGGCTATCACCACACACTGAGTAGAAATGAGAAACAGACCAGAAAGAGTGACCGACTTTGGTCACAGCGTCCAATCTCAATGTAGACTAGCCAGGTACGCAGGAGATATTATAGTGCACGCACGCTTGCAGACACAGGTGCACTCTCTATTCCCTCACTCTCATAGTCCGATGGGACAGCAATCCGACAGCTTTACGGGCTCCGAGGCACGGAGGGGTGTCGCTCTGCTAAGTCACCCATCCATGGACAGACCGCGGCTAACGCAGCTTAACCTTGCTAACCTATCAATCCGCACTACTGTTACTTAGCTACGATCCAGTAAGTTGGTGGTGTTACACCCTCGTGCTTGGGAGGGCACGTTAAGCCGTCGTCCCCGGCTGCTATCTTGATAGCAGTTGTTGTTACAATTCCATGTCAGAGGCCGTCATCGGCTTTGAGAAAACTCTGACACTAGGGCTTGTTAGGTTGGTAAAACGTGCGGCCCACACGATAAGTAGAATAAGTATGGAGTATGGCTTTAGCCCAACAGTGGGACAACCACTTACAGTAGTTTTGTCCGGTACTCGATGTATAACGGTGGGTCGCGGCGGCAGTGGTCGGCGTGCGTTCGGCAGGCGCTCGGGCACGCTCGGGTACTTTCGGCTCCAGTCGGTCGTCATAGTCGCGCGACTGTCGCACGACGTAGACGACGGCGGTCGCTTCTCGTATTCGTATTGAAACATTCTGAAATCAAAAATATACAGACGAATGAGTGCTAAAGCGCCTAAATTCGCCGCTAGAGGCGCTAGTATAGAGTAAGGTCTCGAGAAATGTCAAATGTTACTCTATTTTATCTGTTAAAGAGATCTTTCATTGCGAGCACTTTTATCGCGGATTTTTATAAATTATTGATGTTTATCGCAAATATATTATGCCATTCCTGATTGATAATGGCAGAATTCAGATATAATTTAGAACGGAATAAATGTTAGTTCTTTACACGAAAAGCTAAGAATAGGTGCAAAATATGTGGGCTTTAAAAACAGTTAATTCGAAGGTAGTTGTAGTAGTTACTATCTACATGTGCCAGTGTGCTTACTTCAGCGTATTTATCTATCAAAAGTTAGTATTGTAGAGTTTTGAGCTGTTTTTCTGTTGACGCACAGGACCTTACTCAACAGTAGCGCCATCTGGTGACTGCAAAAACGATAGCTCCCATTGAGAACCACCTTTTTTATGTCGGTTAATAATATAATAACAATGAGGATCCGTAACGTTTTTAGTTGACAATGCAGATTTGTAGAGCTAAGTAATCCTTAACATACAGTGCAAAAATTTTTGATCTACGATAAAAATTGACGAAGTTATGACCAAATTACTAGCGAAGTTCACCGAGCGGTCGCCGCGATAGCTGTGACGTCACTCCAACGGTTAGCCGTTGGCAGCAGTATGGCGCGCAGTGTTTTGTTTGATTAATTGTGACTTTCAAACAAATTAAGTGTCCGATTTGTGTCTAATTCACCTTTTCAAACATGTATTAATATTGTATAGTGCCAAAATGTACAAATACTTCTATTATTACCTTAGAAAAAATATTTTTAACGTGCCGAAAAACGCAAAACTTCTTCAAAATGGTATCCTGTTGTAAAGAGATGATTGATGATGATTTTTTCAAGCCATCCTAAGTAGGTACATACTGAATGAATTATTTGTAACAATGAACGAGGTGGCAAAAAATAGCCATTGAAAACCAATATTAAGGTTTCCGTTATAGATCGACAAGTATATAGGGAACTATGAACTAAATAAAGCGCAAGTTGGTTAAATAGCCATCCGCGAAATGATCCGCATAGGAATGAACGAAAACAACATTTGTTTATCAAGATTTCTGTACCAATACATTATATTCATTATTTTTTACACCTACCTACTGCTGCCTCCACACAATCACCGATGATCGCGGTGATTTGCTATACATTGCTGCGTTGGATGAAAAACTCTCAAGAGTTTTTGAGAGTTCACAGCAATGTACAGCGATTCACCGCGATAATAGCCGATTGTGTGGAGGCCTAAAGATTTTAAATCAATATCTTAAGATTACTAATAAGTAACGTAGATTAACTTAGAACTAGATTACTGAGATAATCAAATGTCATGAAAGAATCCACCTTTGGAAGATTATCTGACTGAGCTCGCACAAAACCAGCCTCTACTTTATTAGTACTCATATTTTAGGACGTTTTATACTCAAATATCACAAAACACACTCTAACAACACTTTACGTAAAATAAATTGCCAAATATACTGACCAACCGCGTCGCAGCTCCGCCGAATAGTGAAATATGAATGCAGACTGCGCTCGGTTCCGTTGGAGTGACGTCACACGCTCCCGCGGACATTAATTTTTAGCGGCCGGAACGGCAAATGTTTATTACTTAATATCTTCATAAGTAATGGTCCGATTTCGATAATTCAAAAAGATATATCATTCTTATGACATAAAGAATAACATAGATACTAGTTTTATTGAATTTGCTATTACATTACTGATCCTCATTATAAGTATAGATACGTGTCGAATTCGGACCCATAACGACTGACAAAGATCTACAAATGATTTTAGGCCAGAAGTTTTTATTATGTCACTAGCTTCCCGCCAGCGGCTTCGCCCGCGATATTTTAGCTAATGGATACAAAAACTTGACAAATTAATTATACTAAAACCTTCTTCATTAATCACTCTATCTATAAAAAAAACCGCATCAATATCCGTTGGGTGGTTTTAAAGATTTAAGCATACATAGGGATATAGGGACAGAGAAAGCGACTTTGTTTTGATGATGAAGTGATATGCGCGCGCATGTTACGTAGGCACGCTGAGCAGTATTTAATAGGATGTTAGCTTGTATCATTAGCCTCAGGCCTAGCTATTAATTATTACTGTGTACAAAACTAGGATGTTACATGACTATGTGCAATAATCTCCCTCCAGACCGACTTCGGTGACAACCAATCTCAATGTAGACTAGCCAGGTACGCAGGAGATATTATAGTGCACGCACGCTTGTAGACACAGGTGCACTCTCTATTCCCTCACTCTCACAGTCCTCAGGGACACAACCCGACACGACCGGGGAGAGATCACAAGCAGGACCGACAGCGACACGTGCGAGCCGAGGCACGGAGAGGTCTAGCTATGTTAAGAAAACGGTCACCCATCCATGGACTGACCTCGGCTAGCAGCTTAAGCTTGCTAATCTGTCGATCTGCACGGCTGTTCTTTAGCTTCGTGACCCTCATTTTGGAATTCCGACTAAAAATGGTAAAAAGAAACACTCATGGTTTCACTTCGTCTGTCCGTCCGTCTGTCGCAAATTATTTCAGGAACTATTAACAGTTATAAAGAACGAGTCTTTATAAGTATTGCGATTGAAAAATCATATTGCTTTTATGGAAAAAGTGGGGGAAGTGGGGTTTAAAATTTAATTTCAAAGTATATACATAGTTATTGGGTCATGTGTGGTATCATAATGTAAGAAGAAAGAAAGAAATCGGTCCAGTAGTTTTTGAGTTAAATCCCTACAAACAAACAAATCTCTCTTTTTTATAATATTATATTATTAAGTATAGATTAGTATAGAAAATATTCTTTCCAAAAATTGGAACCCACGGTGCGAGATTCCGACTCGCACTTGGCCGGTATTTTAATTATTATCTTGTGAAACTAGGATATTACATGACTACGTGCAATATTGTAAGTACTCGCTACATAGGCTTGGTTGCTACATACTATATAGGATATTGGTAATTTTTTGAGCTAGACTGTGGCTTTTAGTAAGTGAATAAAGTATCCAATGTATTACATTTATTATTTACTAGCTTCTGCCCGCGACTTCGTCCGCGTGGAATAGTGGTGCTCCGCTCCTATTGGTTTTAGCGTGATGACATATAGCCTATAGCCTTATTCAATAAATGGGCTATCTAACACTGAAAGAATTTTCAAATCGGACCAGTAGTTCCTGAGATTAGTAGCGTACGCAAAAAAAAGTAACTTTTCTGGTTGATTTCTTACACCTTGTGTCCGAATAACCCAAATATCTTACGGAACCCTATTTTTTTCCAAAATAAAATTTAGCCTATGTTACTTCTGGATAATGTAGCTTTCGAATGGTGAAAGAATTTATAAAATCGGTCCAGTAGTTTTTGAGCCTATTCATTACAAACAAACAAAGTTTTCCTCTTTATAATATTAGTGTAGATTACAGTGACAAATGTATTTACCCGACTGCGTCAGAAGGAGGGTTATGTTTTTCGTGAGTATCTATCTATACTAATATAATAAAGCTGAAGAGTTTGTTTGTTTGAATGCGCTAATCTCAGGAACTACTGGTTCGATTTGAAAAATTGTTTCAGTGTTAGATAGCCCATTTATTGAGGAAGGCTAAGGCTATATATCATCACGCTAAAACTAATAGGAGCGGAACACCACTATTCCACGCGGACGAAGTCGCGGGCATAAGCTAGTGTATACGTATAAAAATGTTTGGCACGCTCTGCAGCCTGAACGGCTCGCCTGTGAGAGTGACACTGGGTATATTGAAATAAAAAAATGGAAAATCGGAAATAAAAAAACAATATAACTGAAAACCCTCAAAAATAAAAGACTCCTGCACTTGATTTTTTCTTTTTAGTTTTTAGGGTTCCGTAGTCCGACAAGGAACCCTTATAGTTTCGCTCTGTCCGTCTGTCTGTCTGTCTGTCTGTCTGTCTGTCCGCGGCATAGCTCCGTGGTTTTTGTTATTAGAAAGCTGAAATTTGGTAATAAAATAAAATATTATGGGTGTGTGAAGATCATTTTTCGGTTAAGCGCGCCATTTGCGAAATATCTAGATTTTAAGTGAAATTTTTTGTTCGATACGAGTTACCCCCCCCTCTAATTTTTGAATGGCTGTACCTAGAAATGTGAAAAAAATCACAGACGTAGCACATGTAATGAACTTACAAGGAAAACTATCACGGCTAAGTAGGCTTAACTGGTTACAGAGTTATAGTCGACTAACTGAGACCTACTACGGAACCCTACTGCGCGTGGCCCGACACGCACTTGGCCGGTTTTTTTTTGACTCCGATATTCGACTCAAATGTGTTGTAGTATCGTATATCGAGCGGCGCCGCGGGCATAACTAGTCTAGAACTCTAGACTATCTATTACGACGAGAGGACTATCTCACGTGCCACTAAGAACGCAAGAGCGACCATCATTACGCTCTGGTAAATACGATCATGATATTATCTCTCACATCCGGAAGAGTTCGTTGACTTCTAAAAGAAGACGAGCAATTTTTACCCGATTACGGCAAAGACAGACGTTATATAATCTATCTATATCTTCTATACTTATAATAAATCTGTAGAGAGGTCAATTCTGTACATGAAATATATTTCCAAAATAACTATCAGGGGGTGATTAGGGATCGATACTGATGCCAAAAATGCAATCAGTAAATTTTTTGCCTGTCTGTCTGTATAAACGTTATAGAATTATAGAAACAAAAACTACTCGACGGATTTTAACGAAACTTGGTACAATTATTTTTCATACTCCTGAGCTGATTCTAGTATACTTTCATCACGCTACAATCAATATAAGCAGAGCAGTAAAGGGAAATGTTGGGAAAACGGGAGAAGTTACTCCATTTTGTTTAAACGCGCTAATCTCAGGAACCGCTGGTCCGATTTGAAACATTCTTGCAGTGTTATATAGTCCATTTATCGAGGAAGGCGATAGGCTATATCATCACGCTAAGACCAATAGGAGCGGAGCACCACTATTCCACGCGGAGGAAGTCGCTGGCAGAAGCTAGTTTATAATATTATGTAAGTCACATAATTTGTGTGACATTTTTATATACATACAAAAGTAGCGGGCACAATAAAATATAAATTGAAACGAATAAATTGTTCTAGGTACAACACTTCATATTCATGAATGTACGCAATATTTTTCAAAATAATTTATGGCGATTTTTATTAAAGTTAGAAGAGCGAAAACTCTGAAGAAACATAATCATGATAATACTATGTTTTACTTGCGTCCTCACCTATATATATTATAATCTACATGAAAAAGTCGGCTTACAGTCTAATCAGGCGCATCAGCTTATATATTGTCCCACAGCTGGGCACAGGCCTCTTCTCACACAGAGAAGACGTGGTTTAGGCTCCACTCGCCCCTTGGATCTCGCCCCTTGCGATTAAAATGTTCCACTCACCCCGTTTTTTATTACTTTGGAGTATTGATTCGCCCCTTATGAAGGGGCAAGTGGAAAATTGACATTTAAATAATTATTTTGAAGTATTGACTCGCCCCCTGCGGCATTTCCTTTAAAATTTAACAAAAAAGATACAGTTAGACAGAAAAATACATTCATTATGAATAACGCTATGTTTGATTATTTTAATAACTCTATCTGTAATTTCACTAACTCGTGACACTTGTGATAGTTTTTGCTACCTGTCTTATGTACTATAACAAAAGGAACCTTTTTCATGGGTCCAATAAACAAAAGGTTTGTTAAAATATGTTACCCGTTGAGAGAGTGGTATATATAACGCTTTCTCTTTCTAAGTTCGTATTATAATGTGGAAGGTATGTGCATATTTACTAATTAGTTTAGTACTTATCTTCAAGTGAAACTAAGTAGGTGAAATATTCCTGTGTATTGAGAGTGCAATTCCTGATTAGATGTTAAGGTAAATATTTTTTGTTAAATTATATTAATAAATTAGGTATTATTACATACTTTATTATTTGTGTTTAGCTACTAGTGCTGTTTAGCTAGTTTTATTACATCGCTACAAATATATAAATGAATTTTGGTATTCTTGCCTTGTACGCTTTATTCACAAACACTCAGTGAGTTTTCGAGTAAAATAAATTCTAGAGTCAGAAGAACAAAACCATGGTCTTTAGAATTAAAGGTAGCATCGCTATTAATCATTTCAATTACGATGATACACTTGAAAAGATAAATAAATAAAGTTTTTTTTATTATTTTAATTTTTGTTATAGAAAAATGTCAGCAGAATTGAGTGGTTCGAGCTGTAGTCAGGGTTCAAATATTACTTTTATTAAGTCGCAAAGAGGAGGCACAATTTTGCTGAGAGCTGGACACAGCTACCACAGTAAAAGAAATTACAAGAGCGGTGCTTCTAACTGGCATTGTATCAACGGGCCAAGTTGTAAAGGTACCCTTACCATTAAAGGGGAATCAATTTTATAAGAAACACGACATTCGTGTGTCCCAAATTTTGAACAAACCGAAATCAAGAAAATTTTAAATACTTGTAAAAATAAAATAGCAGAAGATGCAAGGTTCTCAATTCAAGAAATCTTTGAAAGTGGAATATTAACTTACAAAGAAAAAGGATACGATCTACTTCAGAAATGTCCTGAATATAAAAATGTTAAGTGTGGTCTGTCAAATTTCAGGAAAAAGGCTTTTGGGATAAATAGAATTTCGATTTTGCGACTTGTGTAAACGATAAAAGGGTCAAATTAAAAACTGAAAATCGAAATAAAACACAGACATAGAAAATCTGTGATTATTTTGTACTTTTTTTTATCTATGTTATTTTTATTTACCTAATTATTATCTATGAACCAAAAAGTGTAACAAAATGTAACAAATTGAAAAGGTTTTATACGTGATTAGATACCAAATTACATTTTTTTAACTCCACGTGCAGTTTTATTTCAATCTTCACCATTAAACCCTATGAAGACACTATAAAAGTTTTAAGAAAAAACCGGCCAAGTGCGTGTCAGGCCACGCGCAGTAGGGTTCCGTAGTAGGTCTCAGTTAGTCGACTATAACTCTGTAACCGGTTAAGCCTACTTAGCCGTGATAGTTTTCCTTGTAAGTTCATTACATGTGCTACGTCTTAGATTTTTTTCACATTTCTAGGTACAGCCATTCAAAAGTTAGAGGGGGGGGTAACTCGTATCGAACAAAAAAATTCACTTAAAATCTAGATATTTCGCAAATGGCTCGCTTAACCGAAAAATAGTCTTCACACACCCATAATATTTTTGAAAGACCTATCTAACGATACCACACGAAGGGGTACGCGAGAAAAAAAATATTCATCCCTACTTTACATGTTTGGAAGCTACCCTAAAAAAAAATATTTTTCAAAATTTTATTTTACCACTTTCTCGGCGTGATCAATATACATATTCATACCAAATTTCAGCTTTCTAATAACAAAAACCACAGAGCTATGCCGCGGACAGACAGACAGACAGACAGACGGACAGAGCGAAACTATAAGGGTTCCTTGTCGGATTACGGAACCCTAAAAAATGATCATGTTTCATTTTAAAAATTGTAGTGCTGACGCTACTTTTAACTTACTAACAATCGGGGGCGAGTTGAGTTATCTATTATTCAAGGGGGCGAGTTAATATACTTAGGCAATCAGGGGCAAGATCCAAGGGGCGAGCTGAGCTCAAACCGAAGACGTGAGCATTGATCACCACGTGCGCTCAAGGCGATTAGGCGATTTCAGTCTTTTTAGAGTTCCGTAGTCCGACAAGGAACCCTTATACTTTCGCCATGTCCGTCTGTCTGGTAGCTCACAAACACGTAAAGTGGGCATGAATATTTTTTCTCGCGTACCCCTTCGTGTGGGGTATCGTTAGATAGGTCTTTCAAAATTATTATAGGTGTGTTAAGACCATTTTTCGCTTAAGTGAGCCATTTGCGAAATATTTAGCTATTAAGTGCAAATTTTTGTTCGATACGAGCATACCCCCGCCTCTAACTTTTTAATAGCTGTCCTTAGAAATGTAAAAACAAATCACAGACGTAGCACATGTAATGAACTTACAAGCAAAACTATTACGGCTAAGTAGGCTTAACCGATTACAGAGTTATAGTCGACTAAGACCTACTACGGAACCCTATTGCGCGTGGCTCAACACGTACTTGGCCGGTTTTTGACAAATGAAAATGCCACCATTCTCTTTTGAAATTGAATACCAATTTCTAAAATACACAATTTTTTTTCGCATAGGAAATCATCAAATGACTTCTCCCGCCATGGGTGGAGTGGGAGTGTCAGACTCTTACTGACTAAAACCCATCCATGTTCCTTCCTCAGCCCTTTGTATTTCGGGGGCGC
This sequence comes from Pyrrhia umbra, assembly GCA_963891755.1. NCBI lineage: Eukaryota > Metazoa > Arthropoda > Insecta > Lepidoptera > Noctuidae > Pyrrhia > Pyrrhia umbra. The sequence continues at coordinate 1,807,789 of OY982946.1, forward strand.
GGTATCTCTTTCGAATATCCCGCAGCCCCGGCAGGCTATGGCCCTGGGGGAGGGCCTCGTACACATGAAAACATTACACATTTTGTGGTCAGTCGGGTAAAAATATATTTAGTCTTTACATCAATATATATAAAAATCAATGCCACATTTCGTTGTAATTTTGTAACTCAAGAACGGGCTCACCTATCCAGACCAAATGTTTAGGCTTTGTTCGGACTATTTAGTAGATGGTTTATGTGAAGTTTGCACAAAATCGGTCGAGCGGTTCATCTTTAATTTGAATTCATATAGCCCACGCGGGCGAAGCCGCTGGCGGAAAGCTAGTTATATATAAAACAAAGTCGGGTTTGATCGAACACGTATAACTCGAGAACGGCTGGACCGATTTTCATAGTTTTTGCTTTGTTGTATTTGTCTCCGTTCCGAATAGCAGAATAACTATGAAAAACAAAGTTCGCCGGGCCGGCTAGTTGATTATGAAGCACAAATACTTTAAGTATGCGTGAGTCATATATGTAAAGAGACAATTGTTATACAATTAACAGTCATCGGTCGCTTTGAACCTGTCGACTAGTCATATAAACTAGCTATTTTGAGGGAACGACCTCGCGCACCGATTTTACGAAAAATGTAAACAAAAATCCCGACTGCGTAAAAATACTCTTAATATAAACTAAAAAGAATAAAACAAGTTTGGTTGATCTGAACTGAAGGAAAAATGCGTAGAAAGTAATTGACCTAAACTATAACAATTAGTATATTTAAATACGAGATATAGCGACTTTGACAGTCGGGACCCATAATGGATAGGAATGAGTCTAAGTTATTTAATGGGCCCCTAACTCGAAAACCATAACCCTCCTTCTGTCGCAGTCGGATAAAAACATAACCTATTTTGTTCTAATTTTCCCACATAGATAAATGAAATGGCATTAACTGATACATGATGATGTATAGAGAATGAAATTGACATAAATGCGCCATCCTTACGTCCTTTTGTTAATTTCTGTGGCAGAATTAGAAGTCGAAATAGATTACGACTTTGTTTACTTTTTTCATAAAATTTATTGGTGCCTATACTATAACCTTCTCCAGAGTAACCTCTATCTCCGTGCTAATTTTTTGTTTAAATCTGTTCAGTAGATCCAGAGATTAACCCCTACAAAATTACAAACTTTATCTCTTTATAATATTAGTATAGACCAGCAATTTCCCGCTGTTTTGCCCACATCCCAAGGAAACTACACATACGGATTAAAACTATACTTATCCTAACCTAAGTATCAAAAATTCATAATTCAAAAATTATTTATTCAAACTTGGCTGAAAATCAGCGCGTTTTGAAAGACTAAAAAAAATATATTTTTTTTGCAAAAATAGAACCGACTTAAAAAATACTACAAATTGAAAAATACGTAATAAATCCTTCTGGAAGTCGGTGTCTCCAATTACGTATTGTTATGTGTATTTTCGCCACCGACTTCTATACGATGTATTATTGGCTATTTTTCAATTTGTAGTGTTTTTTGAGTCGGTTCTATTTTTGCAAAAAAGTTTTTCACTTATTTCTCGCTTTTTAGTGGGTCGGTTTGTAATATAGATAAATTACAATATCATAATGTCTAATGCTCATCACCTTAATAAGGGTGTACTCTATACCTCTGCTTTCTTCTTAGAGCTTATTAATTATTATATTACTTATTAACTATATTATACTTGATTAATGGAATGGGGAAAGCAATACCTAGGCATACGATCGCAGCATACGCGGGTCCTTTGCTGTTACTAATTGAAGACTTCCATTGCATATCTCCGAACTTCGAAGATCTTCATCAGATCCTAATAAACTATAACGATGGTCTAGAAGACAAATGTGCTAACTACAAAATTTTGATAATGTAACACTTTAATGCCAAATGTATTAAATGAGCACGCTCTACCGATCGCACTTATCCAAATTTGTAAATAAAATTTTGTAGTTAGCACATTTGTCTTCTAGACCATCGATATACCAAAACTTTCCTTGAAAAATATGCATTTAAATAACGAAACCTCATCCAAATCGCACCAGTAGTTTTCGAGAAAATTGCAGATATTCAAACTTACATATATACATACATAGGGGTCGAATACAGAACCTGCCTTTTTTGAAGTCGGCTAAAAATACCGAAGCGTTAATTTCATGCATGTGGGTGAGCTGGGCGAGCATCAATTGTTTTGTTATTTCGAATTTAAATTCGTTCATTTGTTAGTATAATTAGTAAATTCATGTTTCTTCGGTGAGGCCATACTTATGTAGCTAGCGTATTGCATCGGTCGATTTATCGAGTTATCATCATCATCAGCCTATATATTGTCCCACTGCTGGGCACAGGCCTCTTCTCACACAGAGAAGGCATGAGCATTGATCACCACGTGCGCTCAAGGCGGATTGGCGATTTCAGACTTTTTAAGTCCAAGTTTGCTCACGATGTTTTCCTTCACCGTTAGTCAGTTACGTCTAAGATATACTTAAGTTCATATGACTTTAGAAAAGTCACATTGGTACTTGCCAGGTTTGGAACTCGCACTCTCGTACACGAGAGGCACGTGTCTTAACCACTAGGCCACCACAACCTATACATTCACACGATATTTACCAAGTCACTATAGTAGTTTCACACGGTTTCACCCGCGCCCTATTTAACGTACAGACACACAGGCAAGCAAGAAGGCAAGACTACATTCTATCTCTACACTAAATTTCATCTCAATCGATGCAGCCGATTTCATATGCAAGTGTTGACGATGATCGTTCTTTATAACTGTTCCAAATTTCAAGTCGATAGCATTAGTAGTTCCTGAAATAATCAGCTGTGACAGACGGACAGACGAAATAAAACCATAGGGTTTCTTTTTTAGCATTTTTGGTACGGAACCCTATAAAGTCAGAATACGCCAATCCGACTTGAGCAAGCGTGGCGATCAATTCCTTCTTAGTAGAAGAAGAGCTTGGCCATCTCATCATCTGCCTAGCCTTTTCCCAACTATGGGGTCGGCTTACAGTCTAAACCGGATGCAGCTGAGTACCAGAGTTTTACATGGAGCGACTGCCTATCTAACCTCCACAACCCAGTTACCGGGTAACACGATACCCCTTGGTAAGACTGGTTGTCAGACTTTCTGGCTTCTGACTACCCGTAACGACTGTCAAAAATCTACAAATGACAGTCGGGACCAACAGCTTAACGTGCTTTCCGAGGCACGGAGGAGTCTCGCTATGACATAGATGGTAACCCATCCACGGACCGACCGCGCCAAGAGCCAATGAAGTCAGCAAAATTCTTCTATGTACATATTTAAAAGTACAAATACAAATACAAAATTATTTATTTCTTCAATTCAATTTTCCTTGAACAAAAATTCAGCAACATCGGTTTGGACCTTAACTTCTCTAAGTGTGAAATTTACCTCCCTGATATAACCGACAGACAGTCAACCCTATTAAAATTTAATGCAATAGCCCCGCAAATCAAAATCCTTGAAAAAAGCTCATTGCACCTCCTAGGTTCACCAATTTTGGAAGACAGTTTTGAAAATTTCATTGACTCAAAAATAGCTAATTTTTAAGATATTTCGGAGAGACTACTCAAAATTAATTTACACTCGGCTTTTACTTTACTAAAATATTGTTGTTTTGGCCCAAAATTTATTTATAATCTCCGCTCTTCCCCTCTATGGAAGCAGCCGCATCTATTAGACAAAGTGGACCAAATTATTCGTAACACGTTAACGTCATTATTTAATGTGGCTTTGGACGACCGTGCGTGGCTTCAAGCTACTCTTCCCATTCGTTTTAGTGGCCTCGGCGTCCGCAAAATTTCTAGTGTTAGTCTACCGGCGTTCTTATCCTCGGTCTACAGCACTGAAAGTTTAACCAGGAAAATTTTAGCTCCATCGCTGGTTGACTCTGAGGTGCCGTATTTGACTGATGCTATGAACGCCTGGAAAATGGCTTGCCCAAACACAGTTTTACCTGACAACCCCGCTTCCCAGAGACAATGGGATGAGCCGCTTTGCAGGTTGGTACGAAAAAACCTTATTGAAACGTCTACCAACACTGCTGAGCGTGCTCGCCTTCTGGCTTTGGGAGAGTGGGAGTCAGGTCTTTGGCTTCACGCACTTCCATCACCCAACATAGGCACTATGCTGGGTGATACAACATTTCGGCTCGCTACATGCTTGCGCCTGGGCGCTCCCTGTGGAGCTCCGCACCGCTGCCAATGCGGCGAATCCGTGGACAGCCTTGGTCACCATGGTCTTTCCTGCATCAAGAGCGCAGGTCGCATAGCACGGCATGCCAGCATTAACGACATCATCCGCCGTGCTCTTGTCACCGCCGGGGTGCCAGCCGTTCTAGAACCCAATGGTTTGGCACGCGACGACGGCAAGAGACCGGATGGGATGTCTGTAATGCCATGGAAGATGGGAAGGTCTTTGGTGTGGGATGCAACTTGTGTCGACACCCTTGCTCCATCCCATCTTCCCAGTACGGTGGGCTGTGCTGGTGCAGCTGCCGCAGCTGCAGAAAACCTTAAACGGCGCAAATATATAAACCTTAGTGGTAATTATATATTTGAGCCGTTTGGGGTAGAAACATTAGGGCCATGGGGTCCAAGTGCCCGTCTACTATTTCGTGATATAGGCAAACGTTTAGTAGACTCCACGCGTGATCAAAGGGCTGGCCTATATTTCGGTCAAAGAATCAGCATTGCCATACAACGTGGCAATGCAGCCAGCCTTTTGGGCACGATTCCCGTTGACAGCGATGCGGATGAATATTTTGATGCCTAAATATATTAGTATAATTTATTATTTTTATGTTTTTATTATTGTAAATACAAGTAAATATGTAAATAAATAAGTATAGATAATTCAATAAAATTGACATGAGTAATCCCAAAAAAAAAAAAAAAAATTTCTTCAATTGGTGGTTTTCAATCAGTTTGTGATTGGAGCCTACTTTTAAACAAAAAATGCTTGTATTAGTAGACTCCACTCTTCCATATCAAGAAATCGTTAGAGACAATAAAAATAGCACAAGAAATATGTACTAGATATAATAATATTAATAAAATAAGATAAAAGTGAAGTGGACAATTATTTGTTCCATTTATTTAAGTAGGTATTAGGCTTTGGACTAAGCGTTAGTGTGTGTGTGTGTGTGAGTGTGGTGTGTGTGTGTGTGTGTGTGTGTGTGTGTGTGTGAGTGTGGTGTGTGTGTGTGTGTGTGTGTGTGTGTGTGTGAGTGTGGTGTGTGTGTGTGTGTGTGTGGTGTGTTAGGGTGTGTGTGTGTATGTGTTTGTGAGTGAGAGCGCGAAAGTTTACGTGTATACGTGTGTTATTATGAATTATTATGTGGGTATTAAATAGCTTATTTTAAAAGAAGAAACTGATTCGATGACTGACTGACTGACTTGAAGAAACTGATCGATCATCGCACAGCTGAAAACACTGGTTCTTGAAGCGTGAAATTTTGCACAAATGTTCCTTAAATGACGTAAGTAGTGCACTAAGAAAGGATTTTTCTAAATTCATATCCTTTTTTCGGATGGGAAATCATCAAATGATGGACCGGCCGGCATGGGTGGGGCGGAAGGGAGTGTCAGACTCTTACTGACTAAAACCCATCCATGTTCCTTCCTCAGCCCTTTATGTTCCGGGGGCGCGGTAACTCTTTCGAACATCCCGCATCCCCGGCAGGCTATGGCCCTCTAGACAACTGAGGCTCATTCATAATCTAAAGTATTGAAATATGAAAGTTTGTATGAAACTCTGACATTTTCAATTTGAACTCGTATAGCACACGCGAGCGAAGCCGCTGGCGGACTACTTGTTGTACAAGTAAATCTACACTTCAATTATAAAGAGGAAATATTTGTATTTTTGTGTGTATGTTTGTAATGAATAAACTCAAAAACTACTGTGCCGATTTCAAAAATTCTTTCACCATTGCAAAGCTACATTTACCCTGAGTAACATAGGCTACCCGTGCGAAGCCGAGACGGGCTGCTAGTATTACATAATAATTTAATGACTTTACTATAATAAGGAAGTAAGCCAACGTATAATAAAAATATGTTGTAACCGTTACGTGTTCTAATAAAAATGTTAACTTATAAACAATCAGATATAGAAATAACTACACAGGGGGCTTAGACAAAGTAACAATTTAAAAACGATAACGAAGTTCGAAAAGACTAAAATGTATGGGACTGACATAAGCCGCGTTAAATCACGTGGTCAATCGACATCGTTATCGCAAGTTGGTAGACAATGTTTTAATTCGTAACGAAACTATAGAGTAACGAATTGTTTTTGTGGCTATCCCATACAAATGCGTAGACAAGCAGCACTTTCAGCGTTCGCCTTCGCTTCGATCGCGATCGCCAAAAGAGATAACGAAACGAATGTTAAAACGTTGTAGTTATAGAAACATTATGGCCGGATTTCATTTAGCAGCAGATTTTTGACACGGTGTGATTACATTTACTTACATACTCTTAGGTAGGTATTTCTTCTGTGCATTATTGCAGATCGAAAATGCATTCTTTACGTTTATGTTTACGGCTGCACACAATGAAAACACCTGGGAGAGGCGCCAAAACCGGTTAAGACAGCGACGGCAATTGGAAACAATAGAGGATATGCTAGAATTGTTATTCATCCAACATTTCAGGCTTAATAAAAGAACATTTAGAAAATTATGTAACGACCTAAAATGTCATGCCGGATTAAAAGGTTCCCCTGAAATTCCCCTGGAAATAAAGTTAAAAAATTTAACATTCATAATCATAAACCAATTATTTACTTAATTATTGCAGGCATCATCGAACCAAATAGATTATACATATATAGATAACCAGATATACAGATTACTCCATCATCGTTAAATTATCCGACACTTTTAAAAATGAATCTATTTTGAATACTTACCATTAAGTTTTGGAGACCATCTAAAAGTAATAACACTTTATTCACTTACCACTGCCAAAATATTGTTTTAATTATAATTTGAAAACGATTAAACGCAACACTCACTTATTCTTAGCATTAAATACTTTTTGAAATCAACAACAACAACTACTAAGTTCGCGGGTTTGATCCGATTTGACACTTCTTGACTGACACTGACAGCTAAATTTTCGATACCATAAACAATATTTTTGTTTCTTAACGAATAAACAATTCGACACAACGATCGCGACAATAGTGTTACATTGGCTAGGAAATTGTTTTCGATATCTCAGTGACGATGACGAATTTAGATATCGTTTCGGTACGAAGCGATGTTACTTTGTCTAAGGACCCAGATCTAACTAACATGCTAAACGCAAAAGTTTGTAAAGACGTATGTATGTTTGTAGCTCTTTCACGCAAAAACTACTGAATGGATTTGGATAAAATTTCGTACACATATAGTTCATAACCTGGATAAAAACATTGGATAGTTTTTACCCGGGTGCGTAAAGTAGTTCTCACACGTGGGAAACAGCTTCATATTAAAAATGCGAAACTAACTGTATCTATTTGCTACGCTTTCACGTTAAAACGGCTGAACCGATTCTGATGAAATTTGGTATGGAGATAGCTAAAACCCTTGGAAAGAACATGGTATAGTTTTTATCCGGGTGCGTTATGTATTTTCTTCAGAACGCGGGTAAGCGTACGAGTAACAAGCAGTTTAACACTTAGGTCATTTAGGACCAAGTTCGACATTATGGTTACCTAATCAGCGCGTGTTTTAACCATGATGCGGGAATTTTCATGTTATCCACTTCTAGTTCAACCCTGGTTTAGTAATCGACCGTTTCAGGAATAAAAGTCTCAAATAATACGTTACCCATCGAAAGTTAGAAGTTTGAATTTATGGTTAACAGCTGTTTTAAGTTAATCGCATCGTTATCTCGTCATAGGTTACCGCGTTTAAAAAAACATGTTTTAACCACGATGCGGGAATTTTCATCTCATCCACTTCTTGACCAACACCGGCTGGGTAATCGACCGTTTTAGAAATAAAAAATCCAAATGATAAGTTGTCCATCGTAAGAAAGGAGTTTCAATTTATAGTACCTAAACAGCTGTTTTCAGTTGATCGGACTGTTATGTTGTCGGTGAACTTGGGCCTTACCAGATGTGGGTAACAGAACACGCTAAATTATCTGCTTACCTAGATATTACCGTACCGTTAACTTGATACTGAATACCTGAGAAGCCTCTGTTTGTACCGTTACGTCAGTGTAGCGATGTAAAGCGATTTCTGCGCTGTAGGACATGTAACACGACTTTTTAGCCAGGCCAGGCCTGTCCCACTCCCCGTGTAGGTATCAAAAATGTACCTACGCACAGCGGCCTATCCGAGACGGCTAGTCACTGGGGCCTCACGCGCGAGCCGTGAGTGACGTACGCGCAAGATTTGTTCCTTTGATTATATACGTATCTACTTCATTTGTTCGTTTCAATTATTCGTAAGTTTTTAGGAACGGGTTCCCGGACTAATCTGTTTGCATCGTAAGTCATTCCGCTGACCGTGTGATACGATTTGAAACGTCTTTTGTTGACAAAGATATTAATAGTAAGGCGGCGTAATTCAACATTATTTGAGTAATATAAGGCCTGTGTTTCTTTTCGTGAAGGTATCGAAAACGTAAGTAGGTATGTATGCACAAATGTATTAGAATTAAAGTACTGTTAACACCTACCTTAAGTTTTTATTTTGAAAGTCATTTGTTTTCTAGAGTACTACAAAAATGGTAATTCAGTATTTAGATTGATTTATTTTTTAAAAGGAGACAACCCTGTTTTCGTTAGAAAAGGTAAGCGTTACGCGCTAGAAAGAGACGCAACTTCTAGGCAACTATAAGCGTAGGTAATTACGCGCTGCGCGATCTGAATTGAACTTAATCGTATCGTCGCTAAAGTCTATATTTCTTTAGATGACTTTTCAAAGTGGCTCTTCTGTACTTGTACTATTATGTATTCTGTGGCCAGGCGGGTAGTGGAGCTCGTGGCTAAGTAACAGCCAGACTTTTTTTTTGTATGGCATCTCGCAGATCAGCCTAGAAGGTTGTCGACTGCTCAACCGGGGTTGCCTGTGACACTTCACTTCCTTAAATGAATGTAGGGTGTCCAGCCAGGGCTACTTACAAGACTAAGCGACTACACGCTGAGAGCACCCCCTAGTTGCGTACGGGCCTCGGCTAAGGGCGTCGCTGGGGGAGGACAGCAAGGGACAGGCTAGATCAGAATATATATGATTATTATAATCGAGAATTTTAAAGCCATTAGCCGAGCTTGCAAGCTATAACAGCCGCACGGTGCACTTGGCGCGGTCGGTCCATAGATGGCTAACATCAATGTCATACCAGAGACTCCTCTGTGCCTCTGTCCCGGCTGTCATTTGAGGATCTTTGACAGTCGTTACGGGTAATCAGTACCAGTGTTTTATATGAAGCGACTGCCTATCGGACCTCCACAACCCAGTTACCGGGTAACACGATATCTCTCAGTAAGACTGGTTGTCAGACTTTCTGGCTGTGTACCCGTAACGACTGTCAAAGATCTACAAATGACAGCCGGGACCAACAGCTTAACGTGCTTTCCGAAGCGCGGAGGAGTCTTGGTATGACATAGATGGTCAGAAACGGACCGACCGCGCCAAGCGCAGCTTAAATTTTGAACTATCGACCCGTGCGGCTGTTACTTAACCACGAGCTCCTCCACATATTAAACTGAAAAAAAATCATAACCCTTTTTTTACCGTGGTCGGGTAAATAGTACATTTGGAAGCGCTAAATGGCATAAGTTTAACGTTACATTTAACAAATAGCTTCTGCCCATGACTTCGTGTGCGTGGAATAGTGGTACCTCCGCTCCTATTGGTTTTAGTGTGATGATATATAGCCTATAGCCTTCCTCGATAAATGGGCTATCTAACACTGAAAGAATTTTTCAAATCGTACCTGTAGTTCCTGAGATTAGTGCGTTAATTCAAACAAACAAACTCTTCAGCTTTATTATATTACTAGCTTCCCGCCAGCGGCTTCGCCCGCGATATTTTAGCTATTGGATACAAAAACTTGACAAATTATATACTAAAACCTTCCACATTAATGACTCTATCTATTAAAAAAAACCGCATCAAAATCCGTTGGGTAGTTTTAAAGATTTTAGCATACCTAAAGATATAGGGACAGAGAAAGCGACTTTGTTTTTAACCGACCTCAAAAAAAGGAGGTCCTAAACAAAATGAAATTCCTAAAGATTAACCTACGTAAATAAACTTAAAGAACTAAATGTGAATTAATGTGAAACAGATGAAAACTTTGAATGAGTAACACTATTACATTTGGCTTGGCACCGACTTCAAACCTGTCAATAGGTAGCACATACAAATAATAGTGTTTTATTAATATTAAAGGTATTAGGTTTTTGTTAAATCTTTATTAAGTTATTAACCGACTTCAAAAAAAGGAGGAGGTTCTCAATTCGATCGGTATTTTTTTTTTTTTTCTATGTATGTACACCGATTACGCTGAGATTTATGATCCGATTTACGTGATTCTTTTTTAGTTTGATGCGGAATAGATGCCATTTGGTCCCATAAAAATTTCACATGGTTTGGCCCAGTAGTTTTCATTTTGTGAACATTTTTTACATTTTTGTTTACATCGATGACGTAATTGTTTCGGAGTCGATTTATATTTTCCGTTCCCGTTTCTTGATCTATATTGTTTAAAGCTGCACCTTTCGTAGGCCTACCCATAGCTACTTAAAAAAAAACTATTTAACATATAATTATGACAATAAAAACAACGAAATGTTATAGCCTTCCTTATGTAATCTATAAAAATCCTGTAAAAAATACTGTAGTTTACAGAGCAACTTATTACAGACACTAAAAAGTAAAAAATAAATTTAAAAAAACTACGTTTAAAAAAACCGACTTCAAAAAAAAAACTAAAAAGTATTAAAAAAGTATAAAATAACTTAATAAAGATTTAACACAAACCTAATACCTTTAATATTAATAAAACACCATTATTTGTATGTGTTACCTATTGACAGGTTTGAAGTCGGTGCCAAGTCCTAAACAAAATGAAATTCCTAAAGATTAACCTACGTAAATAAACTTAAAGAACAATGTGAATTAATGTGAAACAGATGAAAACTTTTTAATACCTGAATGAGTAACACTATTACATTTGGCTTGGCACCGACTTTAAACCTGTCAATAGGTAACACATACAAATAATGGTGTTTTATTAATATTAAAGGTATTAGGTTTGTGTTAAATCTTTATTAAGTTATTTTATACTTTTTTAATACTTTTTAGTTTTTTTTTTGAAGTCGGTTTTTTTATACTTTTTCAATACTTTTTTGTTTTTTTTTTAAGTCTGTTTTTTATACTATGTAGTGATTAGTAAGTATATCATATTAGTATAGATATGTTTCTAGTATGATCTCGCTAAATGGTGAAAGGTATCTGACCTGGATGTCAGTTGGTCACCTCTACAATTATGACATAGGGTCTAATAGATATGAAAAACAAATTAGAGTAGAAAGCAGCATTTTACAGTTTTACGGAAATCTTATGTAGGGACTTAAGTCTGAAGTCGCCAATCCGCCTTGAGCGCACGTGGTGATCAATGCTCATGCCTTCTCTGTGTGAGAAGAGGCCTGTGCCCAGCAGTGGGACGATATATAGGCTGATGATGATGATTATGTAGGGTATTTTAAGGAGCTAGTGGCTAAGTAACAGCCGCAAGGGTCGACCGATCAAAGGTTAAGCTGCGCTTGGCGCGGTCGGTCCGTGGATTGGTGAACATCTATTTATTTATTTAACTATTTATGTACACTCAGAAATACAAAACACAAAGAGAAAGTGAAGTACAAAAAGTGTTTTTAGGGATCCGTAGTCCGAAAAGGAACCCTTATAGTTTCGCCATGTTCGTACACGTCTGTCTGTCTGTCTGTCTGTCCGTGGCATAGCTCCGTGGTTCTTGTTACTAGAAAGCTGAAATTTGGTATGAATATGTATATTAATCACGCCGAGAAAGTGGTAAAATAAAATTTTGAGAAATATTTTTTTTAGGGTAGCTCCCAAACATGTAAAGTAGGGATGAATATTTTTTTTCTCGCGTACCCCTTCGTGTGGGGTATCGTAAGATAGGTCTTTCAAAAATATTATGGGTATGTCAAGACCATTTTTCGGTTAAGCGAGCCATTTGCGAAATATCTAGCTTTTAAGTGAAAATTTTTGTTCGATACGCGCACCCCCCCCTCTAACTTTTGAATGGCTGTACCTAGAAATGTGAAAAAATTTACAGACGAAGCACATGTAATGAACTTACTAGGAAAACTATCACGGCTAAGTAGGCTTAACCAGTTACAGAGTTATCGTCGACAACTGAGACTACTACGTTTTTTATTGCGGCCTACAATAATATACCTACGCGACCATCATCACCTGCCTAGCCTTTTCGTTTCGTTTAGACTGAAAGCTGAAAGCATTCAGGACAAAGCATTTTATATGTAGGTAAGTATAGATACAATAGAAGATTCGGTTTTGTAAATGCAAGGAGGCAGGGGACTGTCGGGGAATAATTCTGAAAATACTACTAATGTGAAAAATAATTGTGAAAATTTGTGAAGATGTACAATCGACAAATTTGAATCATGACCCACTTTGACGATAAATCGTTTGAAACCGTCAAAATAATAAATATTTCCATCCTTTTTAGTGCATGCCCCACTTATGACGTTTTAAATATTAGGCAAGCTATGTCAATATGGGTTGGAGATCTATGCAATTGTAACCTTTGTTATCACTACAATAGATAATATTTTCTATAAAGCATTAATAAAAATATTTTGAATCCAAACTCTTTGGAAAAAAATGATCTTTTTCAAAACCATGTTCGAACGAATTCTTTCGATTATAAAATGACAGCGCCAAAAAGTCACTCATAAAAAGTTTATAAATTTATATCGTGTTACCATGGAAACGTATGTTTACGCGAATGTCGACCTTATTGTATTTGAATGTATGTAAGAATATAGCCTTATGGTGGGTCATGATTCAAATTGGTTGACTGTACCTATGTTTGTTTGTACACTTTTACGCAAAATCTACTATATGGATTGTAATGAAATTTGGCACACGCATAGTTTATACCCTGGATTTTCGCATAGGATAATTATTATCCGGGTACACGGAGCAGTTCTCTGGATGCGGGAGAAACCACGGGAAACAGCCAGTATATTATAAAGAGGAAATTTTTGTTTCTTTTTGTTTGTTTGTAACGAGTAACCTCAAAAACTACTGAACCGATTTAAAAAAATATTTCAATTATAGAAAGCTACATAACCAGCGAGTAATGTAGGCGAATAATATATATATGCAAAAAAATGAGATCCCTAAGAAAATTTAAATAAATAATTTGCTTAAAGTTTGTATGGGAAAGCCCGAAATAAACGCAGACGAAATCGCGAGCAAAATGCTAGTCTATACATATAAATAAAATTGGAGTGTCTGTTTGTAATATTGAAACAACCGTTTTTTACTACATGTATATGAATATATATATATACGGTACATACCTACACCAAAATAACATTTTTTTACCATTTTTGTCTGTCTGTCTGTTTGTTCCGGCTAATCTCTGAAATGGCTGGACCGATTTTGACGGGACTTTTATTGGCAGGTAGCTGTTGTTGATGTAATAAGGAGTAACATGGGCTACGTTTATTTTAGAAAAATAAAGTAAAAAAAATTAAAGAATCGACTGTTAGGCGGAACGAAGTTCGCCGGGTCAGCTAGTTTTAAATAAAACTTTTGACCTTTGGTCTTTAAAGTCAATAATATTTCAGCCGGCAATCGAACACACAACCACGTACAGGTATTCCGTTCACACTGAGCTAACATGTCGGTCAATTTAGATAATCTATCTCCCATAACTACACTGCAAATGACATATTCCATTTTATTACTCACCTTTACAAAAATCACTTAGAAAAACACTTTTAAAATACAAATATCCTTTAATTAACAATACAAAATAACACTACGTATTCTATTAAAAACTTTGCATAAACTAAATAACGAATAAAACACGCTTTAAGTAAGAAAAATAATAAATATTTTTTACGACGTACACTCGCGTTTGAAAAGAGCGTGCGGTCGGCTCGGCTCTCGAAATGGTACTAAAATATAAAATGTACAGTTATGAATGGCATTCTGTTGGTGTACAGTTGCTGGCGAAAGTTGTGTCCACGCAGTTTGAGTGTAAAAAGTTTGCAATGTTTGCTTAAAAAAAAACTGGCAAGTGCGTGTCGGGCCACGCGCAGTAGGGTTCCGTAGTAGGAGTTAGTTAGTCGACTATAACTCTGTAACCGGTAAGGCCTACTTAGCCGTGATAGTTTTCCTTGTAAGTTCATTACATGTACTACGTCTGTATTTTTTTCACATTTCTAGGTATAGCCATTCAAAAGTTAGAGGGGGGGGTAACTCGTATCGAACAAAAATTTGACCTATCTAACGATACCTCACACGGAGGGGTACGCGAGAAAAAAAATATTCATCCCCACTTTACGTGCTTGGGAGCTACCCTAAAAAAAAATATTTTTCAAAATTTTATTTTACCACTTTCTCGGCGTGATCAATATACATATTCATACCAAATTTCAGCTTTCTAGTATCAAGAACCTCGGAGCTATGCCGCGGACAGACAGACAGACAGACAGACGGACATGGCGAAACTATATGGGTTCCTTGTTGGACTACGGAACCCTAAAAAACTGGCAAGAGCGAGTCGCGCACGCGTTTACAGGTCCTGTACCGTTCACAATTTACACGCTTTGCAAGTCGGTTAGATTTTTTGTAAAAAGATTTTGAGCCGGTTACAGAAAATCCGAATGTCAGAAAACATGATATCAATAATTAGCTTACTTTTAATATTTTTTATGAAATCAATACATAGATATAATAATTAAGTAAACATAATTAAATTAATTAAATTAATGAATATATGAACATTGTAACTTCCTAAATAAATTATAAGTAGTAAACATAATTTAAGTAAACATAATTATATCATAAATACCTATTTAGACGAAAAACATAAAATAATAGTAAGATTATTCGATTTTATCCACCATTTTGATAGATCTCGAATGACAGTTCTTCCGTTTCACGTATAAGTAACCCGATATTTTTTGGAGCAACTGGGTGTTTTTCTTTTAATTTTGCAAGTCGGTTTAAATATTTTTTGTAAAAAGTTTTATTTAATACACTATAACAAAATTCGAATCCGCCTGTCGGCCTCTGAAATGGAATTGTAACAACAACTGCTATCAAGATAACAGCCGGGGACGACGGCTTAACGTACCCTCCCAGACACGGGGGCACTGCCAACTGCCTTTTTTCTGGGATGGGAAATCATCAAATGACTCCTTCCGTGGGTGGGGCTGAAGGGAGTGTCAGACTCTTACTGACTAAAACCCATCCATGTTCCTTCCTCAGCCCTTTGTATTCCGGGGGCGCGGTATCTCTTTCGAACGTCCCGCAGCCCCGGACTGCCTGATTACATGCTGCTTTGTAATATTTTATGCTGGTACTACACTTGGTTTATTTGTCCAAATATTTGAGCCTTTTCCGTATAACGAAGTGAACTATATGCAACTTTGTGATCCACTTTGTGTTTATAAAGAACACCCACCAGCATTAAAACATTGAAATGATGAATTTTAATTTCTGTGACGGGTCTGGGTGTTACTATGTATGTATTTCAAAAGTATATCATCATCATCAGCCTATATATTGTCCCACTGCTGGGCATAGGCCTCTTCTCATACAGAGAAGGCATGAGCATTAATCACCACGCTTGCTCAAGGCGGATTGGCGATTTCAGACTTTTTAAGTCCAGGTTTCCTCACGATGTTTTCCTTCACCGTTAGTCAGTGACGTCTAAGATTTACTTAGAAAGTACATATGACTTCAGAAAAGTCACAATGGTACTTGCCAGGTTTCGAACCTGCACACTCGTACACGAGAGGCAGGTGTCTTAACCACTAGGCCACCACGACTCAAAAGTATATAAGTAGTAATATCCGTTAAGCTAGCATCCATAACACAAGCATATTAGTTGCTTACTTTGGGGCTAGATGGCGCTGTGTGAAATTGTCCAAAGATATTTATTTATTTTTCAATTTGAATTCAGCCCCAACCGGGATTTGAACTCGATACCCGGTTTATAGCAGGCACGTTTGTCATCACAAGAGCATTCAGTATCTACATAAATAAATAAAACAATCAATTTATAATGCACACACATATAATTCAATAATATCCCCATAAAATATATTAATATACAACACAAATACTTTATTATTTCATCTTTAATGGATTCGAAGTCACCTGCTCGCCCCCATCCTGTAAAAAAATATTATAATTTTTATCATCATACTATCTTTCCGCCAGCGACTTGCCTGCGTGGGCTATACGAATTCAAAATAAAAATGACCGAGTTTCATACAAAGTTTTCATCCCCTAAAGGGTAGAATTTCCTTTCTTGTCGGATGCCTACGTCATACAAAGAACACACCCTCCAAGTTTCAGGTCTCTCCGATCAGCGGTTTAGGCTGTGCGTTGATCCGTCAGTCATTCAGGACAAAGCATTTTATACGTATAGATAGACTAGCTTCTGCCCGCGACTTCGTCACGCTAAGACCAATAGGAGTGGAGTACCACTATTCCACGCGGACGAAGTCGCTGGCAGAAGCTTGTTATTAAAATAAATGCTTTAGAAAGGTTCTATGTCATGAACAATTACACAGTATAAATTGTCCCACTGCTGGGCACAGGCCTCTTCTCATACAGAGAAGGCATGAGCATTGATCACCACGTGCGCTCAAGGCGGATTGGCGCTTATAGACTTTTTAAGTTCTCTCACGGTGGTCTCCTTCGCTGTTAGTCAGTGACGTCTAAGATATACTTAGAAAGTACATATTATTATGAGCATATGACTTTAGAAAAGTCACATTGACACACGAGAGGCAGGTGTCTTAGCCACTAGGCCACCACGACTTTTTTTTTAATTAATATATGTCATAAAAATACCTTTGAATTTGCTCTCCTCACTTCTAAAAAAAGTATAATAATATATTAATATAACTTTAGTACATAATTCAATAAAAAAACCGGCCAAGTGCGTGTCGGGCCACGCGCAGTAGGGTTCCGTAGTAGGTCTCAGTTAGTCGACTATAACTCTGTAACCGGTTAAGCCTACTTAGCCGTGATAGTTTTCCTTGTAAGTTCATTACATGTGCTACGTCTGTGATTTTTTTCACATTTCTAGGTACAGCCATTCAAAAGTTAGAGGGGGGGGTAACTCGTATCGAACAAAAAATTTCACTTAAAATCTAGATATTTTGCAAATGGCTCGCTTAACCGAAAAATGATCTTCACACACCTATAATATTTTTGAAAGACCTATCTAACGATACCCCACACGAAGGGGTACGCGAGAAAAAAAATATTCATCCCTACTTTACATGTTTGGGAGCTACCCTAAAAAAAAATATTTTCCAAAATTTTATTTTACCACTTTCTCGGCGTAATCAATATACATATTCATACTAAATTTCAGCTTTCTAATAACAAAAACCACGGAGCTATGCCGCGGACAGACAGACAGACAGACAGACAGACAGACTACGGAACCCTAAAAATGTGATAACTTAGTCCTTTTCCGTGTTTTACATGGAGCGACTGCCTATCTGACCTCCACAACCCAGTTACCGGGTAACACTGTACCCCTTGGTAAGACTGGTTTTCAGACTTTCTGGCTTCTGACTACCCGTAACGACTGTCAAAGATCTACAAATGACAGCCGGGACCAACAGCTTAACGTGCTTTCCGAGGCACGGAGGAGTCTCGGAGACTCTCTCGAGAGAGATGGAGAATAAATATAGTATAATAATTAATAAAAAATATCAGTAAAAGAAACCTTAATAATATAACAAAAGCTATCCTATCTATCATATATCCATCATGACTATAGCTGTCACATATGCATCATGACTATAGCTGTCACATATGCATCATGACTATAGCTGTCACATATCCATCATGGTTATAGCTATCTTATGTCCATCATGGTTATAGCTATGGGCTATCTTTATTTTTATTTAAAAAATCTAATGTAACCGGGTTGTTTCTTAGCTGTAATTGATGAATATCCGTGTTTTTATGGTTAATTCTTAATATATCCTGGATGGAGCGACAGTTAACGTATTTTACATGTCTACCAATAATAAAAGTCAAAATTATATATTTAAGAAACCTCTGACAAAAAACTTCTAAAAAGGAAAAAAATAATATCTAAATATTATAATAATACATTTTCTATCCAACGTGGCAATGCAGCCAGCCTCTTGGGTACGCTCCCAGTTGACCGCGATGAGGAGGAATTTTTTGACGCCTTTTATTAATGAGTAGTTTTCTATTTTTGTTTTTATAGCTAATGTATGTTTTATCAATATAAAAAAACCGGCCAAGTGCGTGTCGGGCCACGCGCAGTAGGGTTCCGTAGTAGGTTTTAGTTAGTCGTCTATAACTCTGTAACCGGTTAAGCCTACTGAGCCGTTATAGTTTTCCTTGTAAGTTCATAACATGTGCTACGTCTGTGATTTTTTTTACATTTCTAGGTATAGCCATTCAAAAGATAGAGGGGGGGGGATGCTCGTATCGAACAAAAAAATGCACTAAAAGCTAGATATTTCGCAAATGGCTCGCTTAACCAAAAAATGATCTTGACACACCCATAATATTTTTGAAAGACCTATCTAACGATACCTCACACGGAGGGGTACGCGAGAAAAAAAATATTCATCCCCACTTTACGTGTTTGGGAGCTACCCTAAAAAAAATATTTTTCAAAATTTTATTTTACCACTTTCTCGGCGTTATCAATATACATATTCATACCAAATTTCAGCTTTCTAATAACAAAAACCACGGAGCTATGCCGCGGACAGACAGACAGACAGACAGACAGACGGACAGAGCGAAACTATAAGGGTTCCTTGTCGGACTACGGAACCCTAAAAAGGGGTACGCGAGAAAAAAAAAATCATCCCCACTTTACGTGTTTGGGAGCCACCCTAAAAAAATATTTTTCAAAATTTTATTTTACCACTTTCTCGGCGTGATCAATATACATACCAAATTTCAGCTTCCTAGTAACAAGAACCTCGGAGCTATACCGCGGACAGACAGACAGACAGACAGACAGACGGACATGGCGAAACTATAAGGGTTCATTGTCAGACTACGGAACCCTAAAAAAGTGCGTAAAAATGACACACATTGGTGCCGATTCTGACGTACACACGACTAAACTAATTTTAAAATATCATGCTCTTTTTCTATTGCGAAATACAAAAAGAGGATAGCAAGTAATTCAGTGCTGTCAAATTAAATGACAGATGACATTTTGTTCGTACAGGTTTGTTAATTTAGTCGAGATGTTACGTCGTGATGTTTAATTTTGTATGGAAAACTATTTTTTTCTAATTTGACAGGTGTTAAAAGTTTGCTATCCCTTTCTTATATTTGTTGGTGGAAAGAGATAATTATAGACTAAATTTAATTTAGATGGTGTCAAGAGAATCGCGGCCATTGTCTGCTATTGTAGGTGTGGAGGCTTTACTGACAGCTTACTATGGTCTAGCAGAATCCCATCTACGGTATGGTGTCATTTTCTGGGGCAACTCAACGGAAAAAGACACGGTGTTTAAGGCTCAAAAGAGATGCATACGCGCAATGTTTAAACTTAAACCTACTGATAGTTGCGTGCACTACTTTGAAAAATATAAAATGCTAACATTGCCAAGTCTTTACATTTTAGAAATGGCTGTTTTTGTAAAATCTAATCCCCTTCGTTTCAAACAACTAAATGAAGTAGTTCCACGGAATAGACGTGACAACAGCAGGATATGCCTTCAGACTGCGGCAACAACCCTTATGCGCAAAAGCGTCTTCTGTATGGCTCCTATCATTTTTAATAAATTGCCTTAAAGTTGGAGAGAACTACCTCTGCCAATTTTCAAAAAGAAGCTGCGGAATTTTCTATCTAGTAAAGTATATTATAATATTTTAGACTTTCTCAATGAAAAAGACTTCTTTATTCCGAATGCTTGCTTAGTTAAGAATGATAAATAATGTTAAATTCTTTTATTATTATTAATATTTTAATGTAATGTGCCTAGAATTAATATTTTTTTGCATGCCGATTGGTAAAATATGGCTGAACTTTTTACATATGTACCTAACTCCATTTTTGTACCCATATTTGCAAAATAAATTATCTTTCTTTCTTTCTTTCGGAAAACATTAATAAGTAATAAATAAATAAATATAAATATATCTTTGGACAATTTCACACAGCGCCATCTAGCCCCAAATTAAGTAATGCAAGCATGCTTGTGTTATGGGTGCTAGCTTAACGGATATACTACTTATATATTTTAATAAATACATACATATTTAAACATAGTAACACCCAGACCCGTTACAGAAATTAAAATTCATCATTTCAATTTCTGCCCGGCCGGGAATCGAACCCTGGACCTCTCGCGTGGCATGTTGACCACTAAACCACTCAGGTCGTCTAATAAATATCTTAGGACAATTTCACACAGCGCCATCTAGCCCCAAAGAAAGCAACTAATATGCTTGTGTTATGGGTGCTAGCTTAACGGATATTACTACTTATATACTTTTGAAATATATACATATTATACATTGTAACACCCAGACCCGTCACAGAAATTAAAATTCATCATTTCAATTTCTGCCCGGCGGGGAATCAAAACCTTTTGCAGTAGTATGTTGACCACTAAACCACTCAGGTCATTACACTATAAGGTTCATCTTAAAACTTATATCACTACAAAATAACTGTTTTAAATATTTTTACGAATTAAATTATGAAAATAAGTAAGGAGCACAATGTTTGTAACTTACCTGGGTCGTCTAAAAAGAAACAGAATTAAGTGTGAAAATTATTTTGCATACATTTTTAATTACCCGTCAAAATATGTCTACGATTTCACGGTAACACTGCTGGAAGTACCGATTTTTAAACGACGTAAAAAAACTGAGGAGGTTAACAATTTTTTTTTGTATGGCATCTTGGAGGTCAACCTAGAAGGTTGTCGACTGCTTAACCGGGCTTGCCTGTGAAGTGCCTTAAATGAATATTACTACTTATATACGGATATTACTACTTATATACTTTTGAAATATATACATATATTATACATTGTAACACCCAGACCCGTCACAGAAATTAAAATTCATCATTTCAATTTCTGCCCGGCGGGGAATCAAAACCTTTTGCAGTAGTATGTTGACCACTAAACCACTCAGGTCATTACATTACACTATAAGGTTCATCTTAAAACTTATATCACTACAAAATAACTGTTTTAAATATTTTTACGAATTAAATTATGAAAATAAGTAAGGAGCACAATGTTTGTAACTTACCTGGGGCAGCTAAAAAGAAACAGAATTAAGTGTGAAAATTATTTTGCATACATTTTTAATTACCCGTCGAAATATGTCTACGATTTCACGGTAACACTGCTGGAAGTACCGATTTTTAAACGACGTAAAAAAACGGAGGAGGTTAACAATTTTTTTTTGTATGGCATCTCGGAGGTCAACCTAGAAGGTTGTCGACTGCTTAACCGGGCTTGCCTGTGAAGTGCCTTAAATGAATTTAGGACCTCCAGCCAGGGTTTAACTTACAAAACTAAGCGACTACACGCTAAGGGCACCCCCTAGTGGGGTACGGGCCTCGGCTTGGGCGTCGCTGGGGGAGGACAGCAAGGGACAGGCTGGATCAGAATATATATGATTATAATAATCGGGAATTTTAAAGCTATTAACTCAGCTCGCGGGCTGGCTCGTCGAGCTAGGGTCGGGGGGGCATGGACAAGGTTGTCGCGATGGACCTCGGCGGCGAGAGGAGGTTAACAAGTCGACGCTTATATATTTTTTTTATGTATGATCACGCATAACTTTTTACAGAGTAGTCCGATTTTGATAATTCTTTTTTTGTTTGGCAAGTCATACTTCAGAGGTGGTCGCACATATATTCTATTTTGTCGCGTTATTCGCAATTTTGTCGACATAGGTTCAGCCGTTTTGTAAATATATTAAAAATGAGATTAGCGCGTTTAAACAAAATGACCACATTTCCCTTCACTGCTCTGCTCCTATTGATTGTAGCGTGATGAAAAGCATACTATAACCAGCTCAGGAGTATGACAAATAATTGTGCCAAGTTTCGTTAAAATCCGTCGAGTAGTTTTTGTTTCTATGGAGTTTATACTGACAGACAAAAATTTTACTGATTGCATTTTTGGCATCAGTATCGATCCCTAATCACCCCCTGATAGTTATTTTGGAAATATATTTCATGTACAGAATTGACCTCTCTACAGATTTATTATAAGTATAGATAGAAGAAGATAACGATTGATCTCTATCTGGGCGTTCATTCTTAGATGATCTGGTTATTAAAGCTTACTGCAACATAAAACCTGGTTTGTACGTAGGTCTAGGTACACGAATTTATAGAGTATATTTGGGGCAATTACTTACCTGTTGTTGTTGTGTCTAAAAAGAAGCAAAATTAAAAAGTGTGAAAATCTTTTTTCATACATTTTTTTTTCATTTCATGGTAACACTGCTGTTAGTACCTATTTTTACCTGGCAAGTACCAATGTGACTTTTTTTAACACCACTTTTTTTTTAATGAAACGTTGCCCCACACTAGGAATTACTCCTGTGTCGTGGGTGCGTTTACAAACATTCATTACACATGCACAAACACCCAGACCCGGAACAATTTTAGTTGTCCCGTGCGGGAATCGAACCCGCGACACGCAGCGCAGCAGCCAATTGCTCAGCCACTACGCTAAACATGCCGTCACTACCACTGACTAACGGTGAAGAAAAACTCCGTGAGGAAACCTGGACGTAGAAAGTCTGAAATCACCAATCAGATTGGTGATCAATGCTCATGCCTTCTCTGTATGAGAAGAGACCTGTGCGCAGCTGTGGGATAAAAAAGACCGATCATGGATGCTAGTTACAAGTGAAGCTAATTAAAATGTGATAATAATAACCTGGGTTTATAGGATCTGAAAAGAAAGTTACATAAGTTTAATAATAATTGAAAAAAATCTATGAGATAATATTAAAACGTTTCTTCGCATGTTACAACTTATTATTATCTACAGTATCAGTCGTATATTTAATCATTTAAATCTTGTAAAAAATAGAACTTAGAAGTTAGCGGCGAAATAATCACAACAGTAACTTATAGACACCGAGCTGAGTAACAGTGTTTTACATGGAGCGACTGCCTATCTGATCCACAACCCGGTACCAGGTAACACGAGGCCCCTTAAGACTCGTTGTCAGACTTTCTGGCTTCTGACTACCCGTAACGACTGTCAGATAGCAAATGACAGCCGAGACCAACAGCTTGACGTGTTTTTTGAGGCACGGAGCAGTCTCGGTATGACATCTTTTCGTCACCCATCCACAGACCGACCGCGGCACAACTCGTGGAGATAATATGGCATTAAAAACAAAAACTTTCGAAATTATTTATTTAACATGGCCCCATTTACTTACTTCCATCTGAAAAGAAACAAAAAAATTGGATAAGTCAACTATGCATATAAAATGCTTTGTCCTGAATGACTGACGGATCAACGCACAGCCTAAACCGCTGATCGTAGAGACCTGAAACTTGGAGGGTGTGTTCTTTGTATGACGTAGGCATCCGATAAGAAAGGATTTTTCGAAATTCTGCCCCTAAGAGTAAAAAGGGGGGCAAAGCTTGTATGAAACTGTTATTTTTAATTTGAATCCGTAGGTATAGCCCACGCGGGCGAAGTCTTTATTTTTTTTTAATAATTTTGACATGGCTTCTGAGCCTTTGCGTGATGCATCCTCTTTACTTTCAGGCGAATTCGTGCCAACAATAAAAATAAGAAATAGGTACATATTTTGGTTTTAAAAACTACCATGGTCTTTAAATAATTAAATATAACAATATTTAACGTTTTTATTTAAATTTGAAGAGCGTCTTATATTTTATTAAAGTAAAATAAACCGCTATTTATATGCAAATAAGTTTTCTTTGCAAACCGAACTTTTCAAAGTGACATTTGACAGATAGCGACTGACTTTCTAATTCTTATTTGAATCGGATTATAAAAACAAATTCAAAATTCGCGTCGGCCTAGTGGTTAAGGCACCTGCCTCTCGTGTACGAGTGTGCGGGCTCGATACCTGGCAAGTACCAATGTGACTTTTCTAGTCATATGTACTTTCTAAGTATATATTAGACGTCACTGACTAACGGTGAAGGAAAACTCCGTGAGGAAACCTGGACGTAGAAAGAAGTCTGAAATCTCCGCCTTGAGCGAGCGTGGTGATCAATGCTCATGCCTTCTCTGTATGAGAAGAGGCCTGTGCCCAGCAGTGGGGCGATATATAGGCTGATGATGATGATAATAATTAATAAATATATTACCCGCATCGGTCGCAGGACCATTACTGGAGGAACCACTGGGGTCGTTAGCCCCACCGCCCCCACCGCCCCCACCACCCGGAGGCGGAGGCGGTGCTCCGCCTCCATCCGACATCTCGTCGACTGGATGGCTGTAAGCAAACAAATAAAAAAAAAACCGGCCAAGTGCGTGTCGGGCCACGCGCAGTAGGGTTCCGTAGTAGGAGTTAGTTAGTCGACTATAACTCTGAAACTGGTTAAGCCTACTTGCCGTGATAGTTTTCCTTGTAAGTTCATTACATGTGCTACATCTGTGTATTTTTTCACATTTCTTTTTTCACTTTTGTTCACTTTTCACTCTTCTTCAAAAGTTAGAGTGGGGGGATGCTCGTATCAAACAAAAAATTGCACTTAAAAGCTAGATATTTCGCAAATGGCTCGCTTAACCGAAAGATTTGAAAGACCTATCTAACGATACCCTACACAAAGAGGTACGAGAGAACAAAAATATTCATCCCTACTATACGTGTTTGGGAGCTACCCTAAAAAAATATTTTTCCAAATTTTATCGGCGTAATCAATATACATATCCATACCAAATTTCAGCTTTCTAGTAACAAGAACCTCGGAGCTATGCCACGGACAGACAGACAGACGGACATGACGGAACTATAAAGTTTCCTTGTCGGACTACGGAACCCTAAAAACGATTTCCATGTCAAACAGACTCGCATTTGGCCGGTTTTAAGCCGTCCAAGAACCAAACATCTGCCTAGCCTTTTCCCAACTATGTTGGGGTCGGCTTCCAGTCTAAAACGGATGCAGCTGAGTTGACCAGTCTTTTACATGGAGCGACTGCATATCTGACCTCCACAACCCAGTTACTGGGTTAAAGTCGTTAAAGTGCCCGTGGAAGTCTGACCAAGGGATACCATTTATCCCTTGGTCAGACTTTCTGGCTTCTGACTACCCGTAACGACTGTCAAAGATCTACGAATGACAACCAGGACCAACAGCTTAACGTGCTTTCCGAGGCACGGAGGAGCTCCTCATTACCGCCCGTTGAAGATCCTGATGATCCCCTTCCTCTCATCACCTCGGACGAAGTACTCGACATCATCAGAAATCTCAAACCCCGTAAAGCCCCAGGCCCAGACGGCATCACAAATAGGGTATTTAAAATCCTGCCCGCCTCCCCCTCATAATGCTCATGACCGCAATCTTCAATTGCGCCATGAGCCACAAACTATTTCCACAAGAATGGAAAGAGGCAACCGTTATCGGTATCCCTAAACCCGGTAAACCGAAGTCGCAACCCTTGAGTTACCGACCCATCAGTCTCCTCAATGTATTCGGTAAAATCTACGAGAGGCTTATTTATAAGCGTCTCAAAGACTACGCCGAAGCAAAGAGTCTCATTCCCGATGAACAATTTGGTTTTCGAACCCAACATTCCTGTATCCAACAAGTCCACCGCATCGTGGAACATATAAGTGTTGGCTTCCAACGACGACGGGACATGATGACGGGAATACTATTCTTCGACATAGCGAAAGCTTTCGACAAAGTCTGGCACAATGGCTTAATATACAAGCTATATCAACTCGGCGTGCCAGACCGTCTCGTGCTCATCGTTCGAGACTTATTGTCGAATCGCTCATTTCGCTACCGCATCGAAGGAGCACTATCCTCGCCCCACCCCATACAAGCAGGAGTCCCTCAAGGCTCTGTCCTATCCCCCCTCATCTTCACGCTATTCTCTAGCGATATCCCAAAGAGCAAAAAGGCTCAATTAGCACTATTTGCCGACGACACGGCCATATACTACACTGGCACCAGCCCAGTGGCCATAGCTCGTAATCTCCAAATCGCCGCCAACGCCCTAGGCAAGTGGTTTAAGAAATGGAGAATCGAGGTAAATCCCGACAAGAGTCAGGCAGTTCTCTTCTCGAGACCGCGCCGAAATCCACCCCTACCCAGTCCCATCACCATGTTTGACAAGCCGATTCCTTGGAAAGAGCAAGCCAAATGTGTGATACTTGATCGTCACCTTAACTTCGGAGAGCACATAAAGTCTGCCCGCTCTCGAGCGGCCTTCGCTCTCAGTCGCCTCCACTGTATGTTAAATGCACGTAGCAAATTGTCACTCAAGTGCAAATTGCGCATCTACACCACGTGCATCCGCCCCATTATGACATATGCTTCCGTTGTGTTCGCACACTCAAAGCCATACCGTCTCCATAGAATGCAGACCCTCCAAAACCGTTTCTTACGAAAAATCACAGGGGCCCCCTTCTACGTACGAAACGAGAACCTCCATCTCGATCTCAAACTGCCCACCATCCAACAGTTCATGAAACGTGCCACCAAGCATTACTTTGATGCTGCCGAAAAGCATCCTAACCCTCTGGTCGTATCGGCCGCCGGATACGCACCCTCCCAGATCAGTAAAATTCGCCGCCCGAGGCATACTCTCACCATACCCGATGTCGCTATAACCCTCTTCCAAGAGAGCAGTAGGTCCACTAGCACTGTACACAAACACAGACCGCGTTCGTATCGACCTCGCCGCCGAGGTCCATCGCGACGACCTTGTCCATGCCCTTCCGACCCTAGCTCGACGAGCCAGCCCGCGAGCTGAGCTAATAGCCTTAAAATTTCCGATTATAATAATCAAAATTTATTCTGATCCAGCCTGTCCCTTGCTGTCCTCCCCCAGCGACGCCCTAAGCCGAGGCCCGTACCCCACTAGGGGGTGCCCTTAGCGTGTTGTCGTTTAGTTTTGTAAGTTAAGCCCTGGCTGGAGGCCCTAAATTTATTTAAGGCACTTCACAGGCAACACCGGTTAAGTAGTCGACAACCTT
Source organism: Pyrrhia umbra (assembly GCA_963891755.1). Classification (NCBI taxonomy): domain Eukaryota; kingdom Metazoa; phylum Arthropoda; class Insecta; order Lepidoptera; family Noctuidae; genus Pyrrhia; species Pyrrhia umbra. The sequence continues at coordinate 1,835,291 of OY982946.1, forward strand.
CTAGGTCGACCTGCGAGATGCCATACACAAAAAAAAAGCACGGAGGAGTCTCGGTATGACATAGATGGCCACCCATCCACGTACCGACCGCGCCAAGCGCAGCTTAACCTGTGATCAGTTGAACCGTGCGGCTTTTACTTAGCCACGAGCTTCTCCTCTGAAGTTTGACTTACCAAACAAAACAGAATCATTAAAATCAATTCATATTTGGCGGAGTAATCGCGTAACCAACATACAGATTAATTAAGAACCACCACTTTTTCGGATTCCGGTAGTCGACAAGGAACCCTTATAGTTTCGCCATGTCCGTCCGTCTGTCTGTTTGTCCGCGGCTTAGCTCAGAGGTTCTTGGTACTAGGTATTCAGGCGTCCACGTAAACAAAAATGAAAAAAAAAAACTTAAAATGAAAACCAGTAGTTTTCATTCAAAAAAACTATGTTAAATTTTTATGGGACCAAATGGCAACTATTCCGCATCATACTAAAGAAGAATCACGTAAATCGGATCATAAATCTCAGCGTATAGTCCGACATATTTCAAGATGGTGGATAGCATTAGTTCACCTGTCAGCCACGTTCATAAATAGCCATAATCGGTGTGCAAACATAAAAAAAAACACGCTTTTATTGCCGACCGAACTAAAAAGTAGAAAATAATTTTTAAATAATTCAATTCAGAGTAAAAAGCGTGGGGTGCATTTTCCTATATTTTCATGACTCTCCTCTCATAATAGACCAGTGCCAATAACTTTTGAAAACAAAAAAAATAATAGTAGGATGAAACCCATTGGAAAAGGAGGAGAATACAATAAAAATGATAGGAAAAATAAATTACGGGCGATCTGAGGTCGGTAAGTGGGGGGAGGGGGGGTTAAAGTTAAAAAAACGGTTTATCTCAATTTCCGGCAAAACTACAAGTCCTATGAAAAAAAGTTAACGGGCAAAGTTGTAGGTAATAAAAAGATCTACAACTTTTGGATTGACACTTTTTTCACATAACCTCAAAATTTATGTGAAAAATTCAAAAAACCATGTTTTTGGTTTTTTATTTTTATCTTTTACAATAATTATTTTTTTTTCCACGAAATTTGGTGAAAACTTACTTTTTTATGACCCAAACACACTGTAATTTATTTGATTTAAAATAATTATTTCTTCACCCTTATTTTGACTTAATATCGAAAAAACACCCTAATTTTCAATCGAAAATTCTCGCGTCAAAATATCACTTTTTTTTTAAAAGTCGGTAGTCTTTTTGTTCTTTGAAATCTCTACTTTCTGATGGTATAAAAAAATATTTACATTGCTATGGTAAATGTTCTCAGAAAATATAAAGAAACGCTACGAAATAACAGTTAGCAAGGCCTAGATCCTTCTAGCAACTCCCCACTTCTCTATGAAATACCTTTTGATGAGCTCAAAGGTATATCATAGAGAGGTCCGAGGTTCCGTAGGTCACTCAGATACATAAGTTATCTTAAAATAGCAATAAATAGGCATCTACGCAAAAAATTTAAGCCGGTCTAGGCCTTACTACCTGTTATTTCGTAGCGTTTCTTTATATTTTCTGAGAACATTTACCATAGCAATGTAAATATTTTTTTATACCATCTGAAAGTAGAGATTTCAACGAACAAAAAGATCATCGACTTTAAAAAAAAAAGTGATATTTTGACACGAGAAATTTCGATTGAAAATTAGGGTGTTTTTTCGATATTAAGTCAAAATAAGGGTGAAAAAATAATTATTTTAAATCAAATAAATTACAGTTTGTTTGGGACATAAAAAGGTAAGTTTTCACCAAATTTCGTTAAAAAAAATAATTATTGTAAAAGATAAAAATAAAAAACCGAAAACTTGGTTTTTTGAATTTTTCATATAAATTTTGAGGTTATGTGAAAAAAGTGTCAATCCAAAAGTTGTAGATCTTTTTATTACCTACAACTTTGCCCTTTAACTTTTTTTCATAGGACTTGTAGTTTTGCCAGAAATTGAGATAAACCGTTTTTTTAACTTTAACCCCCCCCTCCCTCCACTTCCCGACCTCAGATCGCCCGTAATTTATTTTTCCTATCATTTTTATTGTATTCTCCTCCTTTTCCAATGGGTTTCATCCTACTATTATTTAATTCACCTTTTACCGTTTTTAGAGGCTAAAAGCACTGGCCTATAAATGGTTGCCAATAGAATAGGTGTAATAATTAAAATATCAAGCACCCCACGCTTTTTACTCTAAATTGAATTATTTTCTACTTTTTAGTTCGGCAATAAAAGCGTGTTTTTTTAAACTATTTTTTATTTTCCATTTTTTAGTTCGGTCAGCAATAAAAGCGTGTTTTTTTTAATTTTTTTTATCGGATTATTGCATTGTCATCGGCCCTTAACACGTGTGCAAAGTTCCAAGTTGATCAGACGTCTAGAAACCAGTGAAAATTAGGTTCAAAGATTCCGTTACATACATACATACATACAACCCGAGCTAATAAAAGCGTGTTAAAATAAAAGTGTTTTTTTAGTTTTTTTTATCGGATTATTGCATTGTCATCGGCCCTTAACACGTGTGCAAAGTTCCAAGTTGATCAGACGTCTAGAAACCAGTGAAAATTAGGTTCAAAGATTCCGTTACATACATACATACATACATACATACATACAACCCGAGCTAATAAAAGCGTGTTAAAAATATACCAATCGAATTGAGAACCTCTTCCTTTTTGAAGTCGGTTAATCATAAACTATTTTGTTCTCATTTTCCCACATAGATAAATAAAATAGGATTAAATTATGAAATGATGAAGCATGAAATTGATATAAACGCGCCATCCTTACGCCATTTTATTAATTTCTTTGGCAGAATTAGAACAAAATAGGTTACGACTTTGTTTTTATTTTTCGTAAAATCAATTGGTACAGGCTATAATGTCCAGGTATATAGTTACCCAATTTCCATTAATGTTTTAGTGATCTGCTCCCCTTCCAGCATGAATACTCCTTGGTAGACACCTTCGTACGCGCTCGTGAACTCCGTGATCCTAATATTTATTGTATTATCTCCAAGCTGCAAGAAAAAAATAATAACAAATAAACTTTGTCCCACACTAGCAATTACTTCTGTATCGTAGATATGTTTACAAACAAATACACAATTTCACAGACGGGCATGGTGAAACTAGCCAATCTCAATGTAGACTAGCCACGTACGCAGGAGATACTATAGTACACGCACACTTGCAGACACAGGTGCACTCTCTACTCCCTCACTCTCATAGTCCGATGGGTCGGCAGTCCGACACGACCGGGAAGAGATCAGGCGCAGGACCGACAGCTATACGTGCTATCCGACGCATGGAGGGGTCTCGCTATGACATAGATGGTCACCCCAGGACCGACCGCGCCAAACGCAACTTAACCTTTGATCGGTCAACCTGTGCGGCTACGACGCGACCCCAATATAGTTGGGAAAAGGCAAGCAGCGTTAATCCTGCCGGGGCTGCGGGACGTTCAAAAGAGGTACCGCGCTCCCGGAATACAAAGGGCTGAGGAAGGAACATGGATGGGTTTTAGTCAGTAAGAGTCTGACACTCCCACCCGCCCCACCCACGGCGGGAGGGGTTTGAGGCATTTGAAGGCCACTTACCACATAAAACGCTATAGATCCTATGTTAGTTCTTCTGGTGGTCGTCTCCAAAGCTATACCGTTCACGGTAACCTATGCACAAACAAATAATATATTTTTTATTTAACTATAAAAAAACCCATTATGGAACCCTGATAACGGTGAAGAAAAACATTGTGAGGAAACCTGGATTTAAAAAGTCTGAAATCGCCAATCCGCCTTGAGCGCACGTGGTGATCAATGTTCATGCCTTCTCTGTGTGAGAAGAGGCCTGTGCCCAGCAGTGGGACAATATTTAGGCTGATGATGATGAACCCTGATGCGCGTGGCCCGACACGCACATGGCCGGTTTTTTAACTTTGTTATACAGGTATGCTCATGCTGTGATGATTTTTTTTCAAATTTAACTGGCAGAGAGGGGGTGGGGGCTTGCAATATTTAGCAAACTGTTAATCGGAAATTTGTCTGGACACACCCACAACATTTTTGGGAGACTTATCCAACGATACCCCACACGATGGGGCGTGCAAGGAAAAAGTATTCATACCTATTTTACATGTAGGGGAAGCACCTTAAATTTTTTTTTCTATATCTCGGAAATTCATGATCAGCTCATGACAAAAATTCTATGCGCCCAGTGAATTCCTAAAGAGTCAAGGGGCTTTCGAACATACATAAAAAAGATTCCGACAAATTAAGAACCACCTTTTTCTTCAAGTTGGTTAATAAATGTTACCTTTTCAACGCTACACTCTCCCGTGCAAGTGTATTTCACTTCGTGCTCAAACTGTTCCCCTTCTGTTGGCGGGGGGTACAGGGGAGGTGGGGGCTCGATGGTTATTGCTGAAACATGAAAGCGTGGTGATCATGCTCGCGTCTTCTCTGTTTGAGAAGAGGCTTTTACCTAGGAGTGAATACTTACAGCTGTCTGCTAATATTATAAGTTTTATGCAAAGGTCTAGTATCTCTATCTGTCTGTCTATAACGCTTTCACGTGAAAACGGCTGTCACGATTGAAACGAAATTTGGTGTGGAGATAGATTGAAATATGGGGAAAGACCTAGTATAGTATTTATCCAGATGCGTGAACTACCCCTCAGGAAACTAGTAAAGCAGCAGAAAACAACTAGTCTTACTAAACGTTTGAGGGTGTAAGTATCTTTGTCACTGTTACACGCAAAAACTACAGAACGGATTCGAACGAAACTTGGTACACACACAGTTTATGGCCTAGCCATACACACAGGCTACTTTTTATTCCGGTATGTCCTTGCGAAGTCCACGCAGATGTAGTCTCGTGCTAACGTTAGTATTAGTAGGCTCTCCGAAACTTACATGGTGCTGAAAAATAGTTTAAGATAATAATTAATTAAAAATTGTAATATAATAAAACTATTTATTTATTTATAACCACTTATATTAACAGTATATTACCACACATATAAAATAGGGTCGAGTATTAATAATAATGAAATTAAATGTAAAGATTAAGAACTAAATTACAAACAAATTAATGAACCGATTTCAACAATTTATGACATATCCATGGATTCATCCAGAAAATGGCTTATTAAATGACGTCAGAGGGTGTTCTATGACGTCATAAAAACCCGTTAATTTTAAGTCGAGTTTTAGTTGTTTTTTAATCTCTGACGAAAACAGGCACTTTAATAAAAAAAACTGAATTTAAAAACTTTTTTCTGAAGTCATATATTTAAAAAAAGGAGGTTCTGTATTGAAAAAAAATACTTACAGCTGTCTGTAAAAATTAATAAAAAAAAACAAATAAATTATGAGCATTAACAGGTATTACAAGTTTGTATTAATATTCAAACATTTCATCGTCTTATCTTAGCCTTTTCCTAAGCTTTTTTTGTATATTGGGATCGGCTTCCAGTCTAACCAGATACAGCTGAGTACCAGTGTTTTACATGGAGCGACTGCCTATCTGACTTCCACAACCCAGTTACCAGGTAACACGATACCCCTTGGTAAGACTGGTTGTCAGAATTCAGACTACCCGTCACGACTGTCAAAGATCTACAAATGACAGTCGGGACCAACGGCTTGACCTGTAGTCCTGGTAGAACATACTTACTTTCAAGTATGGCGATAATTTTTCTTACAGCAGAACCGCCGCTTTTGAAAATTCCCATGTAGACACAAGCCGTCGTATCGTCGAATCTAAAAATAAATAAAAAATACAATATGTAGCTTTATTTTAATTGAATTAAGTGTCAATTTGCAATGAAACTTTCAATTTATTTGCATTTTTAAAACATAAGAATAATAAATTATACTAAAGAATTGGGCATCAAAATATTCATTCGGATCGCTTCTCGTCTTTCATCGCAGGTACTTATTTGTTGTCGCATTTTACAAGTATAGCCTGTACCAATTGATTTTACGAAAAACCGGCCAAGTGCGTGTCGGCCCACGCGCAGTAGGGTTCCGTAGTAGGTCTTAGTTAGTCGACTATAACTCTGTAACCGGTTAAGCCTACTTAGCCGTGATAGTTTTCCTTGTAAGATCATTACATGTGCTACGTCTGTGATTTTTTTTCAAATTTCTAGGTATAGTCATTCAAAAGTTAGAGGAGGGGTTGCTCGTATCGAACAAAAATTTCCACTTAAAATCTAATTATTTCGTAAATGGCTCGCTTAACCGAAAAATGGTCTTCACATACCCATAATATTTTTAAAAGACCTATCCAACGATACCCCACACGAAGGGGTACGCGAGAAAGAAAAGAATATTCATCTCCACTTTATATGTATGGGAGCTACCCTAAAAAAATATATTTTTCAAAATTTTATTTTACCACTTCTTGGCGTGATCAATATACATATCCATGCCAAATTTCAGCTTCCTAGTGACAAGAACCTCGGCGCTATGCCGCGGACAGACAGACAGACGGACATGGCGAAACTATAAGGGTTCCTCGTCGGACTACGGAACCCTAAAAATGTAAACAAAGTCGTAACCTATTTTGTTCTATTTCTGCCACAGAAATTAACAAAATGGCGTAAGGATGGCACATTTATGTAAATTTCATGCTCTAAACATCATCATTCATCATTTAATGCCATTTTATTAAATCTATGTGGGAAAATTAGAACAAAATAGGTTATGATTTTGTTTTTATATTTTTCGTAAAGACTATAATCGGAGCAGCGCGGAGACTGACTTTGATCTATGGATTCTGCATTTGAAAAAAGTATTGTACGTACCCGGGAAAATTAATGTTGACAGTTTTAGAAGTAGGTATAATAGTTATTCTTCCTTGTGACAGTACGCTCTCTCCGCGACACATGATATCGCTCAGCTCACAGTCCGCACATGTATAGGAAATCGTCTTGTCCAGATGTTCGCCAGGCGCCGCAGACGCGCGAAGACGTACCGCATTTATCGCTGTGTGAAAAAAGAACTTTATCTGCTTAGCCTTTTCCCAACTATGTTGGGACTGATAGGCAGCTGCAGCTGAGTACCAGTGTTTTACATGGATTGACTGCCTATCTGACCTCCACAACCTAGTTACCGGGTAAAACGGTAACCCTTGGCTTGATAATGTCAGACTTTTTGGCTTCTGAATACCAGTAACGACTGTCAAAGATCTACAAATGACAGCTATTACTATATAATCTCTTATATTTTCCAAAAAAAAATCTATAAACTGCGTGATTTGAATTGAATAACTTATACAATTACTTACTGTTGTCTGTGAAGTAAATTAAATAATATTAAATATGTTTTATAGTTTATAGGCAATATCATTAGCAAAGAGAAAACATAATATTTTATGTGTAGACAATAGGATTTTATTTGCGTTACGAAAAGCTATAACAAATACATGAAAAACGTGAAAATCTTACCCGGATCTAAAATAAACGAAATAAGTATTAAATATATTTTATTTAATGGTTGCTTATTTTTTATTGGTTACTGTTTAATTGTGATTTAGAAAAATAAAAACAAGATTACCAGTTGCTGTAATAAAAAGTATTTTGTTTATTAATTAAATCGAATTAAAATTTGAGTAAAAATGTCATTAAATAAAACGATCAACATTAAAAATCAAACAAGTTCTTCATTTCACTTACCAGGTGCTAAAAAAACAAAATGTAAATTAAAATAATTAAAATTAAAAAAAAAATCTCAAATTTTATATATTTTTTCGGCATATTATTAAGGGCGGATACGACCAAACTGGAATAAATTTTATTCTCGGCGTAGATCGCTTATCACTCGAGAATAAATCAATTTCACGTTTAACCAACTACAATTCGAGCAATAACGAGTCTATTCGGGAATAGTCATTATACCACCATTTTGCGTGGAATAAGAAGTTTATTCAAGGAATAATAAAATGGCGTCCTATTGACTTATGCTGTCATTTTAATTCACTGATATTTTTATTTTAATTTTTTTAATTTATTTAAAGGGCTTTGTCGCTTGGCAGTTACTTTTCCACGCTATAATACGACAAATTAGGGTTGTAATGAGTTATGCTACTGCACCCTCCCGTTTGTAGAGCAATTTTTTTTGGCCGCGTATTTCATTCGTTCACATTCACTTCGCTATTCGTGAGTAGCTTATCCAAGTAAAGCTATGCGCTAGATTGCATGGAAAAACGACTAATGATTTACTCAAGAATAAAATCGTGGTATATATTATTTTCCGCATAGTTATTCTTGTATAAATTCGGGTTTGGTCGAATCTACCCTTAATCATCGGCCTATTGGGAGAAAGTCAGACTCTTTGTTAGATAGATACTAGATTTATTGCTACTACACTAAGGTTTATATTTACCTTTAATAGTCAATGCTTTAATCCGTTCTTCGCCCCCGTCATCGTTTTGTATCATCAGAAAATAGTCACCGAAGAACCGGGGAGTCATTTCATCGAATTCTATTTCGACATACGATTGCCTAGACCATAGATATATATGTTACTAAAGTAACTAGATGTGCAATCACCAAGCAAAATGCGTGCCATAAAGGTTATGACCAGTCATAATTCATGACATCTGTCACTTGGAAGCCAGTTTGAATCTATCAGAGTACAGCAGGACGATTTTAACAATAATATGGGCAAATTTGTAGTAAATGTATGTGCAAAGTTAACATTTACATTAACACTACGTTTCGGTTAGTGTGAGAGAGATAGATATAATTTTACATCAAAATGATTACTAGTTTCAAAGCTACGTCTGCATTCTAAAAAATGGTTACGTTTTTGTGACCGCGTAATGTTAGGGATTGCATCTCTATTGATATATCTCGATGGCCTAGACACAGATTTGTAAATAAAAAAAAACACTAGGTACAAATTTTAAAGTAACTAATAGGTACATCGTTCTAGAAGTCGGTGTCTCCGATTAGGTAGTGTTTTGTGTTTTCGCCACCGACTTCTAGAAGCGATTCTTTTTTTGAAAAAAGTTTTTATTTCTCGCCTTTCAGTGCATTGATTTGTAATTTATCTGAATTACAATATGTCTAGTGCTCATCATTTAATAAGCGTGTATTCTATACCTCTGCTTTCTCTTTTAGAGCTTAGAGGCGTGATGTTATATTATGGAAGCAATACCTAGGCGATACGATCGCAGCAATCGCGGGTCCTTCGCTGTTACTTTTTTTTTTTTTTTAAACATTGCCCCACACTAGGATTTACTCCTGTATCGTGGGTGCGTTTACAAACATACATTACACATGCACAAACACCCAGACCCGCAACAATTTTAGTTGTCCCGTGCGGGAATCGAACCCGCAACACGCAGCGCAGCAGCCAATTGCTCAGCCACTACGCCAAACGTGCCGTCATAATTGAAGAGTTACATTGCCTATCTCCAAAGATCTTCGTGAGATCCGAATATACTATAAACTAAAACCTTCCTTGCAAAATATGCATTTAAATAGCGAAAACCCCATTCAAATCTGATCAGCAGTTTTTGAGAAAATCGCGGACATACAAACATACGCACATACGGGTCGAATACATAACCTCCTTTTTTAAAGTTTGTGTTACCCACTTCCACCATCCACTAGTTCAACCCTGATTTCGTACCTCATCGACCGTTTCAGGAATAAAAATCTCAAAAAATACATTACCCATCGAAAGTAAGTTTGAATTTATTTTCGATGGGTAATGTATTTTTTTGAGGACCGTTATCTAAATCTAAATATATATAAAACTCAAAGGTGACTGACTGACTGACATAGTGATCTATCAACGCACAGCCCAAACCACTGGAGGGATCGGGCTGAAATTTGGCATGCAGCTAGATGTTATGACGTAGGCATCCGCTAAGAAAGGATTTTGATAAATTCTACTCCCGAGGGGATAAAATAGGGGATGAAACTTGGGCTGAGAATTCATTTAGCCCACGCGGGCGAAGCCGCTGGCGGAAAGCTAGTTTCTCTATAACTCTGTCTGTCTGTCGCGCTTTCACGCCAAAACTACCGAACCGATTTAAATGAAATTTGGTACACAGATAGTCTAGAGCCTGAGTAAGGACATAGGCTTAGGCTACTTTTTACCCGGGTGCGCGAAGGAGTTCCCTCGGGATGCGGGTGAAACCGCGGGAAACCGCTAGCTAGTTTATATAATAATGGTGGATACGGACATAGGCTACTTTTTACCCGGGTGCGCGGAGTAGTTCCCTCGGGATGCGGGTGAAACCGCGGGATACAGCTAGCTTATAATATAGAGGAAGAAGATACTCAACTCAACTCCTTTCCTGAAAAAAATAAAACATACATACATATAAGTTACATAACATCATCAGCCTATATATCGACACTGTCGTAGAACTAAGTCAGATGTGGTAATACAATGAAATTGTGATTTTTTCAAAATCAGCTTCAACGAAATATAATCTATCGATATAAGCAAGAAAAAAATATATACCTATCTGGTACTTTCCATAATAGAATAGAATACTTGTTATTACATTTTATAATACTTACTGATTTTAATTAATTATAGAAATACAGCTTAGTATCAAGACGATAGCATGGTACGCTATACGGTCGCAGCGGGTTGCCACACGAACGGTAAAGTGGCGCCCCTATTAATTTCTACTCTTTTTTGCCAAGCTGTACACGAGATGCAGGTGCCTTAGCACTTAGCACTTGCCTTAGCGCACTAGGCTCCCCACGACGCAGATACAATTTATTTTTTTAATTCTGCAGGTGCAATTAAATCTTTATTTTTACATGCGTTTGCTCTTGGCTCTAGTTATGGAGGGTAGACGCAGGGAGAACGAACTCATATTGGGGACAAGTTAAAAAGTGTCCAGCTGTAAGCTGTAAATAATAGTTCAAAAACCCTTCAGAATGGCGCATTTTAACGGACACTTTCATACACAGAGATAGTTCTCCTTACCTCTACCCTCTATTTCTCGAGTCTAGGTCAGAGTTGCCAGAGACAAAATCAACGATGGAGTGAACCTACCAAGAAGAAGCCTATTCAATATACTCACTCATCAGTAAATTTCCTGACTCTGTACTTATCCACATCAACATTTCTAACCGTACCGTCATTAGCTCGTAACATAATACCTCGAACCACACACTTGGTACACGTAAAATATAATGTGGTAGTATTCAGTTTTTGTCCTGGCAACACTTCTAGAATTTGCGAGGCGAGATGAGTGTTGCCCAAATCTGAAAAAAAAAATAATTAAATACATGAACACCTGTGTTGAGTTTTATTTCATGTTAGGCAGCGGTTGAGTTTCTATTTGGTCTGAGGCAGAACTCAGTCTAGAGTTTTAATTGGTCTGAGGCAGCACTCAGTCGTGAGTTTTAATTAGTCTGAGGCAGCGCTCAGTCTTGAATTTAATTGGTCTGAGGCAGCGCTCGGTCTTGAGTTTTAATTAGTCTGGGGCAGCGTTCAGTTTTGAGTTCTAATTAGTCTGAGGCAGAACTCAGTCGTGAATTTTATTTGGTCTGAAAGCGTGAATCATAAAATAAAACTTACTTATAGTGACCAATGGTATGTGAACGAAGTTGTTCTTCTTGGTGGTGTCTTCAAAACGCACGTAGTAAGTGCTGGCGTCAACGATCCTCAGTGGACTGAACTTCATGGTGATCTTCACGTAATTACCAACGATTTCATGTATCACATCTATATTGTCGAAGTTCTGAAAAAGGAATACGGTTAAAAATCGTAAAAAGTATGCCATTTTGTATGTAGTTTAGAGTTTTAATTAACTTAGCTTTAATTAATTCAGCTATGTAAAAATTTACAAGAACTTACTTTCAGAGCCTGGAAAGTAAGATAATAATATTTTTAATAAATTGACTTAATTAGAAAATAATTATGGCAACCCTTAAGAATAAATCCTTGCGAATAATACAAATGTATAATCTGCTACTCTGCTACTCTGTCTGTCTATCTATCAGAATCTGTCTGTGTTTCACGGGAAACCGATGAACCGATTGAGATATCTAAATAAATTAGATATGCTGGTAGTATGAAGCCTGGGAAAAGATGTAGGGCAGTTTTTTTCTGGACACGTGAAGTAGTCCATTTGAAACAGCGGGAAACAGCTAGCAGCAAAATAATACAATAAATAAATCTATAAAACAAAAAATAATACAAATAATAAATATATAAAACTCAAAGGTGACTGACTGACTGACATAGTGATCTATGAACGCACAGCCCAAACCACTGGAGGGATCGGGCTGAAATTTGGCATGCAGGTAGATGTTATGTCGTAGGCATCCGCTAGGAAAGGATTTTGATAAATTCTACCCCCAAGGGGGTGAAAAAGGGGGGCAAATTTTGTATGAAACTCGGTCATTTTTTAACTCACGTGGGCGAAGCCGCTGGAGGGAAGCTAGCAAGAATACTTTTTTTTTTTTTGCGATGGGAAATGCTGTGAGTGGAGCGGTAGAGAGTGTCAGACTCTTACTGATCAAAACTCATCCATGTTCATTCCTCAGCCCTTTACGTAGGGCGAGATAATTCTTTCGAACTAGCTTCCCGCCAGCGGCTTAGCCCGCGATATTTTAGGTAATGGATACAAAAACTTGACAAATTATATACTAAAACCTTCCTCATTAATCACTCTATCTATTAAAAGAAACCGCATCAAAATCCGTTGCGTAGTTTTAAAGATTTAAGCATACATAGGGACATAGGGACAAAGAAAGCGACTTTGTTTTATACTATGTAGTGATAATCCTGCTGCCCCGGCAGGCACTGGCCGTAGGGAGCCCCGTTAGGAATGCTGACATATCTTTAAAGTTAGAATACTTACACCATCCTTGGAGCTGACACGACTCTGAAAATCAAAGACAAACAATTTTATAAATGCCCATGATTCTCTTGGCACCATCAGGAGCTCGTGGCTAAGTAACAGCCGCACGGTTCGACCGATCAAAGGTTAAGCTGCGCTTGGCGCGGTCGGTCCGTGGATGGGTGACCATATATGTCATAGCGAGACTCCTCCGTGCCTCGAAAAGCATGTTAAGCTGTTGGTCCCGGTTGTCATTTGTACATCTTTGACAATCGTTACGGGTAGTCAGAAGCCAGAAAGTCTGACAACCAGTCTTACCAAGGGGTACCGTGTTACCGGGTAACACGGGGTTGTGGAGGTCAGATAGGCAGTCGCTCCATGTAAAACACTGGTACTCAGCTGCATCCGGTTTAGACTGGAAGCCGACCCCAACATAGTTGCGAAAAGGCTAGGCAGATGATGATGATGATGATTCCCTTGGCACCATCATAACTAATACCATAAATGCGAATGTATGTTTGTTTGTTTCACTTTCACTGTAAAATACAATTCCGCGCCCCGGACAGCACTGTGCCTTGAGTTTTTAGGGCTCCGTAGTCCGACAAGGAACCCTTATAGTTTCGTCATGTCCGTCTGTCTGTCTGTCCGCGGCATAGCTCCGGTTATTGACACTAGAAAGCTGAAATTTAGTAGTGAAGTTTAGTTATTGATCACGCCGACTAAGTGGTAAAATAAGATTTTAAAATATATATTTTTTTGTAAAGTGGGGATGAATATTTTCTTCTCACGCATCCCTTCATGTGGGGTATCGTTAGGTAGGTCTTTCAAAAATATTAATTATAGGTGTTTGAAAACCATTTTTCTGTTAAGTGAGACATTTGCAAAATACGTAGCTTTAAAGTGCAAACTTTTGTTCAATATGAGCGTCCCCAAAAATGTAAAAAAAAATCACAGACGCACATATAATGAAATTAAAAGGAAAACTATCACGGCTAAGTAGGCTTAACCGGTTACAGAGTTATAGTCGACTAACTAAGACCTACTACGGAATCTTACTGCTCGTGGCCCGACACGCACTTGGCCGGTTTTATTTAGTCTGAGGAAGGTTCTACGCGGTCTGAGGTGTCAGACTCACCCGTTGTCCGTTCGGCAAATATTTGCCGACCCCATGGTACTCATAGCCCTCCGGAATGAGAACCCGTCTCGTGCTTGTCACATAATTCTCAGCCGGGGATGTCGTCTCATTCTTGTCATCCTCTGGAATAGCATAATATCATTATTTAATTCCTTGAAAGGATAGGCAAATGGAGGGATTTATCCAACACCTTACAATTTTTAAAGCCGGTTGCATCAAAAAAATATCAGGTTACTTTTATACGTGAAACTGAAGAACTGTCATTCAAGATCTGTCAAAATGGAGGATAAAATTTAATAATTTTGTTATTATTTTATGTTTTTCGTCTTAATATTTATGATATATGTTTACTTAATTGTATACCTATGTATTGAAAACATAAAACATATTAAAAGAGTTCGTATTACTGATATCATGTTTTATGATTCTCGTAAAAGTATATTATGATAAAAATTTTGATGAAACCGGCTGTTAGAGTTTTAAAAATAAATAATACTTATATTAAAATTTACATACCGGGTACAGCTAAAAAAATATAATAATGAAATAAGTAAGTTATTCAATAAACATACATTAGTTTTATTAAAAAAAATAGGTAGGTATGTACAAATATATAAAAAGCAAAAAAATACTTACGAGGTACAATTTCTGGAATTTTTTAATAAAAAAAAAAGTTAGGTTAGTTACGTAAGAAGCATGAAAAGCAACAATAATTAATTAATTATAATTAAAATGACATACCTTCCCCTAAAATAAAAAAAAAGGTTTAAAAATATTATTATTCGAAAGGTAAATTGTTTATACTTTAAACTAAAATAAAAAATAAGGCTCTTACGTGATATTTCTGTAAAAAAAAAAAACAATAATGATTAAGTTAAAAATTCAATCTAGATGTTTTTTATTAGTTTTTTTTTTATTGAATTTTAATATTTAAAAATAGTAAATTCATTTACCCTCGTCGGTGTCTGAAAAATAAAAGAAATATTTATTTTTTCCATAAACAAAGTCTCTACTTATAGTTGATGCCAGAATATACAAATATGCGTGTTATTTTTTATATTTTTTACACCACGCTTTTTACTCTGAATTGAATTATTTAAAAATTATTTTCTACTTTTTAGTTCGGTCAGCAATAAAAGCGTGTTTTTTTAGTTTTTTTAAACTATTATTTATTGTCCATTTTTTAGTTCGGTCAGCAATAAAAGCGTGTTTTTAGTTTTTTTTTATCGGATTATTGCATTGTCATCGGCCCTTAACACGTGTGCCAAGTTCCAAGTTGATCAGACGTCTAGAAACCAGTGAAAATTAGGTTCAAAGATTCCGTTACATACATACATACATACAACCCGAGCTAATAAAAGCGTGTTAAAAAAAATACCAATCTCCAAAAAAGTTACAATTTTTAATATAGAATTTGTGTTAATGTGCATGTAGATTGCATGCAATTTTATCCACGATTTTTTCATGAATTGCCTCTCACATTTGCTTTTCTAGCAATTTTAAAGGTATTCAAAATTCAAAAAATTCAATTCAAATCATTTATTTCAACTAGACCATTTACAGGCACTTTTGAATTGTCAAAGAGTCATAAGTCTGTCAGTTTGTCGAAAAGAAAGTTGAAGCTATTTGCCCGTTCCAAAGCGTAGATTCCTATGGAGAAGAACGGGCAAGAAACTCCATGGTTACTCTTTTTCAACATGTTTTACAATGTTCCTGTATACATCAATAATGATTTTTTTTTTTATGTGAGAACGATGTAAATGTTAACATTTAACAATTCTAATATGCTAATTCTTGGCAATTTAGAGATGACCAGCCTCAACTGATAGCGCCCGTTCACGAACTTGACGCGTGCATCAGCACCGCTTAACTCAACCATTTTGAAGGGAATCAAACGATCCAATACACGCGCCACCATCAGCGAGGCCTTTAAGCGAGCATGACATACTCCAAATGCCAGACTAAACTTTTACGAGTAGACTTACGAGTATATTCACATTAATACATTTTGCATCGACCTGCAATATACAGGACAGGAAGAAGAAGAAGAATATGAACAATTTGATATTTACCTCCAGCTAAAATACAAATACATTTGATTAATATTTACTTGCATCACGCCCGTGAGGAACGCAGTTCCTTAATGAGGTTATACAACCAGCCGCGCACAATGCTCGAATGCTCGAATATCGACACACACACAAACACGCCACATCCACACATACTCACACAAACACATGCTCTCTCTCTCTCATACACACACTCGTGCATAAAAGACAGAGAGAGAGAGAGAGAAAAGGGAAATGTCCCTATTTAGACATTTTGGGAAATGGACATTATGGGGAGGGGAAGTCGTGGTGGCCTAGTGATTAAGGCACTCGCTTCTCGTGTACGAATGTGCGGGTTCGAAACCTGGCAAGTAACAATGTGACTTTTCTGAAGTCTTATGTACTTTCTAAGTATATCTCAGACGTCACCGACTAACGGTGAAGGAAAACATCGTGAGGAAACGTGGGCTTAAAAGGTCTGAAATCGCCAATCCGCCTTGAGCGCACGTGGTGATCAATGCTCATGCCTTCTCTGTGTGAGAAGAGGCCTGTGCCCAGCTGTGGGACAATATATAGGCTGATGATGATGTGGAGGGGAGATTTCGGGAAAGGGACTATTTGAAATCAAGGAGCATTTTGGGAAAGGGACCTTCTGAGCTTGAACGATCAAATGTAGGTAACTAAAGATTAGTATTTTTTTCAGTTAGAAGGTACTTACTATAATCACCTGCAATAAAAAAATACATTAAAATTCAGCTTAAAAACATTAATAAAATTAAACAAAAAAATTAAAAACCCCCTACACAAAAATGCCTCACATCATTTTGGAAAAGAGCTGATACTCTTACACTGCTGGACCGATATTAACCAAACGTAGCTAAGAAAGACCGCAAGAAAAGTGGCCACGGCCACCTTGTAGCTTGGCGCTTATTTATTTTTCGGATGGGAAATTATCAAATGTCTCCTCCCGCCGAGTGTGGAGCAGGAGGGAGTGTCAGACTCTCACTGACTAAAACCCATCCATGTTCCTTACTTAGCCCTTTGTGTTTCGCGGTAACTGTTTCGAACAGCCCCAGCAGTAGCTTGGCTCTGAGAGCACGTTTTTGCATTTTTGACGTGTCAGCCAAAGGAAATAGGAAAAGTTGGACTTGAACTTACGCCACAATTCGCTGGCTGGTGTCGCCTGGTCAGGTCCAGGAAGGCTGAAGATATACCCAACCTGGCAGGGGTTCCAGTGCTCACAGACTTCTCTGTCAGGGTCCAATTCTGTCACAAACTTGTATGTCTGGAAGGAAAAGAGTAATATTTGAATCATCTGCCTAACCTTTTCCCAACTATGTTGGGGTTGGATTCCGGTCTAACCGGAGCGACTGCCTAACTGACCCCCATAGACCAGTTACGGTGACAAGGAAAGAGTTTACCCGCAACATTTTTAATGGCATTTTCTGGAAATAGCCTATGTTACTCAAAGAGTTTTACTATTACTTTTATTTTGAATTTTATTCTACTCACGTAAAGATTTTTTTAAATCAGTCTAGTAGTTTTTGAGTTAAATCGTAACAAACAAATCTTTCCTCTTTGTCATTTTCATTTAGATTATACCTACAAATTTTTCGCCAGCAGCTTCGACCGCGTGAGCTATACAAATTAAAAATGCCAGTTTCATACAAACATTGCCCCCGTTTTCACCCCCTTAGCGGTAGCATTTCGGATCCTTTCATATCAGATGTCTACGTCATACAAAGAACACACCCTTCAAGTTTCAGGTCTCTACGATTAGCGGTTTAGGCTGTGCGTTGATCCGTCAGTCATTCAGGACAAAGCATTTTTAACCCCCGACGTAAAAAGAGGGGTGTTATAAGCAGTGGTCGGAGTAGCTAGATTGATTTTACGTACTTGCATTAATAGTCATAGAAATCATAACATGGATAAGCCTTTTTTCCGGGATTTTATTTTGGTACTTACGGGATTGAATCTAATATTGTGAATGTAATTTTTAACACATTAACTGCCACCCCAAATAATTTGAAGGCCTAACCTACGCTAGCGTCAGGCACCTGTGCCTGACATGGCAGCCAAAGGGTTAAATTAAAACATTTGAAATTTATAGAATGCTATAGTTCAAGGTTTTTTTTTTTTTTTCTTATTTATCAAGTAATAAAGTGAATCTTAATTTTGTCTTACTTTCGTCGCACGCACGCACATTAACTATTATTAGTAGAATCCCACTTTACGTTTGCTAAGTTTTACTCAAGTTTAGCCATGCCATAGTTTTTTTTTTATTATAGAAGGCCGATCACATATTCTATCAAAAAGACAGCAAAAGGGTCAAACTTTTCTTATTCATATTGATATATTCTTCATCCTACACATAACAATATTTGAAAATCCTAAAAATATTAATAATTACAAAATCCTGGAATCCCGGAGGCATATCCATATTATTATATACGTGCCAGTTCATTGACCCCAAACCTGCTCCGATCTCCGGTTATAAGTTTGACGTCGATGTTTGTCTATCTGGCGACAAATAAGTAATTGATTTCCTCACCCTGTCGGGGTAGTACCGGTAATGTACTACCACGTCATCAGTATCCTCAAGCGCACACTTCTGGCTGGTGTAGTTCAGTGAGGTGCGCTCGCAGGGCGCACAGCCTATCACGCTGGTGCCGTTTCTGGGTAGATCTGGACCCTCAATCTTATGTCCTGGAAGGTGGAACAGGCTTTGGAAAGAGATCTTTTTCTTATCGTGTGGGCTACTAACCTAATAAGACTTTTTTTTAAGGATGGGAAATCATCAAATGACTGAGACTTTTGCTCCTTTTTTTGTTCCTTCTGCGGGACGTTCGAAAGAGATACTGCGACCCGGAATACAAAGGGCTGAGGAAGAAACATGGATGGGTTTTAGTCAGTAAGAGTCTGACACAACCACCCGCCCCATCCGGAGGGGTCATTTGTTGATTTCCCATCCGAAAAAAATAATAAAAAAAACCATGTTCCTTCCTCAGCCCTTTGTATTCCGGGGGCGCGGTATCTCTTTCGAACGTCCCGCAGCCCCGGCAGGCGATGGCTCTGGGGGAGGGCCCCGTCAATTTTGCTGACACCTCTTTGAGGCAACCTAACAAGCCCTAGTGTCAGAATTTTCTTAAATCCGCCTGACGGCCTCTGACATGGAATTGTAACGACTGCTATCAAGGTAGCAGCCGGGGACGACGGCTTTACGTACCATCCAACCCAACCAATACCAACTTACTGACTCGACGGTGCAAAATTGTGTTTTTTTTAAACCACCAAAGTGCATATTTTGAAAGGTTATTTCGAAAAGGTTTCATCCGAAAATTGTTTCAAGGAAAAAGCGAATGTACTGATATATTCGCTTCCGCACTGACGCTCGCGTCGCGTGCTCGCTTACATAATAATATTAAAACTGAAAACTAAAGAAGAATCACGTAATTCGAATCATAAATCTCAGCGTGATCGGTGTAAATACATAAAAAAGAGAAAAATACCAAACGAATTGAGAACCTCCTCCTTTTTGAAGTCGGTTAAAAAATAACACTCCTTTTTAAGGGCAGTCATGTAATAAATACTTACGGTTACAAAAGAAGTACTTATTGTCAGCAACATAGAGTTCTTTATCCTCTGCAGACAAGCACGACTCATACATGATAGGGGTCGGGTCTATGTTCTCCTCACACATGATCACTCCAGAGCCATCAGGCTCTTTCGGGGCTCTGTTTGTTGGGCAGCGATACATGAGACCTGAAAAAACGTAGCGTTATGATAGCGTGATGATATATAGACTAAAGCCATCCTCGATAAATGGGCTATCTAACACTGAAAGAATTTTTCAAATCGGACCAGTAGTTCTTGAGATTATCGCGTTCAAGTAAACAAAGTTGTCACACTTTCTGGCTTCTAACTA
The DNA here is from genome assembly GCA_963891755.1 of Pyrrhia umbra. NCBI lineage: Eukaryota > Metazoa > Arthropoda > Insecta > Lepidoptera > Noctuidae > Pyrrhia > Pyrrhia umbra. The sequence continues at coordinate 1,855,262 of OY982946.1, forward strand.
CCCGTAACGACTGTCAAAGATCTAAAAATCTATACCTTTACCAAAAACATAAAGTTCTATCTGTATGTTTGATACGCAAACGCATCCGCAAACTCTAGACCAAAATCGAGACTTTCACTGTTAAAGGAAGGAATTTAGGCTAAAGAAGAAAAAGAAAGAAAACTTGACTTTCACACAGCGCCATCTAGCCCCAAAGTAAGCAACTAATATGCTTGTGGTATGGGTGCTAGCTTAACAGATATACTACTTACATACTTTTTTTTAATACATACAAATAACACCCAGACCCGTCACAGAAATTAAAATTCATCATTTCAATTTCTGCCCAGCCGGGAATCCATTCAACCTCTTGCGTGGTATTCCGGATTAATCTGGTGACAGAGGCAGATACCTTTTCTAATAATAGCGGGGGGCTTGTTCCTTATCTCAGCGATGGTGACTCCCTTCTCCCCGTTCTGTATGGCGGTCATGACTCTCTTGTACAGGGTGGTACGCCTCTCCTGTTCCGCGATGATGTACGGGAGCAACTCCTCTGATAGGACATCCACTTTCTTCTTCGCTTCTGCATTCATCTGGGGGTAACAGTAGGCTTGAGATTTAATCGTGCGTGGCGTTAATAACTTATTTTCTGCACAGGTGGCTTCCCTGGCGACCAGAAAACTACTTGAAACATTATTTATATTGCTGAATTTAAATTGTAATTTAATTTTTTCATTTTTTTTTTTGTATAGCATCATTTGAATTGTGTAACTTTCTCAGAGATAACCCGTACTGTAAAAAGACTATTGTAAACATTTCCTTTTGAAAAGAGTGTCTATGGAGTTTCTTGCCGGTTCTTCTCCATAAGACCCACTCCTTGGAACCGTGCAACTAGCTTGACGTTTCATAGGTGCCTGCGAATTATAACAACAATGGGGACGACGGCTTAACGTGCAGCTCGGGGGTATTATATCACCAACTTCCTTACTTCGGGCTGCTTTGTGAAAATTTCTAAAACCTACTTTGCGATTTCGGCCCGACCCAGGAATCCGAACCCGAGACCAAGTTTACAGTAGTCGACCAACGAGGCAGTCCACACAACCCAGTTACCGGGTAACACTATACCCCTTGGTAAGACTGGTTGTCAAACTTTCTGGCTTCTGACTACCCTTAACGACTGTCAAAGATCTACAAATGACAGCCGGGACCAACAGCTTAACGTTTAAGCACGCAGCGGATTGTGTCCCTGAGGACTGTGAGAGTGAGGGAATAGAGAGTGCACCTGTGTCTGCAAGCGTGCGTGCACTATAATATCTCCTGCGTACCTGGCTAGTCTACATTGAGATTGGCCGTGACTGAAGTCGATTTGGAGATTAGAACAAGGTCAGTTTTGAAATAAAATAAAAATGCACTCACCCTGTCAGCATCTTTGTTGAATTTTATACCCGTCCCGTCCTGACAAAAATAATAATATAATTTATATACCTAATTATACTTTTAGACTTTTTAAATTAGAGGTTATCAATTCGACCCGTATGTTTGTTAACAGACTTCAAAAAAAGGAGGAGGTTATCAATTCGACTGTATTTTTTTTTGTTACCTCATAACTTGCGACTGGGTGAACCGATTTTCATGATTCTTTTTTTATTTGAAAGCTGGTGCTTTCCGTGTGGTCCCATTTAAATTTTATCACTACCGGTTCAGCCATTTTATAAATATATCAAAAATAACGATTTATCTCTACTTGCTGATATGCCAAATACTTAGATGATTTGGTTATTTACGCTTATTACAACCTAAAAAAGTGGTGTGTTTATTTTTTTGTTAAGATAGCAAGACCGAGACACTGAAAAGCGAAAAAATAAAAAAGCTTTTTACAAAAAAAATAAAACCGACTTCCAAAAAAAAAATGAAAAGTAAAAAATATTTTTTATTTAAACGCTTTACGACCAAAACATCGCTTTCGAAGTCGGTGGCGAAATACTAACAATAGTAACTTACAAGACACCGACTTCTAGAGCGATGTTTTGGTCGTAAAGCGTTTAAATAAAAATTATTTTTTACTTTTCAGTTTTTTTTACATTGTTGGAATTCCCGTAATATTCTTACCTATATTCATATATCGTTAGTCTCGGCCTCTCAACACGTGTGATCAATTTTTCAAGAGAAAATATGAATTTAAATAACGAAAACCCCATCCAACTGGAATCTATGGCTCGAGTACAGCTCTGAGGTTAAACCTGTTTTATTATTTTTAGAATACTTTTTACCATGGAGATATTTTATAAAATAATCATCTAGGTTAACGATCTAAGTGACACACTAACATCGCGCTTGTTTTTTGCAAAGGGGCAAGCAGAGACGTTTTAAACATTCACGTTCAAGTCCCTTGTACTACAGACATCCAATTGTTCTCTTACTCCTAAAGTACTAACAATTGCTATAAGGTAGGTTAATACAAAATGATGCACTTAAAAAGACCTTTCAAATGATAATATATGACCCGTCACCAGAGGCGGTACAGACCAACTCTCAAACATTTTACCCAATCTCCTTAGTTTCTGCTGAAACCTCGATCGACAGACAAGGTCAGTCGCGAGCTCTTGAACTATAACTTCATCCATCGACTTTTAAAACCATTGACTTATTTCTTTAGTATACAGATAAATGGGACCCCGGAGACGATTACACTCTTACTTTTCATACAGATGCGTTAAGTAGTGTCCACTGAACCATTGAAAAGCTACTCGTAGTAGGTATCTATACTTTTGATCGTATTTTTGTCCAATATCAATAAACATTTTTAAGTCTGACTTCGAACCCTTCGCGGTAAAGCTGTGGGGTATACTTACGACTGCTTGTCTTCTGACAATGTTGGCTAGGTACCTTCCTCTTCTGGAAGCCGGAAGAAGCACGCTTCCTGACTGTACCTCGTCTCCTATCTATTAGAGAGGCAAAAATCTTTATTATAGCGAAATTATCGAAAATAACTCGGTCGCTTTTACGGCAAAATGGCTGAACCGATTTGGATAAAATTTAGTACGGGGGTAGTTTTAAACCAGGGGAAGAATATACTGTAGTTATTGATAAAGTGCGTGCAATTTTTCCCTCTGGTTGCGGGTGAAACCACGAAAAAATGCTAGTATTATGAATTCGAGAATATCTTTTTATCTGTTACGTTTTATCAGTAAACGGTTGGACCGATTTAGATGAAATTTAGTACGGGGGTATATTGAAACCTGAGGATGAACATATCGTAGTTTTTATTCAAGAACGTCAGGTAGGTCCGCGGTAAACAGCTAGTTTTCTATAAGTACTTACCGGCGGATAACCACATTTTCCATATCCAAAAAGATGGGATGTAAATAAAAAAATAAATAGATTTTCCCACATGTTAGTGAACGTGTAGTTTACCTAGGACTAAGACGTATAAAACCTAGTTTTTTTAGGACCAATTATAAACCAATTAATTGGTAACTTTATAGTCTACAAATTAATTGGTACAAATCAATTATATTTATTTCGTCATTGTTATAAAAATATGTTTCCGTAGCTGAAACGCGTGGACCAATACATCGCTTTAGACGTCGGTGGCAAAATTACACACAACGGTAACCTATGGGCGTAGGGAGGGAGTGACAGACTCTTACTGACTAAAACCCATACGTGTTCCTTCCTCAGCCCTTTGCGCTCAGGGGCTGTACCACCACGTGTTTTTGCAATCACTATTCAAGTTTGAGAGCGTGACACAGCTACTAACGTCGTATAGCTCCGTCTCTTTTTCATAACGAAAATAATCTTGTTTTGGCACGTCATGGTAAGGCCCCTGGGCTCCACTCTTTCAAACTGGCAAGCACATAAACCTCCCCGTTTTAGGGTTCCGTAGTCCGACAAGGAACCCTTATAGTTTCGCCATGTCCGTCTGTCTGTCTGTCTGTCCGCGGCATGGCTCCGAGGTTCTTGATACTAGAAAGCTGAAATTTGGTATGGATATGTATATTGATCACGCCGAGAAAGTGGTAATATAAAATTTTGAAAAATATTTATTTTAGGGTAGCTCCCTAACACGTAAAGTGGGGATGAATATATTTTTCTCGCGTACCCCTCCGTGTGGGGTATCGTTAGATAGGTCTTTCAAAAATATTATGGGTGTGTGAAGACTATTTTTTGTTTAAGTGAGCCATTTGCGAAATATCTAGCTTTTCAGTGCAAATTTTTGTTCGATACGAGCACCCCCCACTCTAACTTTTGAATGGCTGTACCTAGAAATGTGAAAAAAAAAACAAAGATGTAGCACATGTAATGAACTTACTAGGACAACTATTACGGCTAAGTAGGCTTAACCGGTTACAGAATTAAGTCCACTAACTAACTCCTACTACGGAACCCTACTGCGCGTGGCCCGACACGCACTTGGCCGGTTTTTGTTTTCTTTTTAGATGGGAAATCATCAAATGGCCCTCTCCCGTGAAAGGGACGGGAGGGAGTCAGACTCTTACTGACTACAACCCATCATCCTTGTTACTTTAGTTGCCCTTTGTTTTCCGGGGGAGCGGTGACTCTTTCAAACAATCTCGTAACCCCCTCCCCAAACATGTGATGCAACATCTACTGGCCTGCGGGACGTTCGAAAGAGATACCGCGCCCCCGGAATACGAAGGGCTGAGGAAGGAACATGGATGGGTTTTAGTCAGTAAGAGTCTGACACTCCCTTCCGCCCCACACACGGCGAGAGGGGTAATTTGATGATTTCCCATCCGAAAAAAAAATCTGTAGGCGGCCTATCACATGTCTTCACTCCACGTTGTTGGAGCCTTATACTGCATTTTCCAAACAGTGGTCTCTGGAAAAAATGTTTAAAGAAATAGCGCGTGTGGTTTGCAAGCCAAAGACGGGTAAAACCACAGCTAGCAATAAATAAAAATACAAAAACACATTACAGATTTAATCCTATCAAAAAATAATATTCAAATTTTTCGACACAATTTTCTGGCTGGCCTTGTCTAAACTTCTTAGCGTTTTCTTCAAATGTTTCAATATCACTTCCATTATTTCCTGTACGTCGTATCTTTTGCTATCTGCGTAGTCTTTCAGACTATTTTCTATGTCAATCCATTCTAAAGCATTAGATTCGTTCCTAGGCATTTTCTGATCCAGCAAGTCGATAATTTCTAAAAATGCTAGCGTAGAATTCACGCGGCGGCTAGCGCTAACATTATTCACAATCAACGGTTTATTTTTATTAGTAATAATGTTTTTTATTATCATAAACATCGGTCGTAAAGTTTCAACTGGTAACATTTCGACTTTATCAATACCTGCTTTCAATTTTCGTTCGGTATGACCTTCAAGTGCTTTGTTATAATTAGTGTTTTTAACGACTTCTGTCAAAGCATCAATGCTTTGTTTAAATTTCCTGTCGTCACATCTTAGCAATATAGTTAGTACTTCTGTTATGAACTCAGGAAAGCCCCTCCCTGTTCGACAAATACCGAACTTTTTACACGCATGTCCTAATTCGAGATTTTGTTCTTTTTCTACCTCCTTTTGGAATATATTCGCTGTGGCAACATTGTGTCTCAAAACTCCTTTCTTATCCATGTCTCCGATCATGAAGTTTATTAACCTTTTCAAAATGCGATTGGACATTTCAATCGTATTCAAAATGACTTTTTGTGTTCCTAATCTTGTTTTAATCTTCTGCGTACTCGTATCAGCTAGGAACTCCTTGAATTTGTCCTCATAGCTCTTAGCTAGCTCATCTATTTGCTTCTTAACGTGGTACTGGCCTGTTTTCTCTTTAACGACATCGAAAACTTTAAGCGTTTGTTTGTACAAATGATTTGTGAAGTCAATTATTTTTGCGTCGTCTTTAACTTTGTGGGCGTCCCCGTAAATCTCGCCTGTTCTAACAGTAGTTACATCTGTTGTAGTCGGCAGAGTGGCGTTAGTAACTAAAATACGTACAGTCTGAATACTAATAGTGATATTTTTATTAGGTACAGTACTCGTTTTATTTAACTGTTCCCTCTTTATAGGTATTTTGTCAATTTTATCATGAGTCTCATCAATGAAAGACGCGGCGTCTTCGTTAACCAAACCATGTTTCTCTTTATGCTTCTTTGTATACGATTCGTAAGAATCTCGCGGACGATTTTTAGGTTTCCTTGTAGTTGTGAAATCGTACATATCGAATCTGGTGCCCTGTTTCGGCGTCGTTGCCTCATCGCTATCGAATAGAGACGAACTGTCCTCGCTGTTAGAGCTGTACGTCACTTGTTTGGGCGTCATTTTCTTATCTTCAAATTCATCTGTATCCCTCGTTCTCTTTTTGTTGCGATCTCTTTCTGATTTCCTCGGTTCTCTATGTAAAGCTAGTTCCTCATTTTTAAGCGCTTTCAATTTATCGAATGTTTCAGCTAGTGTTTTATGTGTGTCGTGAATTTTGTGGTCGTCTCGATGTTTCTCGTGTTCTGGGTGAGCTTCGTGGTGTACGGTTTTGCGAAGCTCTGCCGCTTCTTTGCGGAGTCTCTCTTCTGCTTTAGTTAAGCGTTCTTCATCTTTTCGCATCCTTTCGTCTTCTTGGGGATCGTTCCTTTGGTGCGGTTTGTCTTCTGGCTCATGATTGGACTTCACAAGTCTGGCCCTTGCGACATCGCGGTTAACAGCTTCTCCGGGGCTAAGGATTCTATATTCATAGCTCCAGTTGGGTCCTAAGTCTATTAGTCCATCTATTTTGAGGCTGACTGCTTTTATAAATGTAATGGTACCTGGAATCATTTATAAATAGGTAGGTATTCTGCTGTCTTAGAAAGAAAGGCCGTAATCATTTTTTTTTAGATATTCAGTTAAATAATACTCGTAATCAGAATCTATTCCCAATTCCAAATATGTACTGAACTCAATATCGAAAAAAAACGGTAGTTACTGCCTTTCTTCTTACAAAGGTTGTATTATGGTACCTTAATAATAAGTGGGGTGTCGTAGTGGAGAGCAAACTTAGAGAAAAAGTCTAAAATCGCTACAGACTCTCTAGTAAGCAAACCTAAGGATAGATAGGTTCTTAAAAATGGCCGAAAGTAAAAGCCGCAAGGGTTGATCAATCAAAGGTTAAGTTTAGCTTGGCGCGGTCCGTGGATGGGTGACCATTTATGTCATACCAACACTTCTTCATGCCTCGGAAAGCACGTTAATCTGTTGGTCCCGGCAATCATTTGTAGATCTTCGACAGATTTTACGGTAGTCAGAAGCCAGAAAGTCAGTCAACCATTCACCAAGGGATATCGTGTTATCCGGTAACTGATTTGTGGACATCAGATCGCTCGCTCCATGTAAAACACTGGTACTCAGCTGCATCCTGTTAGACTGGAAGCCGACCCTAACATTAGGAAAAGGCTAGGCCGATGATGATATTGAAAAAAAAACAAAAATACTTACAAAAAAACAAAAAAGTCTTCTGTATAAAGAACATTCCATCTCCTTATCGTGACGGTCTTAAACAACTTTTATTTTATTGTTACTTTTATTGCGGCCATTTTCTGATAGTAGTTTTATTTCAATGATGAAATCTGAAATCGCATTTTTTAGCAAAATATTTCCGTAGGATACTTCTTGAATGAGCCGTTATCGGCGGCGAAGCCGTCAGCGGCTCCGCCCACTTGAGCTATACGAATGTAAAATTAAAAATGACAAGAGCTTCATACAAACTTTGCCCCCCTTTTTACCCCTTAGGGTTAGTACTTCTGAAAATCCATTCTTATGGAATGCCTACATCATACAAAGAACACACCCTCCAAGTTTCAGGTCTCTCCGATCAGCGGTTTAGGCTGTGCGTTGATCCGTCAGTCATTCAGGACAAAGCATTTTATATGTATAGATTGCAAACTGAAGTACATCAAATAGTCCTCTCAGTATGCGAGCACACCCGCGGGAGAGACATACTAAAGCAATAAAACACATAATCTTTACAAAATATTATAATTATTTTTATATTTACAAAAAATAGTTACACACTAATATATAATCTTATAGTCAACTACGATAATTCAATATATTTTATTAGCTTAGGGAACCCTAAACTTATAGCATTTACTTACATCATACATACTTTAAACCATTTAACACAAAGCATAACCTCTTTTTTTGCAGTCGGTTAAAAAACGTCACCATGCAACCACATTATTATTATTATGTATTAGCGCGCCTTGGGGCAAGACCGAATCGTCTGCCGTGACGGTAAATGGCATGACGCTTGCCTATGCCGTCAGACGACGTACATATACTATAATGGTGTGTGTCAGACCTTTCCATACAAGGCCTCACTGCTCATCCCCCATAGCATATGGCGTGGCAATTTTTAGCCGATAGCTTAACCCGGTTAACGATAGATATTTTTTGAAAATTTTCAATTAAAGTTTAGTAGTTTTGACGTGAGCTTGAACAGATAAACAGACAAGAATTCAAAAGATTTGGCTTCAGCATCGTTTTCCCATCACATTCAATGTTATTCAAATCTATCTAATATTATAAACGCGAAAGTTTGTAAGAATGGATGTATGGATGTTTGTTACTCTTTCACGCAAAAACTACTGAACGGATTTGGATGAAATTTGGTACACATATAGCTTTTAACCTAGATTAACATATAGGATACTTTTTACCCGGGTACGCGAAGAAGTTCCCTCGGGATGCGGGTGAAACCGCGGGAAACAGCTAGTTTTATTATATGTATATAAAAATCCTTCTTGCCTGTACTAACCGAAATATTAGCGTAAGCGATTTTCAGGGTCCCATAATCACAAAGAACCCCCATAGCTTCGCCATGTCCGTCTATCTGTCTGTCTGCGGCTTTTACGGAAAATTTGGCAAAGGTACTTTACTTTTTTACTATTAATCACGCCAAAAATCTGGTAAAAAAATTTCTTTAGGATTACCTCCCCGATGTTTTTTTTAACGTGGAGATTAACCACGCCAATAATGTGGTAAAAAAAATGTAATTTTTATTAGGGTTACCTCCCCTAAACGTAAAGTGGCGACGATTTTTTTAAAGGACATAGCAAAACTATAACGGTTCATCGTAGACTACGGAACCCTAAAAATAGCTTCATTCAATGTTACGATTACATTAATATTTTCATGCTAGGCCAACGGTAAATCAAGACGAGAATGCGAGCTGAATTTTTCGGTTAAAATGGTCTAATCAACATACACTTATCAGATAACTGACTGAACATATTATTATATTTATATATTTTAGTTATTGATATATAAAAAACCCAAGATGCAGTCTTGAATAAAAGTTACGCTTGAAAATGTCGCCAAACACTCATCAATCATACCTACGTAGTCATAGTTATGCTACACCCATATTTTTTTGCAAATTCAACCTTACGCAAATTGGTTTAAGGTTGTTTTTAAGTGACGCGAGACTATTTGAAACCTACGTAGTTATAGTTATGCTACACACTAGTCCATTGAAAAGTTACATTTGGGGTTGCGTTTTTTAGAGGACGCAATTTTATTTTTTTGATGTGTAGGGGGGGTCAGTATAAAGCTAAAACTAAGTTTGTGGGGTCACCACCCTTGTCATACGGCCGCCATCTTGAAAATAGGGGTTGAAATGGTTTTTACGACCCCACAAACTTGTTTTTAGCTTTACACTGACCCCCCTACACATAAAAAAAATAAAATTGCGTCCTGTAAAAAACGCAAGGTAAGGCCTAAAAAAATTAACATTTCAATGGACTATACATATATTTTTGCAATTTCAACCTTACGTAAATTGGTTTAAGGTTGTTTTTAAGTGACGCGAGACTACTTGAAATGAGCGCACAATTTAGAATGTTGCGCTCATTTTATGCGACATTTTGAGACGTTGAAATCTTGGGTTTTTATATATCAACGATTTTAATAAAGTAATTCTTTATTAATCGACGTCTGTTTAAGGGGGTGAAAATTAAAAAAAAAACTGTAATAAAGTTTTTATGCACCATTTTTTCAAAATTAAAAATGAATCAGCTTTAGTACGCGCGTAACTTGCAAACGACTGCATCGAATTGGATAATATTTTTTTTTGTATTCGTTATTGTCAAGGCAAATTTTGTATAATAGTAAATATAAAAAAAAAAATCGAACAGAAAAACAAATATGGAGGTATGAAGTTCCTCGGGTCAGCTAGTTTCAAATTAAAGTTATTTTCGCGCACTTTTTCAGTTTTTTTATATCTCTTTAAATCGGTAACAAGACAACATTGATGAAGAAAAAGAAATTGCTTTAAAAGCTAACTTTAAAGCCAGACTCGTTATAAAACTTAAAATAAAAATAACAAAAAATATATTTTTCTTAATATACCTTAGAATTTTAGACGAAATCAGAATAGGAAACTCCGCCACATTGTGTGGCGTAATAGACATCTATCTCGCTCTTACTTATAAAATAATATTTGACATTTTATATCTCTGTCCTTGTCATTCAATAAAATATAGAGAATGAACTAAACAAAACCTTCATGAATTTGAACACGCTCTAAGAAAGAGAAAAAGCCATCGATCCTATACCTGTCTCTTTCCTGTATGTATCTATCCCTTTCCTACGTGAACGAATTAAAGTTGGGCATTTGACTACCAACCAACATATACTAAAATTCTATCTTATTATGAAGATTCCATAAAAAGACGAGTGAATATATTAAATTGAAAATTTTAAAAACCGGAAAGCACGTTAAGCTGTTGGTCCCGGCTGTCATTTGTAGATCTTTGACAGTCGTTACGGGTAGTCAGAAGCCAGAAAGTCTGACAACCAGTCTTACCAAGGGGTACCGTGTTACCCAATAACTGGGTTGTGGAGCTCAGATAGGCAGTCGCTCTTTGTAAAACACTGGTACTCAGCTGCATCCGGCTTAGACTGAAAGCCGACCTCAACATAGTTGGGAAAAGGCTAGACAGATGAATGATATCGAAAATAGTACCCTTTTTTTACACTCCTCGGTAAAAAAAATGTTACAATCACTCGAAAATAAAGAAAAGAATTTTATTAAAATTAACTCTCAAGCATCAAAATTGAAATCATCTGGAATGATATCAATATCAGACGATTTAGCCGTAATCAAATCTTCCAGAGCAATTTTATCAGTGTAAGTATCGTTTATCTGTCCGCGAGTAGTATCGGTATCGTTACTATCACCGATCTGAGCGTCGAGCGCTTCCATTAACTTAGTATCGTCTAATTCCTCAGAATCTGTTGTTTTTTTCGTTTTATCGTTATTAACTATAACGCTTATAGCGTTTTTGTAATCGTTACCGTTATTCGGTCTATCGTCTGAGTTTTCGTCATTATTTTCGTTACTAATATCATTACTTTTAAACTCTGTAACACCTACGTCTGATATTTTTGAATCCTGACTTAGATTATCGATAAAAAAATCGTCGGCTTGAGATTTATTATCGTTGATTTTAGAATTATGTTCCGGCAGTGCTGTAGCTTTATCATTAGTATCGATATTAACTTTATCGATACTTTCTTTCTCATTTTCACTTACATCTTCACTTTGAGTGTCTAGCAAGCTCTCATGAAGAGTACCAATCGAATTTGAATCTTGACTTTCAAAATCAATTTTAGACTCGTCAACATCATTTTTGGCTGAAACGTCATCGATGACGTCATTTCCTTTGACATTACTATCAGTACTCTCCTTCTCATCTTGATTTACATCATCACTTTGAGTGTCTAGCAAGCTGTCGTGAAGAGAACCAGTCAAATGAGAATCTTGACTTTCAAATTCAATTTTCGAATCGTCATTTTTGACTAACACGTCACCGGTGACGTCATTTCCTTCATTCTGATTTTCGTCTTTACTGACATCAGATAGCGAAACATCATTTTCTTTACTATCTGTAACCTTTTTACTTATAACTTCAACATCATTTGTAATAGTACCATTATTAATAGTAACCTTATCATCTATCCGCGTTATGTCATCATTATTATCATTATTACTACTTAAATTATTATTTGAACCTGTTACATCATTGCACACACTATTATCATTAATTGTCACACTATTAATGTCTTTTTCTTCGGGTATCGATACTTTATCAACACCATCACTATCAATACTTTCACTTAAATTATTTTGTGCATTGATTTGATCATTTTTATCATTACTTAAACTAATATCATTACTATTATCGTTATCAACTACCTTATCAGCACTGGTATCTTCAGCGTCTTTAGCAACAACAGATTCTTTATCAACATTATCAGCACTTTTATCAACAGAACTATCATTATCTTTTGCATCAGCATCATCAACACTTTTATTAACAGAACTATCATTAGCTTTTGCATCAGCATCATCATCACAAACTTTATCATCACTAACATCCATACTTTTGTCTGTAACATCAATTTTATCACTTACCAACGAATTTTCATCACCTTTGCTATTCTTATCATCACCAAACTCATCATCATCACCCAAATTATCGATGATATTATTAATATCTCTGGTCACATCATCTTCTGTCTCATTAAGGAGAGAATCGAACGCGTTCTTCTCTTGTTTAACTCTTCTACGTTTCCTCGGTACTTTGCCGAGACATTTTTGGGAGAATAGAGTTTTTAGAGTGAGATTGGCTAGGGTATCTACATTCTTCTTTTTGGCGAATGGATTGAGAACTGCACTGCAAGTTATTTCGTCGTCTGAACTGTCTTCTGAGTCCCAGTGTACGTAATCTTCTTCAGTATAAAATTCGTTTTTGATTTCTTCTTTAATGGCAACCATCTTATCTAAGCCGGGTTCAGACTTTATTCTTAGACTTGAAACTGATGATATGTAGGGATAGACACAGTTTTTGTCTAGACCGAAATCCTGGGAACAAGGGGTTTATATTAGAAGGCTAATCAAATAAAAAGAAATATATAATTATATCTAATTCAAAGGAACCCTATTTTTCTTCTAGCATAAAATTAGCCAAGCCATTACTCTTAGTAAAACCAGCTTTGCCAGTTAAGGTCCCGTCAAAACCGAATCAACTTTTAAAGAGATAAGCTAGATCAAACGGACTGAAGGCATGAGCATTGATCACCACGCTTGCTCAAGGCGGATTGGCGATTTCAGACTTGTAAGTCCAGGTTTCCTCACGATGTTTTCCTTCACCGTTAGTCAGTGACGTCTCAGATATACTTAGAAAGTACATATGACTTTAGAAAAGTGACTAAAAACCATCCATGTTCCTTCCTCAGCCCTTTTTATTCCGGGGACGCGGTGACTCTTTCGAACATCTCACAGCCCCGGCAGGCACCACACCACCTCCTTAGTGTTATTGCTGGGAAGAAGTAACGCAACCCCCCCTTACCCCCCCGGATACTCACAGCAGTGACGGCGGACACGTCGTAGTGCTCCTGCTTGATGTTCGCGAGCAGCGGGTCGCAGCGCGACACCCGCACCTGCATCGGCCGCAGCTTGCCCAGCAGCACTGGGTCCACTATCAGCTCACCTGGAACAAGTGAACACATATTACTGCCTCGTTGGACCGCAACCAAAGCTGTTCATCCGTTTAAGAGGTACGGTGATATAGATAGACACATATTGCGGTCAAACTTGTCATCATCATCTGCCTAGCCTGTTCCCAACTATGTTGGGGTCGGCTTCCAGTCTAAACCGGATGCAGCTGAGTACCCGTGTTTTACATGGAGCGACTGCCTATCTGACCTCCACAACCCAGTTACCGGGTAACACGGTACCCCTTGGTAAGACTGGTTGTCAGACTTTCTGGCTTCTGACTACCCGTAACGACTGTCAAAGATGTACAAATGACAACCGGGACCAACAGCTTAACGTGCTTTCCGAGGCACGGAGGAGTCTCGCTATGACAAAGATGGTACCCATCCACGGACCGACCGCGTCAAGCGCAGCTTAACCTTTGATCGGTTATTAATAAATAGATATTTAAAATGACTTTTAACATCGTGAAATATATAACTAGCTTTCCCCCCGCGGCTTCGCCCGCGTGGAATTATTTTTTTACACCTTGGGTTACATTATTCAAGTTTTAGTAGGGATCCCTAATTATTTCTGGAAATAAATATAGCCTATGACACTTCGTTAAGATGTAGGTTTCTAACGGTGAAAGAATTTTTAAAATCGGTCCAGTAGTTTTTGAGTTAAAATCCTACAAACAAACAAACAAATCTTTCCTCTTTATAATATTAGTATAGATAACTTCCACAATGGTGTCAATTCTGTTGTACACATCACTTAACTAAAACTTAACTAAAATATTCAAATTTTAGTTAGGCGATTCGTCAAATGGTATTCTGTTGTCGCATCGAACTAAATTTAAGTTTCAAAATGACAGCGCCGTATTTGATTTTGACAAAACGAAATTGAATTATTCAGAGTTGCCATTACATACATACTTACAAATAATGAATGAACTATTAAAGAGTGAATGAAACAATGAAAAAAAATATAATGACCCAGTACACTTAACAATAAATAAACAAGAAATACAATACTCTCATAGTGAAAAATACCTAGGCCTAATATTAGACAATAGATTGACGTGGAAAAATCACATACACTCTGTAAAATCCAAAATTTCACCTTTAATAGGAGCACTACACAGGATACGTATCTGCATTCCACATAATATACGTACAATTATTTACAACTCACTTGTAAGACCACATATCGAATACCTAATTGAAATATGGGGATGTGCTGCCAAATGTCATATAAATGAAATACAAATTATACAAAACAAAATAATTAAAATACTCTTTAACTTTGATTACCTAACACCAACTAAGGAAATTTACTCCAAGACAAAGATTCTTAATATTAACCAATTATACACTTATAAAACCTGCACATTAATAAAAAAAATCATGACGCACGAAACATATTCACAACTAAATTTTGAAAATAAAACACACACATACAGCACAAGACAACGCAACAAATTACAACTACCTCATCCAAGAACCAACTATGGGAAAAAAAATATACTTTTTGAAGGTGCCCAAATGTACAATAAACTACCCAATTATGTCCTTAATAGCAACAGTCTCAATATTTTTAAAAAGAAATTAGAAGAACATGTTAAAAATAAACTGTAGTAAATATACAAATTATTATCAACATTTTAAATAGCTCACTCCGATGTCTTAACTTTTATATTAGAAATTTGTATTGTTCTCATTATAAGTGAACTGTATCTGTTCTTTTTGAGAAATAAATATCTTTGAACCGAAACAAAAAGTGATTTTTTTTTGTTTTCAACTATGTTTTAAGCGGAATAATAAATATAACATAAAATAAACGGGAAATATTTCGTTGTTTTTCCCTCTAAATTTACAAAAAAAAAAAATATGTAAATTTTATTATGCTCCAACCAAGAAGGCTGCAATTGAATTCCTTTGCCTAGAAACCTGGTTTGACATTTGACATTTTAAAAACATAATAATTTTCGAATGAGTTCATGATTTATAAATTATTTATAGATGATTTCTTACAACGAAACTTTATTAACACCTTTTTAACGTCCGTTTTTAACGTGTTAATATTTTGGTATGATACTTTTACCCAGGCGTTGGTCGTCTGAATTCTATTTTAAGGAGCCTAATAGAATCTGTTTCTTTATTCCATTTACTGCCGTTTATTTCCATATATCTAGGAACAATCATTTGGTCAGACAAATACACTGCATATTAATTTATAAATGACCTATCATCTAACAACACCCCATATGATCAGGTACCAATACAACAAAATATATTCGTCCCTACCTACTTGACGTGCCCCGGGAATTTCGTAGAATGTCTTTTCCTATTTTTTTATATATACTCATGTCAAATTGCAACTTTCTTGTACTTACTAAGAATATATGAACTGAGCTGCATATAGACAATCAGATAAACGGATTTGGTAAAACTAAAAGGGCTCCTTGTTGACTATAATTATAAGGATTACTTGTTGGACTCAAAAAATATTGTAACAGTTTCAGATAGATTAAATTTTCACTGAATGGAATTATGTAATGTACCTATTAAACTGAATGTACTTCTTGCTTAATACATTTCCACTCTAACCTGCTAATTCATTATTTATGTCGAAAACATCTTCATACCAAATATCAACAATTTAACTTTAAAAGTAGGCACATAAAATTAGTCTGAACATATTTACATGCCGTCTAATTTTTGTTCGAAGTTTCAAATTTTAGTTAATTTTTGACGTTAAGGGGTGACAACAGAATACCAAAATCGTAAAATGAACCAAATTAAGTAACTAAACTTATTTGAATCCTGTCAAACTAAAATTAGTTAAGTTCGATGACTTCAGAATACGAAACGTCGTTTGACAGGAATTAACTTAATTTTAGTGATTTTTAGTTAAGTGATGTGCCAACAGAATTGACACCACTGTCACAGAAATTAAAATTCATCATTTCAATTTCTGCCCGGCCGGGAATCGAACCCGGGACCTAGTGCGTGGTATTCCGTGTGTATGTATGTTGACCACTACTACTCAGGTCGTCAAAAATTTACAACATTGAGGTCAAATTTATAACACCCGGCAAAATTATAATTAAAAAGGAAATATGACTTTTAATATAGAATTCTGTGATACTTGAAGGGAGATGCTGTTGTTATGGAAAAAACATTTCGATCCTAGTAATATTATAAATACGAAATTTTGAGCGGTTGTATGTATGTTTGTTGAATAAAATTTAGTAAACGAATCAATATAAAAATCAATGCCACTTTTCGTTGTAATTGTATAACTCAAGAACGGGCTCACCTATCCAAACCGAATGTTTAGGCTTTGTTCGGACTATTTAGTAGATGGTTTATGTGAAGTTTGCACAAAATCGGTCGAGCGGTTCATCTTTAATTTGAATTCATATAGACCACGCGGGCGAAGCCGCTGGCAGAAAGCTAGTAGCTTGTAACGTTTTTTTTCGGATGGGAAATCATCAAATGACTCCCCCCACCGTAGGCTGAGGGGGAGGGAGTGTCAGACTCTTACTGACTAAAACCCATACATGTTCCTTCCTCAGCCCTTCCGTTCCAGACTGCTTACCTTTCTTCTTGGCCGTACATGTCTGCTCGTGTTTCTTCAAATTCCTCAGTATAGCGTAGTTCCTGTTGCATTTAGAACATTTACCTGTAAACAAAACATATTCTTATAGTTACGAAAAGTAGTCTGTCTGTCTGTTCTTATTAAATACAACGTGTATTTAACATACAAATTTAATAGTTTATAAAAAAAAGAAATTACACGCAATAGCGGTGGTTCTAAAACAACAGAGCGCATGCTTACAAAAACGGGGTTCGCATAGCACCTAATTGAGTGAGCGAGAAGAGAAGGCTCGAAATTTAAATATGCTAACAGTTACGCTCTCAGGAAAATAGTTATATGGAACTCTTTTTTTATGGAAAATCATCAAATGACTTCTCCCGCCATTCCACCCATGAGGGTTTTAACCTACTAGCTTTCCGCCAGCGACTTCGCCCGCGTGGGCTATACGAATTCAAATTAAAAAAAAATAGTTTCATACAAACTTTGCCCCCCTATTTCGCCCCCTTAGGGGTAGAATTTCGGAAAATCCTTTCGTATCGGATGCCTACCTCATACAAAGAACACACCCTCCAAGTTCCAGGTCTCTACGATCAGCGGTTTAGGCTGTGCGTTGATCCGTCAGTCGTTTAGGACAAAGCAATTTTAACCCTCGATGCAAAAAGAAGGTCATAAGTTTGACGTCGATGTCTGTCTGTCTGTGTGTGCATCTGTCTTTGACATCCTATCTCTCAAACGAATGGACCAATTTCGATGCGGTATTTTTTTTCATTTGAAAGCCAGTTCCCTTGCGGTGGTTCTTAGCTATGTTTTGTAAATATCGGTCCAGCAGTGTACGAGTATCAGCTCTTTTCCAAAATGATATAAGGCATTTTTGCGTAGGGGGTTTTTTAAATTTTTAATTATTTTTTTCTTGTATATGTATAGATCTATGATTTAAAAGAATATTGTCAACTCACCCCCCGGCCTGTAGTCCTCCCCCAAACACTTGTGCTTGTCCAATAAGTTCTTAGTAGGGTACAGGTGCCAACACACTTCGCATTTCAAGTCCGGCACCTCTTCAAACGGTAGACACTGGTTGTTCTCGAAATGTCTGTCAAATAAAACAATAAATAAAAGCGTGTTAAAAAAATCTTTTTCATTGTAATCAATCCTTACTTCCTTACTAATATTATAAATGCGAAAGTAACTCTGTCTGTCTGTCTGTTACGCTTTCACGCCAAAACTACTGGACCGATATAAATGAAATTTGGTACAGAGATAGAATAGACCTTGAGGAACAACACTTTTTACCCGGGTGCGCTAAGTAGTTCCCTCGGGATGCGGGTGAAACCGCGGGAAACAGCTAGTAATACATATATCGGGTATGTATCATTATTAGCCTAGCCTGTCCCAACTATGTTGGGGTCGGCTTCCAGTCTAAACAGATGCAGCTGAGTACCAGTGTTTTACATGGAGCGACTGTATATCTGACCTCCACAACCCAGTTACCGGGTAACACGATATTTCTTAGTAAGACTGGTTGTCAGACTTTCTGGCTTCTGACTACCTGTACCCCTTACAGACAGACATGTGTTGTTGGGGAGTGGTGAACGGCGGGTGTCTTTTGTAAAGCTGATTTTCAGCCTAATTTGAATAAATGATTTTTTAATTTTGACATGTTTTAACCACTTGGTATGAGAGATTTTTGAAGAATTTTGTGTAGAAAAAAAATATCTTTTTTTAAGTCTTTTAACCACTCACTCGTCATAAGCGGTGAGGTGTCGGAAGTCGGCGGCACAGCGGCGGCAGGCGTAGGCCCGGGCGCGGGCGCGGTGCTGGCGGTGATGCGCGCTCGCTTCGTCTATTGACGGGAACCACGCACCGCACGGGTTGCACGCCATCCTGCGGGGTAGTAAGCATCCTGTATAACTCACCTATGACAAGTCAACACCCTGTATAACTGACCTAAAACCAGTAATCACCTTGTATAATTCGCCTATGACTAGTCAACATCCTGTATAACTCACGTAAGACTAGTAATCATCCAATATAATTCCCCTAGGACTAGTAATCTCCCCTGTATAACTCACTTACGATCAGTAATCATCATGTATAACTCTCCTAGCACCAGCAATCATTTTGTACAACTCACCTAGCACTACTAATCACCTTGTACAACTTACCTAGCACTACTAATCACCTTGTATAACTTACCTAGCACTACTAACAACCTTGTACAACTTACCTAGCACTACTAATCACCTTGTATAACTCACCTAGCACTACTAATCACCTTGTATAACTCACCTAGCACTACTAATCACCTTGTATAACTCACCTAGCACTACTAATCACCTTGTATAACTCACCTAGGACTTGTTATCACCTTGTATAACTCACCTAGCACTACTAATCACCTTGTATAACTCACCTAGCACTACTAATCACCTTGTATAACTCACCTAGGACTAGTAAAAGACACACTATGTATCTTCATATGGTTGCTATTGGCTTGCGGCGTCTTGTGACCCTGACCGCAGACACTGCACTTGTGAAGCAGAACCGGTGACGTGGACCTCTTGGGGGGTTTGGAGGGCTTGGTCACCTTGCCGCGGGGTGATGTCTTCGGCGATGACTTGGGCGGTGGTGATTTCACTGCTATCCTGGTGATTAGAGAGATTATTCATCAGGGTGTCCACTCCAAATCTCTCGGAGAGGAGCTCGTGGCTAAGTAACAGCCGCACGGGTCGACCGATCAAAGGTAAAGCTGCGCTTGCCGCGGTCGGTCCGTGGATGGGTGACCATTATGTCATAGCGAGACTCCTCTGTGCCTCGGAAAGCACGTTAAGCTGGTCCCGGTTGTCATTTATAGATTTTTGACAGTCTTTACGGGTAGTCAAAAAGCCAGAAAGTCTGACAACCAGTCTTACCAAGGGGTATCGTGCTACCCGGTAACAGGGTTGTGGAGGTCAGATAGGCAGTCGCTCCTTGTAAAACACTGGTACTCAGCTGCATCCGGATTAGACTGGAAGCCAACCCCAACATAGTTGGGAAAAGGCTAGGCAGATGATGATTGTGTCCACTCCAAATGCCGAGAAAATTTCCTCGACTTTCCCTGAACAATCTACCAGATTTCCCTGATCAGTTCCTTCTTTTAAATATAGAATATAATAGATAGAAATTCTAGCAAATAACTAGCCTACAAACAGTGAATATTACATAGACAGTTAGGCCCAAGTTCACCGACAAGATAACGCTCCGATCAACTGAAAACTGTTTAGCATAAATTCAAACTTCTACCATTTGGGTTTATTATTCCTAAAACTGTCAATAACCAAGCCAAGGTTGACCAAGGAGTTGACAACACGAAAATTCCCGCTTCGTGGTTAAAAAACGTTTTCGTTTTAACGGGCCAATTATACAACCACTAGCTTCTGCCCGCTCCTATTGGTTTTAGCGTGATGATATATAGCCTATAGCCTTCATCAATAAATGGGCTATCTAACACTGAAAGAATTTTTCAAATCGTACCAGTAGTTCCTGAGATTAGCGCGTTCAAACAAACAAACTCTTCAGCTTTATTATATTACTAGCTTTTTCGTTACATTATTGAAGTTTTAGTAAGGATACCTAACTTTTCTGGAAATAAATTTAGCCTATGTTACTCGTGGATAATGTAGCTTTCGAATGGT
Organism: Pyrrhia umbra; assembly: GCA_963891755.1. Taxonomy (NCBI): domain Eukaryota; kingdom Metazoa; phylum Arthropoda; class Insecta; order Lepidoptera; family Noctuidae; genus Pyrrhia; species Pyrrhia umbra. The sequence goes on from OY982946.1 coordinate 1,875,998, forward strand.
GAAAGAATTTTTAAAATCGGTCCAGTAGTTTTTAAGCCTATTCATTACAAACAAACAAACAAACAAAGTTTTCCTCTTTATAATATTAGTGTAGATATAAGTATAGATTTGTCGGTGAACTCATGAATTACTTACTTGACTTTTTTGACAGGCGTCTCCAATTTGACAGGCTCTTTGTCCCGGGAGCGTTTCAAACGCGGTGTCAGCAAAGAATTGTCTTCAGACTGTGAGCAAGAGAAAATCTTTATTACTATATTCTGTTCAAATTTAATTAAAGAAAAATGTAAACAAAGTCGTAACCTATTTTGTTCTCATTCTGCCACAGAAATTAACAAAGGGCCACCCTTTTAGCATTTATGTCAATTTCATGCTCTAAACATCATCTTTCATTATTTAATGCAGTATTATTTATATAAGTGGGAAAATTAGAACAAAATAGGTTATGATTTTGTTTACGTTTTTCTTGAAATCTACAGAATATAACTACGTTTCCGTGGCTATACGAATTCAAATTAAAAATGACAGAGTTTCATACAATCTTTGCCCCCCTTTTTCATCCCCTTAGGGTTAGAATTTCGAAAAATCCTTTCTTATCGGATGCTTACGTCATACAAAGAACACACCCTCCAAGTTTCAGGTCTCTACGATCAGCGGTTTAGGCTGCGCGTTGATCCGTCAGTCATTCAGGACAAAGCATTTTATATGTATAGATTGTGCTTTTTAATCCGAAAGTGATTCTGTTTGTTACGCTTTCCCAGTCAAACGGCTGAACAGATTTAGATGAAATTTGTTATGGAGATAGATTGATACCTGGGGAAGGATATAGCAAGTGTTTATCCGGGTGCTTGAAGAAGCTCGTAGTTAAGTAACAGCCGCACGGTTAGACCAATCAAAGGTTAAGCTGTGCTTGGCGGTGGTCGGTGATCTTCATGTCATAGCGAGACTCCTCCGTGCCTCGGAAAGCACTTTCAGTTGTTGGTCCCGGCTGTCATTTGTAGATCTTTGACAGTTGTTACGGGTAGTCAAAGGCCAGAAAGTCTGACAAACTCTGACTAACCGGGTTGTGGTAGTCCGATAGGCAGTCGCTCCATGCACAACACTGGTACTCAGCTGCATCCAGTTTAGACTGGAAGCCGACCCCAACATAGTTGGGAAAAGGCTAGGCAGATGATGAAGTAGACATACCTTTGTCTCCTTCTTCAATATAGATTTCGGTGCGGCCTTAGGAGATTTGGATTTGTCCTGTAATAATAAAATAATAGATTATTATACAAGACTAGCTTTCCGCCCGCGATATTTTAGCTTATGGATACAAAAACTTGACAAATAATATACTAAAACCTTCCTCATTAATCACTCTATCTATTTAAAAAAACCGCATTAAAATCCGTTGCGTAGTTTTAAAGATCTAAGCATACATAGGGATATAGGGACAGAGAAAGCGACTTTGTTTTATACTATGTAGTGAAGGGGCTAAAATTATATACTTGAATTCATTGTTCTCCCGAAAGGTATGTACTCAGTCCATGACATAGAAACTTTCTAGAACATTTATTCATCAAAATAATAATAATCTGTAACAATTGATTTTACGACAAAAATGAAAAAAATCAACCTATTTTGTTCTAATTTTCCCACATAGACAAATAAAATGGTTTAGTTTTCCCGGTGAACTTCGTATCACCTACATCTATATTAACTTTCCTTACCGTTTAAACCTTCCCTGGACTATGACAAACATTTCAAAACTAAAATCAACTACATCGGCCCAGCCGTTCTCGAGTGTTAGCGAGACTAACAAACAGCAATTCATCTATCTATACTAATATTATAAAGAGGAAAGATTTGTTTATTTGTAGGGTTTTACCTCAAAAACTACTGGACCGATTTAAAAAAATATTTCACCGTTAGAAAGCTTCATCTTTACGAAGTGTCATAGGCTATATTTATTTCCAGAAATAATTAGGGATCCCTATTAAAACTTGAATAATGTAACCCAACGTGTAAAAAAAAATTGTCAACGCGAGCGGAAAGCTAGTTTTTATATATGTCGGCGCGCGACTAAATCAGTTATTAGTTTGAAAGTTTGACTGTCGTTGAAGCCTTATTTGCTATTTTGAAATAATAACGACTATTTAAAAAGCGGGTAACTCCGAATAGAGTAGTACGCATGCGCATACGGAGTGACAGGGATGACAGATATAACTTGACTGGTGACAGACTGCGCCCGTGCTAACCTATTGGCTCTTGAATTTAATCTTGATATTGGTGCCGATTCTGACGTACACACGACTAAACTAATTTTAAAATATCATGCTCTTTTTCTATTGCGAAATACAAGAAGAGGATAGCAAGTAATTCAGTGCTGTCAAATTAAATGACAGATGACATTTTGTTCGTACAGGTTTGTTAGTTTAGTCGTGATGTTTAATTTTGTATGGAAAACTATTTTTTTCTAATTTGACAGGTGTTAAAAGTTTGCTATCCCTTTCTTATATTTGTTGATGGAAAGAGAGAATTATAGACTAAATTTAATTTAGATGGTGTCAAGAGAATCGCGGCCATTATCTTGTTATGTTTCGTATCTTTGTGTAATTAAACACGTACAAACGGTAACAGTTGTTATCGTGATATTATTATTTGAAGTTTTCACCATTTTTACGCCCACAATGGAAAACAAATACCCTTCTGATGGCCGCCCTGACGCTTCGACATATATAAGAAGATTACCTGCAATCGACTAAGGGAATGATTGTCTTCTTTAGAGTTCATACGATGTCGCGTCACTCTGGGAGGGGTCGGTGAGCGCCTGGTTCTGCGACTCGGCCGGGAGTCCGACGAGCCTCTCTTCTCCACCTGTAATCAACAACACATATATCAGCATACATCATTATTAGTCAAGCCTGTCCCAACTATGTCGGCTTCATGCATGCCGTCTAACCGGATGCAGCTGAGTACCAGTTTTTTACATGAAGCGACTGCCTATCTGACCTCCACAACCCAGTTACCGGGTAACACGGTACCCCTTGGTAAGGCGCTAACCACACATTTCCGGGTACCCATCCCTGCCGTGTTCCGTCAGGGATGGGGAAAAATCGGTTTCATACAACGTGTACGAACTCGTTCACACATCTCCGTGTCAGGGACATCCGGGTCGTCAGTGTCGGACGCACGGACGCTCTGACAGGGCTATCCGATTTTTATCTAGGAACATTGACAGCCGTTTCATAAATATACGTTTGCCGGCTGATAGTCTTCTTAGTGATCTGCTTCTTCTAGCGCTATTGCAATCATTGCTAATTCTTCATTGTTAAATAAAGACATCGTGTTTGAATACGGGTGACGGATGGCACGTTCCTGACGGGAACACTGACACGGACAACTCGGAACACGGATAGCACTGACCCGGAAATGTGTGGATAGCGCCTTAGTTTCCAAAAGTTTGGTGAAGGGAACACTGTCATACCTTAACCTTGAGGTTCGATTCTTTCTTAACCACCACCCTGGGCTGCAGCTTCTTGTGCTTCGCCAGGGGCTCTCCGTCAGAGTCTTCATTGACATAGACAGGCTCCGTAAGACCCAGGATACATTCTCCGGCATCCGGCTAGAAATAAATAAATAATAATATCTTTTGGACAATTTCACACAGCGCCATCTAGCCCCAAAGTAAGCAAGCATGCTTGTGTTATGGGTGCTAGCTTAACGGATATACTACTTATATATTTTTATAAATACATACATATTATACGTAGTAACACCCAGACCCGTCACAGAAATTAAAATTCATCATCTCAATTTCTGCCCGGCCGGGAATCGAACCCGGGACCTCTTGCGTGGCATTCCGGCATGCTGACCACTCAACCACGCAGGTCGTCTAAATATATATTGAGTAGTAGAGTATACAAAAATACATTGAGTTTGTATAAATATGGAACCATGCTTACCGCGGTTTCACCACCGTCCCGTGGATACTACATAACGCCCCCAGATAAAAGAAGCCTACTACCCTCTCTAGAGACCCACCTACCCATATACTAAATTTCATCCAAATTGTTTAAGCTGTTTTACTGAAAATGTAACAAACTTATTTATGTATTCATAATAATTAGTTAGGATGTGGATGCTAAATTGAATCCAAATGTGTTCAGCAGTTTTAACATGAAACAGTAACAAACATTTCGCCAAAAACATTTTTCTTGCAAAATATTGTAAACCATAGTCAAAAAAACCGGCCAAGTGCGTGTCGGGCCACGCGCAGTAGGGTTCCGTAGTAGGTCTTAGTTAGTCGGCTATAACTCTGTAATCGGTCAAGCCTACTTAGCCGTGATAGTTTTCCTTGTAAGTTCATTATATGTACTACGTCTGTGATTTTTTTCACATTTCTAGATACAGCCATTCAAAAGTTAGAGGGGGGGTAACTCGTATCGAACAAAAATTTTAATTTAAACTCTAGATATTTCGCAAATGGCTCGCTTAACCGAAAAATGGTCTTGACACACCCATAATATTTTTAGAAGACCTATCTAACGATACCCCATACGGAGGGGTACGCGAGAAAAAAAATATTCATCCCCACTTTACGTGTTTGGGAGCTACCCTAAAAAAATATATTTTTCAAAATTTTATTTTACCACTTTCTCGGCGTGATCAATATACATATCCATACGAAAGTTCAGCTTCCTAGTAACAAGAACCTCGGAGCTATGCCGCGGACAGACAGACAGACATGGCGAAACTATAAGGGTTCCTTGTCGGACTACGGAACCCTAAAATATGCGGATTGACCATTACTTTTCTGTTATACAATATTTCTTGTAGTATAAGGAAACAGTAGATCTATTCATACAAAATTAATTTTGCATTTTATTATTGGTATGATAGTAGAATGGTGTAACTCACAGCTCCCCTGGGCATGGACTGCGGAGGCAAGTTCAATCTCAGCCGTGTCCGTTTATTGGTCTGCCGACACATCTCCAGGAACTCGTAGAAGTCGTTCACCTTGTCCACGCACAGCTCACAGATGAGGGGGGGCATCTTATCATCTTGATGCACCTGGAATGTGGATATGGAATAGTTTATTTATTTACTATTTCACGAGGAGCTCCTGGCTAAGTAACAGCCGCACAGTTCGACCGATCAAAGGTTAAGCTGCGCTTGGCGCGGTCGGTCCGTGGATGGGTGACCATCTATGTCATAGCGAGACTCCTCCGTGCCTCGGAAAGCACGTTAAGCTGTTGGTCCCGGTTGTCATTTGTACATCTTTGACAGTCGTTACGGGTTGTCAGAAGCCAGAAAGTCTGACAACCAGTCTTACCAAGGGGTATCGTGTTACCCGGTAACTGGGTTGTGGAGGTCAGATAGGCAGTCGCTCCATGTAAAACACTGGTACTCAGCTGCATCCTGTTTAGACTGGAAGCCGACCCCAACACAGTTGGGAAAAGGCTAGGCAGATGATGATTTACTATTTATGTACACACATATCAAAGGAGAAAAAGAAAAGGAAAGAAAATTATATACAAAGGTAATGCTTATTTCTAAAGAAATCTCTTCCAGCATACCTGCGATAGGAGAATCCTTACTAATATTATAAATGCGAAAGTAACTCTGTCTGTCTGTTACGCTTCCACACCAAAACTACTGGACCGATATAAATGAAATTTGGTACAGAGATAGAATAGACCCTGAGGACCAACATAGGCTACTTTTTACCCGGGTGCGCAAAGTAGTTCCCTCGGGATGCGGGTGAAACCGTGGGAAACCGCTAGTATTATATATAGTTTTAGAATTTCAACTCAATGCTTTTGTTTTTTTTTATTATTATCTATTTTTAGAGGCTTTAGTACACTCAGGGTGACTATGCCAGCCTCATGGGTTCTTTCATATCTTTGCCACACACATTACATCTACACAATCACATGTATCTACACATCTGCACCTCTCCTTTCATTCCTTTCTTTCAGACATGTTTCCATAAACAAATAAAGTTCCTTAAATTCATCAGACAATGGCTGTTTCAAAAATAAATTAAATAGATTTATGTTTGGCATCAACCAACTCCTCAGGTGTTTTTGTTTTATACTGTAAAGTTGTTACGGGTAGTCAGAAGCCAGCCAGTCTGATAATGACAACAAGTCTTACCAAGGGGTATTGTGTTACCCAGTAACTGGGTTGTGGAGGTCAGATAGGCAGTCACTCCATGTAAAAAACTGGTACTCAGCTGCATTTGGTTTAGACTGGGAGCCGACCCTAACATAGTTGGGAAAAGGCTAGGCAGATGATGCTTTTGTTTAATAATAGTATTTCCTAAGTAAAAGTGGGTTGATCAATTAAAGGTTAATCTATGCCTGCCATGGACAGGTCGACACTGTCACAGAACAAAGTCAGATGTGATATTACAATGAAATTGTGATTTTTTCAAAATCAGCTTCAATTAAGCATAATCTATCGATATAAGCAAGAAAAAAATTATATATCTGGTACTTTCCAAGATACTAAAACAAAGTTGAATTTCAAATACTATGTTATGCCGAAAATTGTGAACTCAAAGTAAAGTAGCTATTTTGTAGATCCGACTTTGTTCTACGACAGTGTCGAGGTGATTTATCTCATTGGTCCCTGAGTGGCCCTACGTCCGCTTACTACTCAAATAAGATGTTTCATAATTTAAATTATATAATAATTTTGAATTAATATCTTTGTAATTTCTGCTGATTAAATTAGGAGTTTTAGTTTGCAAACTTTTACTAGATGCAACTCTTATAATGTGGAGACCATAAACTGCATTTATTCTTTCTTTCTCTTTGAACGTTTTTTTTATTCTATACATATAAAATACTTTGTCCTGAATGACTGATGGATCAACGCACAGCCTAAACCACTGATCATAGAGACATGAAACTTGGAGGGTGTGTTCTTTGTATGACATAGGCATCCAATAAGAAAGTATTTTCCAAAATTCTACCCTTAAAAGGTGAAAATGGAGGGCAGTTCGTATGAAACTCAGTTGTTTTATTGGAACTCATATAGTCTATACGGGCGAAGAGGCTGGCGGAACGCTAGTGTAGTTATAAATTTATGGATTTGTGTTCGCACATCGAATAATGTTTATAACTAACTAATAATAAAATAAACATACAGTCAATAGATATACTTAATATAAAATATACTTAGATAAAACTTACAAGGATTTTTCGATCTTAAAATAACCTATTTTCAAATAGGAAAATAACAAGTTTTACAATACGCAAATGATTATTTCAACATTTTGTGAGGCCTATTTCTAAGGTTTATTATTATTTAAAAGACAGAAAGATAAGTTTTAATGTTTTCTAACATTCTTGTGTCGCTATCTCGCATTTGTTTGACAACAAACAAAAATATTTTCAACTCATTTTTCTGCGTTAGGTTATGAATGGAAAACTTTTATAACGGTTTCAACTAGTCGATAATTCATTCGAATTTATAATTAAACAATAATTTCGGTTCTAAATACCTCAATTTGCACACATTCGCGAATCTTTTGCTTTAGCTCCACATCCGAGTCGACTAGATCTTGTATAATCGGCATTTTGTAGCCAGCACCCGCTCCACATAGACGACATGCTTTATATATCTCGTAAATTATCTGCTTATTTTTTGTAGAATTTATAACGCGATCCATTTTGGACATTGTAGCATTTCTTTAAGTAATTACAACGACAGACAATTATGACGACGATTGCCGCTTTTCCGCCATTAGAAATGATACCAGAGCAAAAAAACAACATTTAAAAGATAAAAATTCAAGTGAATAGAATCGACTAAAAATTCGTTTTATCACAAACGTATTTTGTAATATCATTTGCTTTTTTGATAAATAATTTTGTGACTTGTGTGAGTGTGTGTGGATGTAATTGTCTCACCCATGCTAATCTAAATCTGTGGTTGCCATCTGAAGGGGCCACTAATTTGAATAAAACTATTTCACTACTAAATATGGATATATGGATCATTAAATCTAAACCATAAATTAAAAAAGAATTATCCTATTTACTGCCCACGACTGCATATGGACATCACACCTTCTTCCAGATCGGTTCACTAGTTTGCGTGAAAAACATCTCCGTCCAAACTTTTACGTTATAAGTACACTTGCATGCCAGCCAAGTTCAAGGAAAGGAACCGACAACGCAGCAGCAACATGTTATATTTACAAACAAGTTGGTTGTTTCTGTAGTGCTGTATTTTCTTTTTAATAAACATAAAAAAAAAAGAAAATCGACTATTATGTTTATGGACAATTTTTTATTGTAGCAGGTACATCTCTACTTCCACACTCTATTCTAGGCATGGGTAATATCGCTTTTACACTATATCAAATCGTATCTATGTATCGATTTCAAATATCGGATATCGCATCTATATATTTCAATATCTATATATTGGTTGAAATCTGTGGAACTCGGAGACGAAATCGGTATGTGATTTTTACAAAATGATGTATTCGATATTCAACTGTAACTCCCTATAAATAACGTTTATAATTAGTATTACTCGTTAGTATATCGCTTCGCTCGTTCATCTGTATCGTTTTTTTCATTCACTCCCGCACGCATTGTAATCGGCAACCGAGTTGGTACCGAGAATGCCCGAGGAGGCCGAATCAGTTACCAGATACGAGAGAATGAATCGCAATTCGCATACATAGATATCGCCTGATATCGGTTGGATATCGGTACAGATCGGTACAGGTAGATATTGTACCTCTACCTTCATACAGAGATGCCAGATCGTCCCAAAAGGGACGATTTTTGTCCGTTTAGACATATTTACGTCCCTTCGATGTCCGTTCATATATTCCGTCCTTTTTTCGTCCCTTTTCAAAAAGCCAACTATATTAATTTACTTTCTTATTACAAAAATAAAAAAACGCTGTTTTAAAAATTACAAAAATGCGTAAAACTTGTAAACATGAAACGCACGGTGTGTGAATGCAACCACAGATTACATACACTACAGATGTGATATTTTCACTTTTTGTTTATTTCCAAATGGTCCGTTTAGGCACTGAAGTCGCAATCTTGAGATGACAGTTTTAGCTAAATAAACATACATCTGAATATGTGGCATTATTGATATGATCTATCTAGCTAGTCCCTAGTTGTCCTCCTCAGTGACGCCCTAAGCCGAGGTTCGTTTCCCACTAGGGGGAGCCCTTAGCGCGCTGTCACTTAGTTTTAAATTTAGTTGTAAGCCTTGGCTGGAGGCCTTAATTTAATTAATTAAATTAGGAATATCTCTGCTTAGCAAAACCTACAGAACCTCTCGCCAGATGTTATTACTTGCAAAATCACAGCAAATCTTTTGATTAGCTCTTCATCCAGCCCAGTAATAGCTGCAGTTTTATTGGGAAACTCGAAAAAAAAAAATTGCTGTTTTCCCTTTTTGGTATTTTGGTTGTACGAAAAGTATTAAAACTCATTTTGTGTTCCTAAATATCGAGCTAATAGTTGTTTAAGTATGGGTGTACTATAAACCTCTGCCTACTCCTTCGGGGATATAGGGGTGATGCTGTTTTATGTTACGAGTTTTTTTTTTCGAGATTTTTTTTTTAAATCGGCAGCGATAACCATAAAACAGAGTATGCCAAAAAATCATAAATAATTAGTACTATAACCACCTGTAAGAATATTACGGTTTTCCTTGCCGTTTAAGAGATAATTAGATTTTTCATATTGGCGTCATACATTTTTTTAGTCGTCTTTGGGCAGAATTAACTCAGTTGTCATTTTTCTATATTCTAAAAACTAATAGAAGCGATATCCAGCAAAAAATCCAGCACTTGCAAATTGAAATCCCTAAGTCTATGAAAGCCGATTTTCAGCCCACCGTGTGCCATTTGTTTTACTATTTGCAAATGCAAGCGTGAAAAGACTTTACAGTTAACCGAAAAAGATCAAGATGGAAAGCGGAACCCGCCTCAACACCAATACTTTAGTATCATTCAATCGTAAATTCGTAGCAAATTAATATTTCTCCAGCCGTCCTTTTTGTCCAAAAATCGTCCCATTTCAGGTAGTGAATCGTCCGAAAGTCGACGCAGGTACTGGCAACACTGCCTTCATACGATATTGTGTGTTCTGTGACTGAAGCAACGTGAAAACTGTAGATATCTGATATATAGATTCCATGCCGTCCGATACATAGATATTGGGTATTGTGCCGATATATAGATATTGCATCTATATACGATTTATATCGCCCACTCCTACTCTATTCTTCTACATTATCTGTGGTTTGTCAATGTGCAAGTGATTTTGCGTGGTGTTTACTCGCTAATTTTTGGTTTAATAGTGCTATAATACCTTTATTTCTGTATATTTCATCAATACAGTGTCGGCGTGTGCCGATTCTACGTTTTCAGTGTATTTTTCTTTGTAAGTATTGTGTTTATGACTGAAAACTATATCTGTTTGTATAAGCCAACCAATTTGAACGGTGTAACCGCCTTTCGGTTTTGCACACATTTTTTTAACATGAATGCATCTTTTACTTTGCTTTTCATGTTTTTAAAGGGATTCCTATAAATACTGGCTTCATTATTAAGATTTTTATAGTGGGAATGATTTTTATATAACCAATAAAACGTATGTAAAAAGTGCGTAAAATTTTTTGGACGACCTCCCGCGGTCTTTAATTTGGACGCATTATATGTCATATTTTGGAATGTCTGCTAAATTTCAGTGTTATTTTTTGATTAATTACCAAAATTAGCAATAACAAAATATTTTTGGCTCCATAAATTCAAGTTTTTTTTCTTCAAACCTTAACCTCTGTTAAAAATATTAGCTTTAAACTTAAAAGTGTATTTACATAAAAATTAAGGTTATATTCAAATCTGCTTTCTTATTGTCCTTGACCTACATAATACTACATACTCAATTATTTCCGTGCTGTTAAGATTTCGCAGTAAAAAAATGTACTGTTTTATTAAAAAGAAATAAAATTAAAAATGTATCATATATGAGTACCACTAGTCAGGCAAAAGAATGAAGAAGTCTAAAATCTTTCTAACCCAAAATATAACATGTTACGGTCATCTAGATTCCAGTGTGGAAGAGGGACAGTACTATTTATCCTATATAACTCTATCTTACTCTAACATTGAAAATTGACACACTTGAGAATATCATATTTGTCTCTTAACAGTTTTTTAGAGTTCCATACCCAAAGGGTAAAAACGGGACCCTATTACTAAGACTCCACTGTCCGTCTGTCTATCACCAGGCTGTATCCCGTGACCCGTGATAGCTAGACAGTTGAAATTTTCACAGATGATGTATTTCTGTTGCCGCTATAACAACAAATACTAAAATTGGCCAAGTGCGAGTCGGATCAATTTTGTAGTAACAAAAAGCAATCCAATATACAAATTTTTATATTTAAAAATATTCTACTAAAAACACACTATTTACTCGTCATAACAAATCCTATGAGCCCAAACTTGAGGGTGTATTAGTAGCCACTGAAGAGTACCACTCACCTCTTGGCTCCATCAGATCAGCTCCCAGATACCAAATTATAGCATCACTAGCTGTTTCCCGCGGTTTCACCCGCATCCCGAGGGAACTACTTAGCGCACCCGGGTAAAAAGTAGCCTATGTTGTTCCTCAGGGTCTATTCTATCTCTGTGCCAAATTTCATTTATATCGGTCCAGTAGTTTTGGCGTGAAAGCGTAACAGACAGACAGACAGAGTTACTTTCGCATTTATAATATTAGTAAGGATGTTTATACAAAATATCATCCAAATCTGTTCAGTAGTTTTTGAGTGAAAGAGTTACAAACATACATCCATACATGCAAACTTGCGCATTTATAATAAACTAGCTTTCCGCCCGCGGCTTCGCCCGCGGCTTCGCCCGCTTGGACATTTTTTAAACCTTGGATTACATTATTGAATTATTTCTGGAAATAAATATAGCCTATGACACTGAATTTTAAAAATCAGTCCAGTAGTTTTTGAGCCTATTCATTACAAACAAACAAAGTTTTCCTTATAATATTAGTGTAGATGAAAAACCCAATAATAAAAACCCTTATAATATATCTTACGGAACCCTATTTTTTTACAAAATTTAGCCTATGTTACTCGTGGATAATGTATCTTTCGAATGGTGAAAGAATTTTAAAAATCGGTCCAGTAGTTTTTGAGCCTATTCATTACAAACAAACAAACAAACATAGTTTTCCTCTTTATAATATTAGTGTAGATATTAGTAGGATATAACATTAAATGTTTGTAAACATACATATAGATTGTGTAATCATAAAGCATTTTATAATTATGTAGGTATGTATATAAAATTCTCAGAAATTGTTACACAATGTTTACAAAACATTGCGCAATAAAAATGCATTTTGTAAAAAGAACATTTAATTCAAGCAACCTACATCTTTTTTTTAAGTCCACTTATAATCTATACAGTCACATCAATAAAGAGTTTATAATCATATAGGTTTGTTATAAAAAAAAAAAAAACTAGTCTATACTTCAATGTTGGTAATCTTTTTGCACACCTCCCTCCCACAATATTGCATCACATTTCTAAATAAGGAAAATGGTGGGGTATATAAGACTTTGTAGGCCCCAATTTTGCTCAGTTCAACAGTATCTCACAGAGGTACTGGTTGTTTTAAAACCAAGGAGTTGTATGAGGTTTAAATAATATACCACGCATATATTATACTTCCACATACTCAAAACACACTTTAAAAAGTTCACACAAAAAAGTTTTTTTTATATGTTGTTGTTTAAAAAAAGTTTTATATATTTATATTGTATTGTTCAGTTTAAAAAAAAACAATAACATATTTTTGTTATTATTGTCTGCAAGTAAGTCAATTTCTTCACTCTACTCTACATAGTATTAATTTTAGAATATTTATATTATAATTACTAGCTGTTTCCCGCGGTTTCACCCGCATCCCGAGGGAACTACTTAGCGCACCCGGGTAAAAAGTAGCCTATGTTGTTCCTCAGGGTCTATTCTATCTCTGTGCCAAATTTCATTTATATCGGTCCAGTAGTTTTGGCGTGAAAGCGTAAAAGACAGACAGACAGAGTTACTTTCGCATTTATAATATTAGTAAGGATTATTGGGGGGTTCATAGCTACAACCGCGTGGATCGATAGATTTGCAAGGTTAAGCTGAGCTAGCTGCGGTCAGTCCATGGATGGATAACCGTTTTCTAAACAGAGCGAGACTTCTTCGTGCCTCGGAGAGATTGCCCGACCCATCGGACTATGAGAGTGAGGGAGTAGAGAGTGCACCTGTCTGCGTGCACTATAATATCGCCTGCGTGCACTATAATATCGCCTGCGTGCACTATAATATCGCCTGCGTGCACTATAATATCGCCTGCGTGCACTATAATATCGCCTGCGTGCACTATAATATCGCCTGCGAATACGCGCGCATTCGTGCGGCTTCGCTTTAGTTGTAAAGAATTTGACGCTTGGATGCGCTTCGACTCTGCGCTAGAAAATATATAAATATACTGTAAATTGACCCTGGATTTGGATGAAATTTGGCACACACACAGTTTATAACCTGATTTAACACATAGGATACATTGTATCCGGGTGCGGTGAGCAGTTCCGCGGGAAATAGCTAGTCTAATCTAAATCTAAATATATATAAAACTCAAAGGTGACTGACTGACATAGTGATCTATCAACGCACAGCCCAAACCACTGGAGGGATCGGGCTGAAATTTGGCATGCAGCTAGATGTTATGACGTAGGCATCCGCTAAGAAAGGATTTTGATAAATTCTACCCCAAGGGGATAAAATAGGGGATGAAAGTTTGTATGAAACTTTGTCAATTTTAAACCGATCGGGCTGAGAATTAAAGAAATTAAAAACTTTAAAGAAAGTTTGTATGAATTCATATAGACCACGCGGGCGAAGCCGCTGGCGGAAAGCTAGTTTATTATATTTGTAGTATTAATGAAGACTAGCTTTCCGCCAGCAACTACGCCCGCGTGTTCTATACGAATTCAAATTAAAAATGACAGTGTTTCATACAATCTTTGCCCGCCCTTTTTCATCCCCTTAGGGATAGAATTTCGGAAAATCCTTTCTTATCGGATGCCTACGTCATACAAAGAACACGCCCTCCAAGTTTCAGGTCTCTACGATCAGCGGTTTAGGCTGTGCGTTGATCCGTCAGTCATTTAGGACAAAGGATTTTTATGTATAGATAAATAGATTAATTTTTGCTTTTCCTATTTTGTTTCAGAAGTCATGATGGTCAAAGTCTAAATAAAAATAGTATTTAAGCGAAGTGAAAATTGAATTATAAGCAGAACCAGAGGACTCGTCAAGATGTTTCAGAAGCCAGCATTTGGTACCAATACCACAAATTTTGGTAAGTGTAATTTTTTTGCCCACTGCTGGGCAAAGATTTATATGTTTAATATTTCATATTTATTATGCTAAGCAACATTTGTAGGTATATAGCTTGTGCTGGGTTAAGTTTTTTGTATTTTGCCCACTGCTGGGCTAAATTATACATGGTGTACAGCTTGGCAAAAAAGAGTAGAAATTAATAGGGGCGCCACTTTACCGTTCGTGTGGCAACCTGCTGCGACCGTATAGCGTACCAGCCTATCGTCTTGATACTAAGCTGTATTTTTTTCTACTTTGATTTATTTTTAATTTATTAAAATCAGTAACTTTTATAAAATGTAATAACAATGTATTCACATCATGTAACTGAATACAAATTACTTATAAGGACTAATAATGTAAGCACTCCTGTGTTTTAATTAAAAAAAATTGGGTATAATAAAAAGACTTATGAGTATAGCATTATTATAATTGATTCCAATAAATCTTACTCTAAATATTCCACGCCCTCCAAATCCATGTCTTGGCTAGAGCTAGCCATAAACTCATCTGAGTCACACTCAGATTCAAAGGCACTGCGCTATCATGTTGGAGATTGATTCCTCAACATTTCATTTCACTTTTTCTATTTTGATAACGTGCTGGCATGAATTCTTCTGATCCTAGTCGGATATAGATTGAAATGCACGTTTGGTGCTTCCTATAAAGATTAAACATTTGATTAAACCTCTATCAATATTAAATGTAAAAAGTCTACGATATCTATTTTTTTGTAATATTCTAATGCTAGCTACGAAAAGTATTATATTATCTTGTGATCACGCTCATAGATAAAGTTATTTAGAAATCGAATTTACATATTGCAGAGTATCAAGGCTCAAGCCAAACAAGTATCAATTAATCTAGGCGCGCTATACCAAAGTGTCAAAGACAAAACGTAAACATAACCTATATGCTCGATGTTTATTGTTCAAAATTTCACTTATTTCGTATTCAAGCAATTCAAAACCAAATAGAGATCATAAATTAACACTTGATACAACTAAATACAACAAAACAAACTCTTACATACCTGTCATAATGGCGGTACTTTGGTAAATATCGTCGAGATCGGAAAGAAGAGTTTAAGCCTCATGTTCGACCAGATATCGCCTATAAACATTATAAATTGTTTCCTTGCTAGTACTCCCAATGGTTTTATTTATTATAATGTGGTTTTATTAACGTTTTGATGGTCGAAATAAAAAAATAAGTAACTCGCGAACTTTGTTTACATCGAACGTCACAGAACGACATTAATTGCCACAGGCTGCCAGCAATAAAAAAAATTAGTTCCGTTTCTAGACTTTTTTGCCAAGCTGTACTCTTAACGCGTTGGACTTATGTATTGTTCTAGTAGATTAGTAAGATAAAACTATTCATTTTTTTTTGCCCAACGCTGGGCAAAAGTATCGTATGAATGGTGCTGGGCTATTGTTCTTCGTATTTTTCTTACATATACCGGGTTGAAATAAACATGTCTATTTTTTTACTGCTGGGCAAACTATCTTTGCTTGCTGGGCAAAATCCTTTCCGTGTCCATTCGGCGTTACGAACTATACGACGCAATATAATTGGAAAGTTTGTATGACGTAATACAATAAAGATGATTCATACATACAAAAATGTGTGACGTACGTATGAGTCATATTTGTTTTGATTCGGGGAATCCATGCCGCAGTATACGAGTTTGATCGACTGAGTTGAGGAAAATAGTTTTAACAAAACGCTTGGAGATAGTGTAGTTTTTAGGGTTCCGTAGTCCGACAAGGAACCCTTATAGTTTCGCCATGTCCGTCTGTCTGTTTGTCTGTCCGCGACATAGCTCCGAGGTTCTTGATACTAGAAAGCTGAAATTTGGTATGGATATGTATATTGATCACGCCGAAAAAGTGGTAAAATAAAATTTTGAAAAATATTTTTTTTAGGCTAGCTTCCAAACACGTAAAGTGGGGATGAATATTTTTTTTCTCTCGTACCCCTCCGTGTGGGGTATCGTTAGATAGGTCTTTCAAAAATATTATGGGTGTGAGAAGATCATTTTTTGGTTAAGCGAGCCATTTGCGAAATATCTAGCTTTTCAGTGCAAATTTTTGTTCGATACGAGTTACCCCCCCCCCCTCTAACTTTTGAATGGCTGTACCTAGAAATGTGAAAAAAATCACAGACGTAGCACATGTAATGAACTTACAAGGAAAACTATCACGGCTAAGTTGGCTTAACGGGTTACAGAGTTATAGTCGACTAACTCCTACTACGGAACCCTACTGCGCGTGGCCCGACACGCACTTGGCCGGTTTTTCATATGTTAAAGAATTCTTTTTACTATCTACTACTTATGAAGTCACTAACTTTCCGCCAGCGACTTCGCCCGCGTGGGCTATACGAATTCAAATTAAAAATAACATAGTTTTATACAAACTTTCATCCCCTATTCACCCCTTTAAGGGATTAAAAAGTCCTTTTATCATGGAACGCCTACATCATACAAAGAACACGCCCTCCAAGTTTCAGGTCTCTACGATCAGCGGTTTAGGCTGTGCGTTGATCCGTCAGTCGTTCAGGACAAAGCATTTTATATGTATAGAGTTAAATATTATTTTAATGAAGTTATTAGGATAATAAATTCAAGTAGGTACTTATAATGCAATCAAAACAATAAAAATATGTATCAGCAATCAATTGAAGTCACAGATAAGATAATTAATGCATTCAATGTTGTTCTTTAATTATGTCGTTTTCAAGGACATTTCAGAGGCAGGGACATATGACAAGGTCATCTATACTAATATAATAAAGCTGAAGAGTTTGTTTGTTTGAACGCGCTAATCTCAGGAACTATTGGACGGATTAAAAAAAAACTTTCATTGTTAGATAGCCCATTTATTGAGGAAGGCTATATATCATCACGTTAAAATCAATACGAGCGGAGCACCACTATTCCACGCGGACGAAGTCGCTGGCAGAAGCTAGTTATTTTATAAAACTCATTGGTTAAATGTAGTCTAAAAAGAATAAATAGTAATAATGTGATTTTTAACTAACGGCTAACAATAGGTGCAGTACAAGAAAATATTCTACACTAGCTTCTGCCAGCGACTTCGTCCGCGTGGAATAGTGGTGCTCCGCTCCTATTGGTCTTAGCGTGATGATATATAGCCTATAGCCTTCCTCGATAAATGGACTATCTAACACTGAAAGAATTATTTAAATCGGACCAGCGGTTCCTGAGATTAGCACGTTTAAATAAAATGACAACATTTCCCTTCACTGCTCTGCTCCTATTGATTGTAGCGTGATGAAAAATATACTATAACCATCTCAGGAGTATGACAAATAATTGTACCAAGTTTCGTTAAAATCCGTCCAGTAGTTTTTGTTTCTATAGAGTTTATACAGACAGACAGACAAAAATTTTACTAATTGCATTTTTGGCATCAGTATCGATCCCTAACCACCCCCTGAAAGTTATTTTGGAAATATATTTCATGTACAGAATTGACCTCTCTACAGACTTATTATAAGTATAGATTAAATAACTTGCTATTCATTGCTAGAGGAAGGGTAGACCAAAAAACTCATTCTTCTTTCCAGGCTCCTTCAACTCGGGGACGGCAACGGCGTCTCCGTTCGGGGGCTTCAAGCCGGCGACTGGTACCAGCGCGTTCGGCGCTCCGCCGGCCTTCGGCGCTGCTACCTCTACCCAGCAGACTACTGGTGGAGGTATGGCATCATCATCAGCCTATATATCGTCCCACTGCTAGGCACAGGCCCACAGAAGCTCGTGGCTAAGTAACAGCCGCACGGTTCAATGGATCACAGGTTAAACTGCGCTTGGCGCGGTCGGTCCGTGGGTGGGTGATCTATGTCATAGCGAGACTCCTCCGTGCCTCGGAAAGCACGTTAAGATGTTGGTCCCGGCTGTCATTTGTAGATCTTTGACAGTCTTTACGGGTAGTCAGAAGCCAGAAAGTCTGACAAACAGTCTTACCAAGGGGTACCGTGTTACCCGGTAACTGGGTTGTGGAGGTCAGATAGGCAGTCGCTCCATGTAAAACACTGGTACTCAGCGGCATCCGGTTAGACTGGAAGCCGACTTCAACATAGTTGGGAAAAGATAAGTGAAAAGGGTTCCGTTTTTTATCCGTGAAGGGCGGGCGTTTTGGGGGCTGTCTTTGACGTTTGAAAAGTGCTGATTTTCAGCCTAATTTGAATAAATAATTTTTGAATTTGTAATATTTTTTTTTCTTTTTCTTTTGAGGTATGGAACCCTTAAAATCTTTAACCTATCTTCTTTCTACAGGACTATTCGGTGCCACGAACACAACGGGTGGTTTGTTCGGGGGCTCCACAGCGTCGACCTCTACCGCCGGTTTCGGAGCCAGCACCTCGGGCTTCGGCTTCGGCGCCGCCCAGCCCGCTAGCGGAGGCCTGTTTGGGAACACCTCGACTGTTGGAGGAGGCCTATTCGGCAATACACATAATCAGACCGCGTTTGGTGCTAAGCCCACTGGTGAGGGTTTTTTTTTATCTTTATAAGCTTGAAAATGTAAATTAAAACATACTAAAATTTTTGCCTTGTGGGAAGGGTTATAAAATTATGTTTACATTAAAAAATTTAAGGGATGATGACGCAACCGTGGGATGCCTGCCAGAACGTTATTTTCTTAATGGAAAATGTTCCTTCCTGGAATTACCATAAGGGTCATTTTTGTTTATTTGTTTTATTATATATCTTGAGAAAGGGTCATTTTGGGAAGAGACATTTTGAGAAAGAGACATTTTGGGAAGGGATATTTTGAGAAAGAGACATTTTGAGAAAGAGACATTTTGGGAAGGGATATTTTGAGAAAGAGACATTTTGAGAAAGAGACATTTTGGGAAGGGATATTTTGAGAAAGAGACATTTTGGGAAGGGACATTTTGAGAAAGAGACATTTTGGGAAGGGAACATTATGAGCCTGAACGCTACTGATGTCGTATAGCACTGTCCCTTTCTCACAACGAAAGTATTCCTGCTTTGACTTGTTATGATAAGGCCCCTGGAAGCGTGACAAACATACATTCGTACAAATTCATAGTAGAACCTCATTTTGGACACCTCTGCCTACTTCTTCAGGGTCCAAGCATTATATTAATCAAATTCCATCACTTCCCAGGGTTCGGCTTCGGTGCCACGAGCACCACAGGGGCGGCGACGGGCGGTCTATTCGGGTCTACTCCGTCTACTGGCACGGGCCTCTTCGGCCAGCAGACCACCACGCTAGGCGGTGGGGGGCTGTTCTCCAATAATACCGGTGAGTGAACACATATGTTTTATTTATAACTAGACTAGCTTCCCGCCAGGCCCCTTGAGAGGAGCACGTGGCTAAGCTACAGCCGCACGGTTCGACCGATCAAAGGTTAAGCTGCGCTTGGCGCGGTCGGTCTCTGTCATAGCGAGACTCCTCCGTGCCTCGGAAAGCACGTTAAGCTATTGGTCCCGACTGTAATTTGAAGATCTTTGACGGTCGTTACAGGTAGTCAGAAGCCAGAATGTCTGACAACCAGTCTTACCAAGAGGAACCGTGTTACCCGGTAACTGGGTTGTGGAGGTCAGATAGGCAGTCGCTGTAAAACACTGGTACTCAGCTGCATCCGGCTTAGACTGGAAGTCGACCCCAACATAGTTGGGAAAAGGCTAGGCAGATGATGACTAGCTTCCCGCCAGCGGCTTCGCTCGCGTTATTTTGGCTAATGGATACAAAAACTTGACAAATTATATACTAAAACCTTCCTCATTAATCACTCTATCTATTAAAAAAACCGCATCAAAATCCGTTGCGTAGTCTTAAAGATTTAAGCATATATAGGGATATAGGGACAGAGAAAGCGACTTTGCTTTATACTATGTAGTGATGATAACGCGGTAAATCAATCTATCTATATATATAAAATGCTTTGTCCTGAATGACTGACGGAACAACGCACAGCCTGAACCGCTGATCGTAGAGACCTGGAACTTGGAGGGTGTGTTCTTTGTATGACGTAGGCATCCGATAAGAAAGGATTGACTGAGGACTGAGGGAGGCAAAGTTTGTATAAAACCCTGTCATTTTTAATTTGAATTCGCGGGCGAAGCCGCTGGCGGAAAGCTAGTCTATAATATGGAAAGGATTTTCGAAAATCCTCACCCTAAGGGGGTGAAAAAGGGGGACAAAGTATGTATGAAACTGTCATATTTAATTTGAATTCGCGGGCGAAGCCGCTGGCGGGAAGATAGTCTATAACATGCTGTTTTTCCTCAGCGGGGGCGTTCGGCCAGCAACAACAGCAGGCGACGGGCACCGCCCACGTGAAGTATAATCCAGTAGTCGGTACGGATGTCGTGGTCAAGTCTGGGACCTCGCAGAATGTCAACATTAAGCACCATTGCATCACTTGCATGAAGGTAAGTTGAAACGGTCGCCTTTTTAACCGACTGCATAAAAAAGGGGGGTTATCGATTCTGCCGTCAGAAAAGGAAAGGTCGTAACTACCATTTTTTTTTTTCGATTTTTTTTGTACAGAGATAACCTGGGTTCTACTCCTACTCTAACACCGAAACGAAAATTCGGAACGACCGAGAATAGACGATAACTTTTTTTGTGGTGCGGTAAGGTGCGATCTGATGCTCTGTACATAGAGAGATGTACTTATACTAGCCATATATAACAATTGTTTGCACCTTACCGCCCTAAAATTGAAAAGGCAAGGTTCCGAATTCGTTAAGTTAGAGTAGGCCCCCTGTACAGTAAAAAGACTATTGTAAACATTTATTTTTAAAAAGAGTGTCTATGGAGTTTCTTGCCGGTTCTTCTTCATAGAACCCACTTTGAAACCGTGCAACTAGCTTGACGTTTCATAAGTGCCTGCAAAGACCTATCTATACTGAGCAATAACTGAGAAATAATAAAGCTGAAGAGCTTGTTTGTTTGTTTGAACGCGCTAATCTCAGGAACTACTGGTACGATTTGAAAAATTATTTCAGTGTTAGATAGCCCATTTATTGAGGAAGGCTATAGGTATATCATCACGCTAAAACCAATAGGAGCGGAGCACCACTATTCCACGCGGAGGAAGTCGCGGGCAGAAGCTAGTTTGAAATAAAAGAAATTGAGTTTGAGTTACATATTTGGAATTAGGAAAAAAAAAACTGATTACGATTATGTGTTTAACTCGATATCGAAAAAAATATATTTGTTACGGCCTTTTTTCTTATGACTGCACAATTCGACTTGTATCTTTGGAATTCAAGAATATTTGTACTTAAGGGAAACATGAGAAAATAAATATTCTTCGCTACTTTACGTGTATGGTACCACTTTGTTGGCGTAACCAAGCCAAATTTCAGCATTCTAGTACTAAATACCACTGAGCTATCCCGCTAACAGATAGACAGACAGACAGACATAAGGCATCAAACTATAAGGGTTCTTTTTTGGCTATGTAACCCTAAAAATAGTGTGGGAGTGTTTTTTTTTTAATTTCAAATGTAATACTCTGCATTATTCTTACCAGGAATATGAGAACAAGTCTTTGGAAGAGTTGCGGCTGGAAGACTACGTGGCCGGCAGGAAGGGAAACACCAGCGGCGTGTTCGGCGGCTTCCAACAGCAGACCGAGAACAAACCACTGTTTGGGAACACTTGTGAGTACTATACTATACTATTAAGTGCTATACTATACTATTAAGTACTATACTATTTATTACTTTACTTTTTAACCCCCGACGCAAAAGAGGGTGTAACAATTTTGACGTTGATGTCTGTCTGTCTGTGTGTCTATGTGGCATCGTAGCTCTCAAAAGGATGGACCGATTTCGATGCGGTTTTTTTCATTTGAAAGCCAGATTCCTTGCGGTGGTTCTTCATCGCAAGGAAATTGGCTTTCAAATATAAAAAGAAAACAGCACTTTGAAATCAAAATAATTACATCAGTTCTGAAAAGAGCTGATACTCTTACAATGCTGGACCGATATTAACCAAACATAGCTAAGAACCACCGCAAGGAAACTGGCTTTCCAATGAAAATACCGCATCGAAATCGGTCCATCCGTTTGAGAGCTACGATGTTACAGATAGACATCGACGTCAAACTTATAACACCCCTCTTTTTGCGTCGGGAACTTAATTCATATTGTTCGTCTGTAGCGTTCGGTCAGCCAGCGACCACAAGCACCGGGTCAGTGTTCGGGGGCGGAGCGCTGGGCGGCGGCGGGGGCTTCGCGGCTCCTACCTCGTCGTTCTCGTTCGCGGGTGCTGCGCCCCAGCCCAGCACCGCGGGAGGGCTGTTTGGACAGGCCAAACCGGCCTTTGGAGCCACCCCAGCTACTGGTAAGGAGTCTTACAGCCGTTGCACAGAACTTTTTATCATTAATATTTACTTTATACTTTTACGAATATCCTTACTTCCTTACTAATATTATAAATGCGAAAGTAACTCTGTCTGTCTGTCTGTTACGCTTTCACGCCAAAACTACTGGACCGATATAAATGAAATTTGTTACAGAAATAGAATAGACCCTGAGGAACAACATGGGCTACTTTTTACCCGGGTGCGCTAAGTAGTTCCCTCGGGATGCGGGTGAAACCGCGGGAAACAGCTTGTATTAAATAAGTAAAGGAAAAATTCAGAAAAATAATAAAAGTTGAAAATTATGGTACAATTTGGTACTTTCAAGTTTTCGCGAAAATCTAAATTTTCCCATATCTTTTGATTTTTATACACCTAGCTTCCCGCCCGCGGCTTCGCCCGCGTGGACATTTTTTTTACACCTTGGGTTACATTATTCAAGTTTTAGTAGGGATCCCTAATTATTTCTGGAATTAAATGTAGCCCATGACACTTCGTAAAGATGTAGCTTTCTAACGGTGAAAGAATTTTTAAAATCGGTCCAGTACTTTTTGAGTTAAAATCCTACAAACAAACAAATAAATCTTTCCTCTTTATAATATTAGTATAGATAATCACTAAGCACGTAAACCAGTTGTTTCCGGCTGTCATTTGTAGAACTTTGATAGTCGTTACGGGCAGTCAGGTAAGAACCTGGTAATTGTGGGTTATGGAGGTCAGATAGGCAGTCGCTCCATGTTAAACACTGGTACTCAGCTGCATCCTGTTAGAATGGAAGCTGAATCTAAGATCGTTGGGAAAAGGCTAGACGGAAGATGATGAAAATGAAGATGAGGAATTAATGACAAAAATATAGGATAAGACGACGGCACGATTGGCGTAGTGGCTGAGCAATTGGCTGCTGCGCTGCGTTTCGCGAGTTCGATTCCCGCACGGGGCAACTAAAATTGTTCCGGGTCTGGGTGTTTGTGCATGTGTAATGTATGTTTTTAAACGCACCCACGATACAGGAGTAATTCCTAGTGTGGGGAAACATTAAAAAAATGCATAGTTTCAATTTCATTCAAACGACAGCTTCATTTTAAAGATATTTAAATTTAAACACTGTATAATGATATTTTTCCAGGTGGTACGGGGCTGTTCGGTGCGACCACCACACAGGCTCCGACTTTTGGTACCAACACCTCTACATTTGGTTTCGGAACAAACACACAACCGCAGGTAAGCGGAGGAAGGAACATGATATCCCATCCCTAAAAAAATACATCTATACATATAAAATGCTTTGTCCTGAATGACTGACGGATCATGGCACAGCCTAAACCGCTGATCGTAGAGACCTGAAACTTGGAGGGTGTGTTCTTTGTATGACGTAGGCGTCCGATAAGAAAGGGTTTTCTACCCTTAAGGAGGTAAAAAAGGCGGCACAGTTTGTATGAAACTGTGTCATTTTTGAAAGCTCATTCTATATAGAATCATAGAAGTTGACGCCGTAAAACGATTGACATACTTTTTAATAAGCTGTTAAAACGAGATTCTCCCATACATTTTATATGGCAAATTTATATTGATTTTAAAATAAAAAAGATTTCCTTCACTGTAAAAAGACTATTGTAAACATTTCCTTTTGAAAAGAGTGTCTATGGAGTTTCTTGCCGGTTCTTCCCCATAAGACCCACTCCTTGGAACTGGGCAACTAGCTTGACGTTTCTTAAGTGCCTGCAAAGACCTACTTGAAATAAAAACATTTGAATTTTGAAAAATTTTGAATTCACAATTTTTTTTTAGTAGCTGTTTCGCCCGCGTTCTGAATGAATTACTTCACACACTTGGCTTAAAAGTATCTTATGTTTTAAGCCAGGTTCTAAACCATAAGCATAACAAATTTCATGCAGACTAGTTCAGCCGTTTTTGAGATTTTCGCGCACAAAGCAGACTCCTCTACAGACTTATTATGTACTAGCTTCTGCCTGCGACTTCGTCCGCGTGGAATAGCGGTGCTCCGCTCCTATTGGTTTTAGCGTGATGATATATAGCCTATAGCCTTCCTCAATAAATGAACTATCTAACAGTGAAAGATTTTTCAAGTCGTACCAGCGGTTCCTGAGATTAGCGTGTTTAAACAAAATGACAACATTTCCATTCACTGCTCTGCTCCTATTGATTGTAGCGTGATGAAAAGTAACCAAGTTTCGTTAAAATCCGTCGAGTAGTTTTTGTTTCTATAGAGTTTATACAGACAGACAGACAAAAATTTTACTGTTTACATTTTTGGCATCAGTATCGATCCCTAATCACCCCCTGATAGTTATTTTGGAAATATATTTCATGTACAGAATTGACCTCTCTACAGATTTATTATAAGTATAGATGATGACAATAATATTATTATGATATGATTGCCTACAGCAGCAGTCAGGCGGATTGCTATTCGGCGGGGCCAAGCCAGCCACCACAGGGTTCGGCGCGGCGCCGGCTAGCAGCGGCTTCGGCGCCTTCGGATCCACCGGAGTCTTCGGCGCCAAGACACAGGCGCCCAGCTTCGGCACGCAAGCTCCCGGTCTGTATCACATCAGCTATATCGTAGCAATTGATCTTACGATAAATGTAAACAAAGTCGTAACCTATTTTGTTCTAATTTTCCCACATCTTAATGTATAAAATGCTTTGTCCTGAATGACTGACGGATCAACGCACAGCCTAAACCGCTGATCGTAGAGACCTGAAACTTGGAGGGTGTGTTCTTTGTATGACGTAGGCATCCGATAAGAAAGGGTTTTTCCGAAATTCTACTCCTAAGGGGGTAAAAAGAGGGCAATGTTTGTGAAACTGACATTTTTAATTTTAATCCGGAAAGCTAGTAGATAAATAAAATGGCATTAAATGCTGAATGATGATGTTTAGAGCATGAAATTGCCACAAATGCCATTCTTGCCCGATTTTGTTAGTTTCTGTGGCAGAATTAGAACAAAATAGGTTACGACTTTGTTTTAATTTTTCGAAAAATCAATTGGTGCTTCTTCTTATCGTGTGGGCTGCAGGCTACCAACCTAACAAGCCCTGGTGTCAGAGTTTTCTCAAACCCGCCTGACGGCCTCTGACATGGAATTGTAACAACGACTGCTATCAAGATAGCAGCCGGGGACGACGGCTTAAGCCCTTACAGGCACGGGGGTGTAACTGCCTGGCTGCGGGGTGTTCGAAAGAGATATCGCGCCCCGGAATACAAAGCGCTGAGGAAGGAACATGGATGGGTTTTAGTCAGTAAGAGTCTGACACTCCCACCCGCCCCACCCACGACGGGAGGGGTGTTTGATGGTTTCCCAACCGAAAAATAGGGGGTGTAACACCACCAATTTCCTGACTCCGGGCTGCTTTGTGACATCATCCAAATTCACAAAGTCTAAAACAGTACTCAGCTGCAACCAATTACACTGGAAACTAACCCTCATATATTAAGGATAGCTTCTGCCAGCGACTTCGTCCGCGTGGAATAGTGTTGCTCCGCTCCTATTGGTCTTAGCGTGATGATATATTTGATTGAGCCTATAGCTTTCCTCGATAAATGGACTATCTAACACTGAAAGAATTATTTAAATCGGACCAGCGGTTCCTGAGATTAGCGCGTTTAAACAAAATGACAACATTTCCCTTAACTGCTCTGCTCCTATTGATTGTAGCGTGATGAAAAGTATACTATAACCATCTCAGGAGTATGACAAATAATTGTACCAAGTTTCATTAAAATCCGTCGAGTAGTTTTTGTTTCTATAGAGTTTATACAGACAGACAGACAGACAGACAAAAATTTTACTGATTGCATTTTTGGCATCAGTATCGATCCCTAATCACCCCCTGATAGTTATTTTGGAAATATATTTCATGTACAGAATTGACCTCTCTACAGATTTATTATAAGTATAGAAGAAGAGAAGCAGATGGCTAATATACATTGTTGTTCCCTCAGCCTTCGGATCTATGACGACGGGAGCGTTCGGCACGAATACGTCAAGTGCGAGCGGGGGACTGTTCGGGGGACAGACCTTCGGCAAGCCTACTACGGCGCCCACGTTTGGGTTCAACACGCAGCAGACCGGGCTCGGTGAGTTGTTTTGTCTTTTAGTAGCTGTGTACCGCGGCGTCGCCCGCGTGGATGACATAATTTTGGTTGTTTCTTTCCAATACTGGTGGGATATTGGCCGCGATTCTCTTGACACCATCTAAATTAAATTTAGTCTATAATTCTCTCTTTCCATCAACAAATATAAGAAAGGGATAGTAAACTTTTAACACCTGTCAAATTAGAAAAAAATAGTTTTCCATACAAAATTAAACATCACGACGTAACATCTCGACTAAATTAACAAACCTGTACGAACAAAATGTCATCTGTCATTTAATTTGACAGCACTGAATTACTTGCTATCCTCTTCTTGTATTTCGCAATAGAAAAAGAGCATGATATTTTAAAATTAGTTTAGTCTTGTGCAAGTCAGAATCGGCACCATTGCCAATTATTGAAACGGTTATCATGGTATGGGCATGTGATGAGGAGGAATGAGGATTATGTAGTGAGAAAGGTTTTGGACATGAATGTGGATGGATATAGAGGAAGGGGACGACCGAAGAAACGATGGATAGATTGTGTGAAGGTTGATATGATTAGAATGAATGTTACTAGCGAGATGACGGCAGATAGAAGAGTATGGAAGAAGAATACATGCTGCGCCGACCCCAAATAAAATTGGGATAAGGGCAGGAGGATGATTGACAATTATTGAAACGCATATTTCCCGCGGTTTCATACTTATCCCGAGCGAACTACTTGACGCACCCGGGTAAAAGGTATATGACCTTCTCCAGGGTCCCCCTCTATGTCTGTACAAAATTTTATCTATACCCCCAGACAAAGAAACCGCATCAAAGTTGTTGTTTAAAAAAAATTGAATGGCCCTTTCCAGTATACAAACATACACTTAGGGATAATGATACTACGCTGTTATGAAGTTAATGAACCAAACTATAGGTTTCAATTTAAATTTGTGTAAAAAGTTAGAATACTTGGTTAGAATGTTTTTTTTCAATGGTAGGTGCGTGTTGAACTTTAATGCAGTTTATTAGTCCGTCAGTGTAAATTGGTTCAGTAGATCCAGAGATTACCCCTACAACCTCACAAACTTCACCCACTTTATAATATTCGACGGTCCCCACGTAAATCATCGAAACTGCAAAACCTGTACTTTACAGGAGAGTCATTCAAAGTAATGTTTTAATGTCTCGTTCTATGCATTTGATTTTCGATTCTATTCGATTGAAAAAAAAAACATCTTAGTGTAAAAAATATAAGTTATCTTTGATCTTTGCTTGCTTATTAGCGCAATAAAATGATAATGGCCTCTTTGCAATTTCTATAGTATAGTACAATCGACAAATTTGAATCATGACCCACTTTGACGATAAATCGTTTGAAACCGTCAAAATAACAAACATTTCCATCCTTTACAGTGCATGCCGCACTTAGGACGTTCTACATATTAAGCAAGCTATGTCAATACGGGTTGGAGATCTATGCAATTTTAACCTCTGTTATCACTACAATGGATAATATTTTCTATAAAGCATTAATAATCATATTTTGAATCCAGCTTTTGGAACATTTTTGTTTCTTTTTCAAAACCATGTTCGAACTCTTTTGATTGTAAAATGACAACGTCAAAAAGTCACTCAGAAATTGGTGTCAAATAATAATTTCTATGAGAATAAAAAGTAATTAGTTTATAAATTTATATCGTGTTACCATGGAAACGTATGTTTACGCGAATGTCGACCTAATTGTATTTGAATGTATGTAAGAATATAGCCTTATGGTGGGTCATGATTCAAATTGGTTGACTGTACATGGGGACTGTCGATATTAGTATAGATTCAATTCATATCATTATTTCAATGATGGGAAATCGATGGATTTTATTCAGCAATGGCCTGGCTTGACCAATCCGTATGTGACACAGGTACAGGACTGGGCGGTGGTTTGGGAGCGAACTCGTTTCAAGCGAAGCCTGCCGTCCCGGCCTTCGGGCAGCTCGGCTCCACCATGTTCCAGCAGCCCGCGCAGAACAATACATTTAAAACTGGTAAGTTTTTATGTAAGACTAGATGACCAGGTTTTTTTAGGGTTCCGTAGTCCGACAAGGAACCCTTATAGTTTCGCCATGTCCGTCTGTCTGTCTGTCTATCTATCCGCGGCATAGCTCCGAGGTTCTTGTTACTAGGAAGCTGAAATTTGGTATGGGTATGTATATTGATCACGCCGAGAAAGTGGTAAAATAAAATTTTGAAAAATATTTTTTTTAGCGTAGCTCCCAAACACGTAAAGTGGGGATGAATATTTTTTTTCGTATCGTTAGATAGGTCTTTCAAAAATATTATGGGTGTGTGAAGACCATTTTTTGGTTAAGCGAGCCATTTGCGAAATATCTAGCTTTTCAGTGCAAATTTTTGTTCGATACTAGTTACCCCCCCCCTCTAACTTTTGAATGGCTGTACCTAGAAATGTGAAAAAAATCACAGACGTAGTACATGTAATGAACTTACAAGGAAAACTATCACGGCTAAGTAGGCTTAACCGGTTACAGAGTTATAGTCGACTAACTAAGACCTACTACGGAACCCTACTGCGCGTGGCCCGACACGCACTTGGCCGGTTTTTTTTTGTATGGCATCTCGCAGGTCAACCTAGAAGGTTGTCGACTGCTTAACCGGGCTTGCCTGTGAAGTGCCTTAAATGAATTTAGGGCCTCCAGCCAGGGCTTAACTTACAAAACTAAGCGACTACACGCTAAGGGCACCCCCTAGTGGGGTACGGGCCTCGGCTTAGGGCGTCGCTGGGGGAGGACAGCAAGGGACAGGCTGGATCAGAATATATATGATTATTATAATCGGGAATTTTGAAGCTATTAGCTCAGCTCGCGGACTGGCTCGTCGAGCTAGGGTCGGGAGGGCATGGACTAGATGACCCGGTGAACTTCGTGTCACCTACATCTATATTAACTTTTTCTCACCGTTTAAACCTTCCCTGGACTAAACTGTTTTTTTTTTACCTGCTTTTCAAAGCTAGTTTGCGGGTGTGAATAGCCTGTTTTTTTTAAACTAATTTTTTTTTTACAGGTATGGACAGTGGGCTGGGCGGTGGTATGTTCGGCAACACTAGCTCGCTCGGCCTCGGCATGGGTTTAGGCGGCATGCAGACTAACACCACTAATGTTATGAAGTAAGTACAACGAGTCGGTTCTGTTGGCTGACTGACACATATTACAACAACTAGCTTCCCGCCAGCGGCTTCGCCCGCGATATTTTAGCTAATGGATACAAAAACTTGACAAATTATATAGGTACTAAAACCTTCCTCATTAATCACTCTATCTATTAAAAAAAAACCGCATCAAAATCCGTTGCGTAGTTTTAAAGATTTAAGCGTACTATAAGGACGGGTGTCAGATTGATTGAAACATCACAAAGTACAATGCAGGACTGACTTTATTTCGGGTAATACACGAGTTATATATTGGTTACATACATATAGTTATAGGTACTTACATACTACGCCACACCTCCCAAGGCAATTAAAAAAAAAAAGAAATAATCTATGACATTTTTTTTTTTTTTTTTATAATATATTTGGTTAAATATAATAATATATTTGGTTAAATATAATTAATTATCCTAAAACGAATAATAGTCAAACAAAACATACAAAATATGCTTTTGAAATTATTCATGTCATTTAAAATATTTATTATACTGATAACATAGTAATATTCTTACATCTAAGATAACAACAGGTGTTCCATTAATGTTTATAAACAATAAGTGCATTTAGTAGTTGGTATAATCTATCCGTGCAGCTATGGAATTCATATCATCTTACAAGCCACAATCGTAATGTCGATGATATAATCGGTAAGCTTTGGTATTGTTACTATGCATAATTATGAGAAATACAACTTCGTTCTATTTTTATGAATTACATCACTTTTACCGTTTATGTTTACTTCTACATTAGGTGATAAATCTCTTATAACAGTGTATGGGCCAGTATAAAGGTTTGAGAGTTTATTACCAGTTTCATTTTTAATCAAAATTTTATCATTTTCCTTATATTTTATAGGCTTAACATATTGATTATATTTGTTTTTTCTTATTAATTTCGAATTAATCAAGTTTTCCCGTGCTTCTGTCTGTGAAACCTGTAATCGATATTTAAGCTCCAAGGGATAACTGTCATAATTGTAGAGTGGTTCTACTGTTTTTACGATATTACTTGGTAAGTTACATTTCTTTCCGTAAACAAGTTCGAACGGGGTGAATTTCGTCGATGAATGTACAGTGGTATTGTATGCAAAGGCCCAAAATGGTAACCATGGGCTCCAAGTGTTTGGTCTGTCGTTGACGTGTATTCTTAAAAAGGCCCCTAGTGATTTGTGGGAATTCTCTAAAGCGCCAATGCTTTGATGGTGGTAGGCTGTCGAGTTCAATTTAGAAATATTAAGAATGCTACATACCTTTTTGAATGTTTCTGATATAAACTCCGTACCTCTGTCAGTAGCGATTTCCCGAGGTACTCCATGTTGGAGAATGAAGTTATTGACGAACACACGAGCTACTTCAGCTGACGTTTTATTCACTAGTGGAAAGGCACATACATATTTTGACAGTTCACACTGGAGTGTTAAGATATATGTGTAATTATCGTTATCTCTATCAAGTGGCCCTACTATGTCTAAAAAGATTTTTTCAAATGCCGATTGGGCAGTTGTGGTGATAACCATGGGTTCTTTTGTCATAATAGTATATTTTTGTTTTTGACAAATAGTGCATTTTTTAACGAAGTTATTAACGTCCCTTTCTAGACCCGGCCAAAAATAATACTTTTTAATGTTATTGAACATTCTTCTTATACCCGCATGGCCACTTGTTGGCAATATGTGAAAGTCATTCAAAATTACTCTTCTATCTTCTACATTATCTACTCTTTCTATATCCTTTAAAACACATAATCGCGGCCCTTCCCATTTAGCATATTCTTTAATTTCATTAGTAATTTTTTTTATAAATATGCTATTGCATTTATTTTTCACAAAATATATTTCATTTATATTATTCACATTGCAAAAATCACGCATCGCTCTCACAAATGCGGCTGGCGTCAGATGTGATCGAGCAGATGGATTTGTATACAGTACCATATTTTCATAATCATAAAAAAATATATTATTTTCCTTGGATATTCTATTTATTTCGCGTAACCTGTTTAGGTGCGCTTGGTCAATAAATTGCAGCTCCACTGCATTATTAGGTCTATTAATTATTTCTGCAATTCTCGGTTGACCGGAGATACAGGATTCTTCGGTAACCTCGGGAACTTGAGAAGTTACTTCTAACTGTTTTCTTTGTGCTCGTGTCATTACAAATACACATTCGTGCATGTTCTTTAAATCCTTCGAAGATAACGAAATGCGAGATAAGGCATCGGCGGCTGCATTTTGCTGACCTTTGACATATTCAATTATATAGTCGTACTCTTCTAAAAATAGTCTAAATTTGAGTAATCTACTTGACGGCTCCTTTAAACTAAATAAATATATTAATGGTTTGTGGTCGGTAAGTATTTTGAAGGAACGACCGTACAAATAGGGTCTAAAATGTTTCACGGCCCATACTATAGCTAGGAGTTCCTTTTCTATAGTCGGGTAATTCCGTTCAGCTTTGTTTAAACTCCTACTGGCGTAAGCGACTGGCCGACTATCGGTATTAGATAAAACTGCCCCTATTGCGTAGCCTGACGCGTCGGTTTGTACTATAAACTGATTTTGATCTGATAAATCTGGGTATTGTAGAACTGGAGGTTCAGACATACATTTCTTAAGCATTTCAAATGATTTTTGTGCGTCACTGTTCCAAATGAATTGAACGTTTTTCCTACACAGAATATTTAAACTATTTGCAATTGCTGCAAAATTAGGAATAAATTTGCGATAATAATTTGCTAAGGCTACAAAACGCTTTACTTCTTCGGTATTTTTAGGAATTGGATATTTTTGTATAGCGCTAATCTTTTCAGGATCGGGTAGTACACCGTTGTCTGTCACGACGTGTCCTAAATATAGCATTTCCTTCTTAAGAAACTCACATTTCATCGGATTTAATTTTAAATTGACATTGCGTAATCTTTCTAAAACTTCTATCAAGTTTTTGTTGTGGTCCACTAAGTTTCTGCCCATTACAATTAAATCGTCCTGATAACATAAACATTTTTCGTAATTAAGGCCCGCCATTGCCATGGTCATCATTCGAGCAAACGAGTTAGGACTTGTCTTAAGACCCATTGGCATTCTTGTCATTTGAAATTGGCCTGAATGAAAAGCTGTATATTTTCTACTGTCGGGTTCGAGATCCACATTGTAAAACCCTTGACTTAAATCTAAGTGTGAAAAATAAATGCAACCGGAAAGTGAGTCTAATATTTCATGAATATTTGGCAAAGGGAATTTATCATTTTGTATACAGTTATTTAGCTTTCGATAATCAATGACTAGACGCCATTTTTTCTCTCCATTTGATTTCTTTGGTACCAAAAGAACGGGACTAGACCATTCACTATTACAAGGTTCAATTATACCTTGTTCGAGCATGTGGTCAATTTGTTTCTGTATTTCCCCTTTTTGGGAATGTGGGAGCCTATAAGGTTTGCTGTATATTGGTCGAGTACCGGGTTTTATAGTTATCGAATGCTTGTACGTATTTGTCGTGGTGAGTTGATCTCCTTCAAGATAAAAAGTGTCATTATATTTTGCACATATGTTTATAATACTACTCTTTTCTTCTTTATTTAAATGATCTAGATTTAATGAACGTAGAAGTTTTTTGACTCGTTCGGACCTAGTGACATGCTTGTCAAAACTACAGATATTGTATTCACTTGCTAGATGTATTTTAGGGTTAATATCTTGTAAATAAAAATCATTTTCAGTAGTATTCAAGATTCTAATTGGGAGCTTCCCATTTACGGGAGTTCCCAATGTACTTGCTAAAAATATGCCATCTCCTATCTCTGCCGCGCAGACTACACAATCTTCTACAAAAGAAGTAGTAATGTAATGTATACTTTCGGACCTAGCCGGTATAGTTAGTGTATCCTTATGTAAAGTAATCGGCAAATTAATTTCTTTATTATTATTATATATTTTTAAGGAATTATTTCTAAAGTTAATAATTGAATAATATTTGCTCAAAAAATCTTGGCCTAAAATACCACTAGCCTTACAGGGTAATGTTTCAAATACGTATAATTTATGATTTAGAACTTGATCACCGGCTCTTAATTCAAGATAAACAAAACCGATTGCTTCAATTTTTCCACCAATACCGCTGACAACGAGATTTCCTTTTTGGATTGGTACATTCAACTCACAAACGTGTTTATGTTTTATAGCCGATAAGGAAGCACCCGTGTCGATGAGCCATGTATAAGAAAGATGTTTAGAGTTTAATGAAATATGATATATGCTATTACATGACATCATAACATTTTTATTCACGAAAAAACTGTTCTATATTGTCAATATTACTTTCTGACTGACTTTCTGGTGGGTTTGTGTCTGTCAAAATATGCATATGCTGTTGTTCCTGATTATTAGATTGGTTAAAGAAAATCCTACCTCTAGCTCCACGGTTCGATGAACCACGGCCGCGGGATCGCCATCCACCGCGAGTTGTTAGCCATGTCCGATCACCCCTCTGGTCCGCCGGTGGAGGTGTTTGTCCTCGTCCTCGTGACACCCAGTGACCTCTGTAATTCCTATATTGTTGGGAGCTGTTATTACGACGCATAAATAGAATATCACCTGAAGTAGACACTGTAGAAACATCCTCGTCGATGGCTGATTGTATTGCTTCACTTAAAGATGTAAATTGCCGTGCTGTTATAATAGTGCTTAGTCGACGATTTCTCAATCCGTCGGCAAAACTTTTTATGGCTAATTTCTCGTTTATAGGCTTCAATATACCGAAGTTACTTTCATTGCCTTCGGATTGGGAAATCGTCAAGTCAACAAATAAATCAGTTATCTGCTTACCATAGTCATCAATAGAAAGATCATTTTGTTTTAAATTAAACAATCTCTGATGCAGGGCTGTTGCTGATTTTTTGGGCAACAAGTTTGTTTTCATAGCCTTGATTAACTCATTAACGCTGTCATATTTTGTATTAAGTTTAAGTTTTGCAGCTTGCGACAGTCTGCTTTTTAAAACAAAATTGATTAATTTAGTTTGTCCCTCCGAGTCTAGTTCAGTTTGATAGTACTCTATCCCGTCAATAAGTTGTTTTGTATTAGAACCATCGTCGTTTAAAACTGGTAATAAACTTAAGGCGATTTTTAAATCAAATTTTGCCATTTTCAACTCTAATGTCGACTCTTTAGTCGAAGAGGAATTACTACATAAATCTAAAATATGGTCATACAAGCTAAGAAAATCTTTGTTTAATTTATCAAATTTATGAAACTCCTCGTCTTCTAATCCAGTTTTTAACAAACTTAACCGTTCTAAGCTCTCATTAAAATTAAATAGTAAATTATCGGCCTCTTTTAATTTTTTCAACACAATCTCACCTTTTCGTCTAATTGGCCCTATTTTTATTAAATATGTTCTTATCTTACCAAGGTCATTGTATAGTTGTAGTAACTCCTCATACATTACATATATATATAGTTCACATATCTAATTCACGGAGGTCACGCGCACACTGTCCGGATTAGAATTGTCACACTTTCACACACTTACTGAATGCACTTTGCACACACTTATTAAGACATATTATTCACAAGCTAGTCGAATCGCCGAATTTGTCGTACCTCTGCGTGTTGTTAGGAACCCTTGTTGGAAGTATGGACCCGACATTCCTCGCTTGCAGACAAGCTACAAACAGCGCCGCGGTACCTTCTGGATCGCTCTGAAGAACGCCTCAAGATATGTCTCGTAATCTGCTGTCGCGTCCAAGACTCATGACATCTCTTATAGATTTTAAACATGAAGTAGAGGGTGCCGAGCAACAATATTGTGCAAATGATTATTGTTGCAATATTGATCGCCGACAAATGAAATTTGAACTCTTCCACCGTCGCGGTATTTTTGGCAGCGCTAACTTGGTTGATGAATATCTCTTCATTATTTACTTTTGAGTTGCACATGATGAAAAGTCACTTGTAATAAAGTTCTTCACTAAACAGCCGCCGCGCGGAGGGAATTCTAGAGTGATCACGTACATGATACAAGCCCTGTTTAGTGGCAGGGTCGCCATATAAGGACGGGTGTCAGATTGATTGAAACATCACAAAGTACAATGCAGGACTGACTTTATTTCGGGTAATACACGAGTTATATATTGGTTACATACATATAGTTATAGGTACTTACATACTACGCCACAGTACATAGGGATATAGGGACAGAGAAAGCGACTTTGTTTTATACTATGTATAGTGATAAAACAAAATTTGATGACGATGCTATTCTGTGGTTCCTCATCAAGGACATAAGGCTCTAAGAAGAGATTTCCATTTTTTGCGATCTTGTGCGGCGACTTCGAGGTCCTTCCAGCCGAGACTAGTTGATGCAGCCTCTTTCTCAACTGATCGCCTCCAGGTGGTAAGGGGCCGGACCGGCTTCCTACCAAAAAAAAATTTACAAACTATTTTTGTGAAAAAGTTTTTTATTTCTCGCTTTTCAGTGGATCGGTTTGTAAGTTATCTAACTTACAAGATCCTAATGTCTTTTTTTGCGAAAATAGTGCCGACTTCAAAAACACAAAAAATAAGAAAATAACTAATTCATCATTCTAAAGTTGGTGGCGAAATACACAAAACTATACCTAATTGGAGACACCGACTTCTAGTATTTTTAAGTCGGTCCTATTTTTCGTTCTCACTGTCATATTTTTTGGCGCACCCACCTATTATCTATACATATAAAATGCTTTGTCCTGAATGACTG
This sequence comes from Pyrrhia umbra, assembly GCA_963891755.1. Taxonomy (NCBI): domain Eukaryota; kingdom Metazoa; phylum Arthropoda; class Insecta; order Lepidoptera; family Noctuidae; genus Pyrrhia; species Pyrrhia umbra. The sequence continues at coordinate 1,912,851 of OY982946.1, forward strand.
ACGGATCAACGCACAGCCTAAACCGCTGATCGTAGAGACCTGAAACTTGGAGGGTGTGTTCTTTGTATGACATAGGCATCCGATAAGAAAGGATTTTCCGAAATTCTAACCTGAAAAAGTAGGGCAAAATTTGTATGAAACTCTTGTCATTTTTAACTTCAATTCGTATAGCTCACGCTATCGAAGCCGCTTAAATAATATTTTTGTTCCAGCAATAGTCTATCCGGTTCCTCAGCGGCGGGTAACGTGCACGAACAGATCCTGACACTAGCGGCGCGGCCCTACGGAGACTCGCCGCTGTTCAAAGACCTGCTGCCTGACTCATGTGAGTACCAACCTTACAGACAGAGGACTGAGGAGCTCGTGGCTAAGTAACAGCAGCACGGGTCGACCGACCAAAGGTTAAGCTGCACTTGGCGCGGTCGGTCCGTGGATGGGTGACCATCTATGTCAGGGGTCTCCAAACTACGGCCCGCGGGCCAAATCCGGCCCGCCACTGCCATCAATCCAACCCGTGACAGCTTATGACTAGTGTCATCAATCTGGCCCACGACAGCCAATGTTTTACTGTTGTTACTATTGCTGTGATAAGTTGAATGGAAGAGAATGAAAACTCAGAATGATATGTAGCTGAAATAACTACCTACCTACAATGAAGTACCTAGAACAGTACATAGTATCTCTACTCGACACTAGATGTCGTTACGTGTCACAATACACAATCAATAGTAATTGAAATGCAATAAAAGCCTATGTTTGCTTAGGTGGGCAGAAAAAATAAAATTGTTATGGCCCTTGCAACATACCGAAAAAAATATTATGGCCCCAAGGCTTCAAAGTTTGGAGACTCCTGGACTATGTCATAGCGAGACTCCTCCGCGCCTCGGAAAGCACGTTAAGTTGTTGGTCCCGGCTGTCATTTGTAGATTTTTGACAGTCGTTACGGGTAGTCAGAAGCCAGATTCAGACAACTAGTCTTACCAAGGGGTATCGTGTTACCCGGTAACTGGGTTGTGGAGCTCAGATAGGCAGTCGCTCCATGTAAAACACTGTTACTCAGCTTCATCCGGTTTAGACTGGAAGCCGACCCCAACATAGTTGGGAAAAGGCTACGTGGATGATGTGACAAAGCTAACAGACAGACATGTGATGCTGGGGAGTTTGTTGCGCCACTTCTTCTTCCCAGCAATAACACATAGGAAGTGGTGAAGGGCGGGCGTTTTGGGGACTGTCTTTTGTAAATTTGACGTTCAAAGTGCTGATTTTTTATTTGAATTTAAGCAAACACATGTCTTGGCGGCCTAGTGGTTAAGGCCTCTCGTGTACGAGTGTGCAGGTTCGAAACCTGGCAAGTACCAATGTGACTTTTTTGAAGTCATATGTTTTTTCTAAGCGTATCTTAGACGAGCGACGACTAGCTATCTGTCATTCCCATACATTTTGTTTTCTATTCTACTAGTGTTTTTGCCACTTGTCTAAAACTTCTGAAATCGCCAATCCTCCTTGAGCGCACGTGGTGATCAATGTTTATGCCTTCTTTGTGTGAGAAGAGGCTTTTGCCCAGCGGTATTTATACTAATATAATAAAGCTGAAGAGTTTGTTTGTTTGAACGCGCTAATCTAAGAAACTACTGGTGCGATTTGAAAAAATCTTTCAGTGTCAGATAGCCCATTTATTGAGGAAGGCTATATATCATCACGCTAAAACCAATAGGAGCAGAGCACCACTATACCACGCGGACGAAGTCGCGGGCAGAATCTAGTAGTAAATAAGCTGATGATGATTGATCATCGAAGATCCTTTTTTATGCATTTACATATCTCTATAATTTTTTGTGTTATTATATTTTATGTTAAGTATTTAGTACACCACGGACTACCCGTTATCTATCTTTTCTGTTTAAGTCTATCCAAAGGTTGTCTGGAAGAGATCGCTATTTAGCGATAAGGCCGCCCATTGTACCTACATAATTATTATATTTCTCTTTGATCTGTATTTGTAATTGGTGTACAATAAAGAGTATTTGTATTGTATCCTTTCGCCCTGATTGTCGAAGAGTAGGGGAGTATTTTATAACAATAAAACAACACCACGTACTCAGAACGTAGACATTTAATAATATAATATCGTAGCCCCTTACACATTGCCAGGTAACGAAACCATAGCGCGAATTTAAACAGGCCAACGCCATCTATCGAGGCATGAGTTAAACTATATTATAAATTGACTTATATTATTACGACATTAACAATGATGATATGAATCCTATATGTTCACGCATCTAACGTGTCACGGCGGGAGACGCGGCGGGGGGGGCGCATACAGCTGATCGGGCGCACCGCCGCCGCACCCCGCGGCTCGCCTACAGATTCGGTCAGCGACGGACGTGTCGTGTGCTCATAGAAATACCACAATTTTTGTACTTAAATCTGTATTAAAATTATTATTCTAAGCGAGTCGTATGTTATTGGAGAAATCCCTAACACTATATTTCCCTCCCCAGCGACGACGGCGGAAGACGTGCTGAAGCCGACAAACCCCGCGGCGGTGCAGGCCGTGCTGGACCGCTCCAGCTCCGCCGCCTACCGCGTCACGTCGCCCAGCGCCGCCCGCCTCGCCGTCACGCCGCGCCCGCCCCGCCTGCACGATAAGGTAGGCGCAGTACACCTCAAACTCAAATGTTTTTATTTCAAATAGGTCTTTGCAGGCACTTACGAAACGTCAAGCTAGTTGCACGGTTCCAAGGAGTGGGTCTTATGGAGAAGAACCGGCAAGAAACTCCATAGACACTCTTTTCAAAAGGAAATGTTTGCAATAGTCTTTTTACAGTACAAGGGGCCTACTCTAACTCAACGAAAATGAAGATTCGTTTAAAATTCGGAACCTTTCCTTGTCAATTTTAGGGCGGTAAGGTTAAAACAATTGTTATATATGGATAGTGTAAGTACATCCCTCTAGTGTTAGTGAGTACTGGTCAACAGCCAAGTCACATAACATTAATTAATATAATAATAAATAAATTGCAGTAGGGACCTTAGACTTGGCTCAACTTTATCTATAGATTTCAGTACTTTTTAGAGATAAACAAGCAGCTCCAGCGAGACTTGGCTATTTTTTTACAGAATGTTTTTGGTGGGATTGATTTTACGAAAAATGTAAACAAATTCGTAACCTATTTTGTTCTAATACTGCCACAGAAATTAACAAAATGGCGTAAGGATGGCGCATTCCATAACTTCACGTTAAATAACTTAATAGCTTTCCGCAAAAGCCTCCTGCCTCTAGTTCATACAAAACTGTGCCCCCCTTTTTCACCCCATTAGAGGTAGAATTTCAGTTTTTTTTTCTTATTGGAAGCCTACGTCATACAAAGAGCACACGCTCCAAGTTTCAGGTCTCTACGATCAGCGGTTTAGTCAGTCATTACGGACAAAACATTTTATATGTACAGATTCTCATACTAACACTTTATTTCCACAGAAATCCCTGTTTGACGGTCTAGAAGAATCTGACGCTAGTCTAGAAGACAAGCTGAGCTTGAAGCCGAGCCGTAAGCGCCTCGTGCTGCGGCCCAACCAGAGAGCGAACGAGAGTCACCACGACTCCGTGGACCATGCTAATGATACCGGCAGGTTGGTGGCTCTACAACGTGTAAAAAAATATAGCAATAATATTTAAGGGTATGTACTATCGCGGACACTTCCGCCTGACCACTAATAAGTTCATTTTTGTTTGCACTCAAAAATTGAAGCGCTCTCTAGCCCCGCCCCTTTGACCTTGAATTGACGAATGAAAGACAAGATCGGCTAGCGGCCGGTCGAGCACACTGCAAAGATATTGAAACAAATAATGCGTGTGTGAGAGAGAGAATGTAAGGGGGCGTGGCTTGGCGCCGCCGCAGGATTTAGGCGAAAACATTTTTAAGTGGTCAGGCGGCAATGTCCGCGATAGTACATATATCAAGAGAGGAGCTCGTGGCTAAGTAACAGCCGCACGGTTCGACCGATCAAAGGTTAAGCTGCGCTTGGCGCGGTCGGTTCTTGGATAGGTGATCATCTATGTCATAGCGAGACTCCTCCGTGCCTCGGAAAGCACGTTAAGCTGTTGGTCCCGGTTGTCAGTTGTGGATCTTTGACAGTCGTTACTGGTAGTCAGAAGCCAGATTCAGACAACCAATCTTACCAAGGGGTACCGTGCTACCCGGTAACTGGGTTGTGGAGGTCAGATAGGCAATCGCTCCATGTAAAACACTGGTACTCAGCTGCATCCGGTTTAGACTGGAAGCCGACCCCAACATAGTAAGGAAAAGGCTAGCCAGATGATGATGCTTGTTCTAACCCCCTCTTTATCTCCGCAGGTCTTTAGAAGAGCAGCCTCAGTCTAATGGCGGTATACCCACCAGAGACTTTGGTTCGGACCAGCCGAACGCAGACGAGGTCGACCGAAGACAAGACGACTACAACAACTTGAAGAATACGTCCGCTGGCAGACGTAAGTTGAAATAAATAATACGAGCTGTTTCCCGTGGATTCACCCGCGTCTTGAGGGAATTACTTGACGCAGCCGGATAAAAAGTATTCTCTGTCCTGCCCCAAAGTTCAGGCTATCTCTATACCAAATTTCATCAAAATCGGTTCAGAAGTTTTACCGTGAGAGCGTATCAAACAAACATTCACATTTAGTTGGGATTTGAGAGGTGTTATAGCCTATAATCTTCTCCAAGGTCCCCTCTATTTATGTACCACATTTTATCTAAATTGGTTCTATAGATCTAGAGATTACCCCTATAACCTCACAAACTACATCTTTATAATATTAGTATAGACTAGCTTCTGCCAGCGACTTCGTCCGCGTGGAATAGTGGTGCTCCGCTCCTATTGGTCTTAAGTACCAAGTTTTGTTACCAAGTCTTGGTACCAAGTTTTGTTAAAATCCGTCGAGTAGTTTTTGTTTCTATAACGTACAGACAGACCGACAAAAATTTTACTGATTGCATTTTTGGCATCAGTATCGATCCCTAATCACCCCCTGATAGTTATTTTGGAAATATATTTCATGTACAGAATTGACCTCTCTACAGATTTATTATAAGTATAGATGTGTACCACTGGCGTATATCTAAATAGATAACCGAAAGCTAGTTATATATACATATAAAATGCTATGTCCTGAATGACTGACGGATCAACGCACAGCCTAAACCGCTGATCGTAGAGACCTGACACTTGGAGGGCGTGTTCTTTAGTATGACGTAGGCATCCGATAAGAAAGGATTTTCCGAAATTCTATAATGGGATAAGTTAGTATGAAACTCTGTCATTTTAATTTGAATTCGTATAGCCCACGCGGCAAAGCTGCTGGCAGAAAGCTAGTTTAATACATAGATATATATGTTACTAAAGTAACTAGATGTGCAATCACCAAGCAAAATGCGTGCCATAAAGGTTCTGACCAGTCATAATTCATGACATCTGTCACTTGGTAGCCAGCTTGAATCTATCAGAGTGAAAGCAGGACGATTTTAACAATAATATGGGCAAATTTGTAGTAAATGTATGGGCAAATTTGTAGTAAATGCCATCCTTATCATACAGATGTCATGAACATTACGTTTCGGTTAGTGTGAGAGAGATAGATATAATTTTACATCAAAATGATTACTAGTTTCAAAGCTACGTCTGCATTCTAAAAAATGGTTATGTTTTTGTGACCGCGTAATGTTCGGGATTGCATCTCTATTGATATATCTCGATGGTTTAATATATTTAAAGTAATTTGTCCTTTTCATTCACAGAAGCTGATGTCTCCTCCGGCTCCGACAGACATGGTAGTTGGTGAGTATTCTAATCCTAACTAGCTTTACTAAACGCTCCCTCAACCACTGCTCTCTACTACCATATGTGTGTGCGTGCGTACGTACGTACGACCTTATCCTTAACTTTTCCTGCGGGATGTTGGAAAGAGATATCGCGCCCCCGGCATACAAAGGGCTGAGGAAGGAACATGGATGGGTTTTAGTCAGTAAGAGTCTGACACTCCCTTGCGCCCCAGCCACGGCTGGAGGGGTTTTGATGATTTCCCATCCGAAAAAAAGATCGTGACCTTTTCTTTGTGAAATGTGTTACGGAGATAGACCTATATCTCGGTGCGTTAAGTCTTTCGCTTGGAACAGTGTATATTAACTTGTTTATAATATTACTAGCTTCCGGCCGCGATATTTTAGCAAATGGATACAAGAACTTGATAAATTATATAGGTACTAAAACCTTCCTCATTAATCACTCTATCTATAAAAAAAATTCGTTGCGTAGTTTTAATGATTTAAGCATACATAGGGATATAGGGACAGAGAAAGCGACTTTGTTTTATACTATGTAGTGATTGTCTGTATCATTTTTTTTTATCTATCTATCTTACGAAAAACGTAAACAATGTCGTAACCTATTTTGTTCTAATTCTGCCACAGGAATAAACAAAATGGCGTAAAGATGGCGAATTTATGTAAATTTCATGCTCTAAACATCATCATTCATCGTTTGATGTCATTTTATTTATCTATGAGGGACAATTAGAACTAAATAGGTTATGATTTTGTTTAAATTTTTCGTATAATCTATTGTTACACACTATACTAGCCTTTATCCGTCTCCAGACTTTCATCTATGCTCATACCAAGTTTTATCTAAATCTGTTCGGCCGTTTTGCTGTGAAAGCGTAACAAGCAAACAAACAGACACTACGTTTTTGTATTAGTTAGAATGTTTGTTTTGATATATATTTTTATCACAGGCTCAGCTCTTCGAAGATGCCGTGGAACGACAAGGAGAAACCTATCGATGGGGACCCGACGCCACGGCTGTACCCTAATATTGGTAAGTTATCATCATCCGCCTAGCCATTTTAAGGGCTCCGTACCCAAACTCTCTCTGTCAAAAGGCAATTTGTACAACTAGCAGTTTTTCGCAGTTTCCTCCGTGTCCTGAGGAGCCTCATTCGCGGACCCGGATAAAAAGTATCCTAACACCTTCTCCAGGGTCCCATCTATCTTCATACCAAATTTTATCCCAATCGGTCTGTCTGTGGCGTCGTAGCTCTCAAACGTATGGATCGATTTCGATGCGGTTTTTTTTTTAATTTGAAAGCCAGTTTCCTTGCGGTGGCGGTGGCCAGTTTCTTAGCTGTGTTTGTTTAATGTCGGTCCAGCAGTTTAAGAGTATTAGCTCTTTTCCAAAATGATGTAAGGCATTTTTGGGTTGGAGTTTTTTTTAAGCTATTGCATAGCTTCTATCGCGGGCCTTGAGCGTGGAGACCGAATCCAGAAATTCCGTAACGAAAACAAAAACCTAACACCCCCACTCCGACCGGCACAGCGGTGATACTTTTGAGTTTTGCCCTCTATCGATGAATAGCAGAACTTTTAATGACTTTTTGACATATCACGCTTGTCTCTTTAGTTCAGCAACTAGCCTCTAGGTGGCATTGGTTGTATCGGCGTTATTTATTTATATTTAATTATAATTGCATAAGTTGATCAAAAATGGTATGCAATAGCTTTACCGCGGCAGTCCCCGAGTGCCACGCGTCTTTTTTTATTATTATTTATCTTGTTATACACACACATCAACACTGTCTATGGATATTTCAGGTTTAGTGTCGTAACTTTTTCGGTAGGGGTTTTAAAAATTTTACTTTTTTAATTTCTTTCAGACAAAGACATACAAGCCCAGGTATCTGAACGGCGCGCCAGCTGGCTGACCACGAAGCCCCTGCGGAAGCCGCTGATCAGCAACCCTGACTCCGCTGAGAACTCGGTGCGGGAGCTCGGAGTGAGGGCCGACCGCTCGCACGACAAGGAGAACGTTGATACTCTGTCCAGTAAGTTGATTAGATAATGGTGCCGATTCTGACTTACACACGACTAAACTAATTTTAAAATATCATGCTCTTTTTCTATTGCGAAATACAAGAAGAGGATAGCAAGTAATTCAGTGCTGTCAAATTAAATGACAGATGACATTTTGTTCGTACAGGTTTGTTAATTTAGTCGAGATGTTACGTCATGATGTTTAAATTTGTATGGAAAACTATTTTTTTCTAATTTGACAGGTGTTAAAAGTTTGCTATCCCTTTCTTATATTTGTTGATGGAAAGAGAGAATTATAGACTAAATTTAATTTAGATGGTGTCAAGAGAATCGCGGCCAATATCTGTGGGTGATGTGGTCAATATGTGTGGGTAATATGGACAAGTTGTGTGGAGATTATGGCCAAGTTTAGTAAACTGTGTAGGTAATAATGCCACTTAGTGAGGAAGTAATGCTTAGATATGAAATAACATAACATTTAACTCATAATAAACATTTCTACAAACCGCTGATTCACTCATCATCTGCCTAGCCTTTTCCCAACCACGTTGGGGTCGGCTTCCAGTCTAACCGCTAAAAGATGCAGCTGAGTACCAGTGTTTTACATGGAGCGACTGCCTGTCAGACCTCCACAACCCAGTTTACCGGGTAACACGATACCCCTTGGTAAGACTGGTTGTCAGACTTTCTGGCTTCTGACTACCCGTAACGCCTGTCAAACATCTACAAATGACAGCCGGGACCAACAGCTTAACGTGCTTTCCGAGGCACGGAGGAGTCTCGCTATGACATAGATGGTCACCCATCCACGGACCGACCGCGCCAAGCGCAGCTTAACCTTTGATCGGTCGAACCGTGCGGCTGTTACTTAGCCACGAGCTCCTCTACAAAAAACCGCTGATTCACTAATTCGGGTAATATCGCCAATATGGGTAATATGGACAAAATTATAGATAAGTCGTGTGGGGATGATGGTCAAAATTGATAAATTGTGTGGGTATTGTATAATAATATTGCCACATACGAAATAATGATTAAATATGAGATAGTATTCAAGTCATAATACGCATTTCTACAAACCACTAATTCTGCTGAGAATACAGTGAGGGCGATGGGAGCCGACCGCTCGCACGACAAGGAGAATATTGATTCTTTGTCTAGTAAGTTGTTTAAATAATGTGGAAAAGTGTGGATACTATAGCCAATATGTGTAGGTGATATGGCCAATATGTGTGGGTAATATGGCCATTATGTGTGGGTTTAATTGCCGATATGGGTGGGTAATATAACTAACATTTGCGGGTAATATGGCCATTATGTGCGGGTAATATAGCCAATATGTGGGGGATAAAGGCCAAGATATGTTTAAATGAGAACTCAGTGAGAGAGTCACTAATGGAAGCCGACCAATTATCCGGATAACCACATAGCCTAACCCTACATACCTACCCCCTTACCCCCTCCCTCCCCTCCCAGTGACGTCGACCTCCACGGGCAGTGCGGAACGCCTGCAGTTCTGCCGGCACCGCTGGGGCGAGCAGGCGGGCTGCTCCCGCTGCGAGAAGATAGCGCATCAGATCGGCGGACTATATGGTTATATTTATATACTGTGTAATATTTGTAGTTAGTCACTACGATAATGTTAGCAAAGGAATTTGTAATATAATGTGTTAAATAAGTTCTAAATATGTATGTCAGGCTATTGTCAAACACATACACAAAGTAATTTACACATTCACTCATTTATACACCAACTCGTTCATGCACGAACTACCTTAACCACTCATACACTCACTCGCTCATACACACATACTCTCGTTCTTACTGACTTACTCACTCACACTTGCTCATACAAAGATTTATTGAATCACACTCATACAAATATTCACTCGATCACACTCTCTTCATACACATACAATATATAAAAATAAATTTATATTTATTTATGAATAGTCAATTTTATATACCTAACTAACGGCTTCAAGTTTAACCGATTCGTGGGGAACCATAAAACTTCCTATTATTCTTATCTGGCAGATAATTTCATACGAATGACGATCCGATTATAAACTAATCTGGTAGATAAGACCTACAGCTGAAGCACACTATAACAGCCGGCACCAAAAAAATATGCGGTTACTTATACGTGAAACGGAAGAACTGTCAGTCAAGATCTGTCAAAATGGAGGATAGAATTAAATAATTTTGCTATTATTTTATGTTTTTCGTCGCATTATTTATGATATATCTTTATTTAATTATTATATCTATGTATTGATGACATAAAACATATTAAAAGTGTTCTTATAACTGATATCATGTTTTGTGTGTATATTCGTAAAAGTATAAACGATAAAAAGTTTTGTACAACCAATTGTAAATATATATTTTCATCCACAGTGTCGGAAGAGGAGCACGTCCCCCCGCGCGAGGCCCCCCCGCACCCCACCGGGGTCAAGCTAACTCGACCCGGGTACTACACCATACCCAGCCTGGATGAGATGATCAGTAAGTATAGTTTTATGTTTAACACTATTCATCATTTTAACGTGCCGCGGAAAGCCCGTTAAGCTGTTGGTCCCGGCCGTCATTTGTAGTTCTTTGACAGTCGTTACTGGTAGTCAGAAGACAGAAAGTTCGACAACCAGTCTTACCACGGGGTACCGTGTTTTCCGGTAACTGGGTTGTGGAAGTCAGATAGGCAGTCGCTTCATCTAAAACACTGGTACGCCGGTAACAAAGTGACGCCTATCTGACCTCAACAACCCAGTTAGCGGGTTGTTGTTATCCGCTAACTTCTGGCTTCTGACTCTGATCTACAAATGACAACCGGGACCGACAGCTTAAGCATGTTAAGCTGTTGGTTCCGGTTTCCGAGGCACGGAGGAGTCTCGCTATGACATAGATGGTCACCCATCCACGGACCGACCGCGCCAAGCGCAGCTTAACCTTTGATCCGTCGAACCGTGCGCTCTGTTACTTAGCCACGAGCTCCTCTATGCAGAGTATAGCTAGCACCTTAAATTTAAACACCTACAATCTACATCTTTGTGTGCCCATATTCCGACAAATAAGTCCATTCTTTCTTTCTTTCTCACAGGTTACATACGTCCGGACGGCTCGTGCGTGGTCCCCCACCTGACGATCGGTCGTAAAAATTATGGCAATGTGTACTACGACTGCGAGATCGACGTCGCCGGCATGGACCTTGATAGTCTAGGTGAGTCATTTATTTACGAGCTGAGGTTCGTGGTTTCACTCGCGTAATCCATGTTATAAATATCCGTCTTACTTATAAAAATCTGTAATCTGTAGTTTAACCACGGGTTTCGTAACCCCTATTTGAAGTAATAATCGAGGATTACCTTTTTTTTTTCACTCATAAATATTACTTAACAGTTGCTTGTTTATGGTACGTCATAAACTCTGTCGCCACAGACTATAATAATCCAAATAATCGACTAAAGAACGAATGAAGACGTAAAAATTACGATTGTTCATCTATCTATCTATCTAATCATATAAAACTCAAAGGTGACTGACTGAATGGCTGACATAGTGATCTATCGACGCACAGCCCAAACCACTGGAGGGATCGGGCTAAAATTTGGCATGCAGGTAGATGTTATGACGTAGGCATCCGCTAAGAAAGGATTTTGATAAATTCTACCCCCAAGGTGGTGAAAAAGGGTGGCAAATTTTGTATGAAACTCGGTCATTTTAACTCACGCGGGCGAAGCCGCTGGCGGAAAGCTAGTCTGTTATAAATTTGTCAAATAAAAAGATCTAGTACACAACTGGATAAGTCATCTTCTGGGTACGCTCGTTTGAAACTGAACTGAATTGAAAACCTTATCCATCTCTTTCTAATATATAATATCAAGACTACCTTTAAATTTTCAGTCCACTTCTTAAACAAAGAGGTGATAGTATACCCCGAGGAGTCGGAGAAGCCCCCCCTAGGGGAGGGTCTGAACAGACGCGCTATAGTGACGTTGGACCGCGTCTGGCCTAGAGACAAGAGTGAGAAGCGAGCTATCACTGATCCTGAAAGGTGGGTTTGACAAATAATTGTATAAAATAACTAGCTATTTTCTGCGGTTTAACTCGTATTCTGAGCGAACTACTTCACGCATCCGGATAAAAAGTAGCCTTCTTAATTGTCAGAGTTTGCTAATTATATTTGTAAGATTTTTATTTTGTTGAATAAATGTCCAAGAAAATGAAATCAATTACACTTTATATAGAGGAAAACAATTTTAACCAGTGCGCATTTTTTTTGGTGGTTCAGTATCAGTAATAGAACACATTTCAATGATTTGTTAAAAAAAATATCTCCCGAGTCCTATTTTGAAATAAGTGTAATATGGACATAGCCTATTCGTAATAGCACTACACTGCCTAGGCATGCAAGAGCGAGCTCACGAGTACAATACGACTCAGCTGATATCTACGCACAAGCCGACCGGCGAGTTTTAAACAAATTAAGATCTCAAGTGTATATTATACGTAAACGATAACTTTTCTTAGTACTAAGACCTAACAAACTGAAAAATACATGTTTGTTTAAAGCTTATTTTGTCAAAATTTGCGCACTGGTTAAAAACTTGAAAAATACTTCTTTTAAGTATTTTTCAACTTTAAATAATTGCTAATTTCGTCCACAGACTACTAAAAATGGAATATGAAAGCAAACTCCGCCGCGTTTGCGACAAGCACAACACGAAATTCATTGAGTACCGCCCCCAGACTGGGAGCTGGGTGTTCCGAGTGGAACACTTCAGCAAATACGGACTGACGGACTCGGATGAGGAGGAGGATGTGCCCGAGCTCATGAAGAGGCAGCTGGTCACGCAGACGCTGCAGAAGACCGCAGCTCCTGGTGAGTAGACCATCATTCTTAGGTTTTGAGTGGATATCTTTAGTTTCTACGGGCTCTGGCGACTAAGAGAACGTGCCGGAAGTGGAGGGGCAGTTGGTCACGCAGACGCTGCAGAAGACCGTGGCTCCTGGTGAGTAGACCATCATTCATAGGTTCCGAGTGGAACTCCTTAGTAAGTAAACGCTTTGGCGACTAGGAGAACGTGCCGGAATTCATGAAGAAGCAGCTGGTGACACAGACGCTGCAGAAGACCGCGGCCCCTGGTGAGTAGACCATCATTCATAGGTTTTGAGTGGATCTCTTTAGTTACTACAGGCTCTGGCGACTAGGAGAACGTGCCGGAACTCTTGTAGGGGCAGCTGGCCACGCAGACGCTGCAGAAGACCGCGGCTGCTGGTGAGTAGACCATCATTCATAGGTTCCGAGTGGAACTCTTTAGTAAGTACGAGTTCGGGCGACTAGGGAAACGTGCCGGAACTCTTGTAGGGGCAACTGGTCACGCAGATGCTGCAGAAGACCGCGGCCCCTGGTGAGTAGACCGTCGTGTCTTGGACTATTTGTCATCTGTTTACAAAAACAACAGCGTATCCATCGTCCTATTGGTCTTCTTATATGGAGAATGGAATGGAAAAGAAAAACGTTTATTCGATAGTGGACATACACTCGGACATGGCTATTTATAAATGTGGCTGACAAGTGAACTAATACAAGCCACCATCTTGAAATGTCTTTTTTGGTGATGCCGAGGGAAAATTCTTACCCCATTATAAGTAAAAAAATTTATGATCGATCGATCGATCGATCAAGATTTTATTATCGAAATAAGAAAGGGCAATGATGATCTGCGATGCCTCTGGTATTGTAGCGGAAGGTATGAGCATTGATCACCACGCTTGCTCAAGGCGTATTGGCGCTTTCCGACTTTTTTTAAGACCAGGTTTCCTCACAATTATTTCACACGTTAGTCAGTGACGTCTATACTTAGAAAGTACATATAAATTTAGAAAAGTCACATTGGTACTTGTCAGGTTTCGAACACACACACACTCGTACACGAGAGGCAGGTGCCTTAACCACTAGGCCACCACAAGTTTCATCTTAAACAACATAATTATTTTTCATATTTCACCACAAAGATAATAATTAAATTCAATCATTTATTGCTAATATAGGTATTACAAGTAGTTACATCAATAATATGTTCTTTATTTCAGCACCGAAGCAACCCGTAGCAGCCCCTTCAGCCGGTCTAGGCGGTCTGGGCGGGCTAGGCTCCGCCGGCCTGGTGCCTGAAGACAACCTATTCGCGATGCAACAGACCTCGTTGAACCTGCTCAACGGAGCTGCTAAAGGTATTGATGGAGTTATTGATACTTCTTATAGGCTCTTACTGGCCGTTGGGTTATAAGTAATCTGTCACATGATGACAACAGTGTTTTGAAATGTGATGTCGTCTATCTATACTTATAATAAATCTGTAGAGAGGTCAATTCTGTACATGAAATATATTTCCAAAAATGCAATCAGTAAAATTTTTGTCTGTCTGTCTGTCTGTATAAACGTTATAGAAACAAAAACTACTCGACGAATTTTAACGAAATTTGGTACAATTATTTTTTATACTCCTGAGCTGGTATAGTATACTTTTCATCACGCTACAATCAATAGGAGCAGAGCAGTGAAGGGAAATGTTGGGAAAACGGGAGAAGTTACTCCATTTTTAAAGCTTCCGTCGCGTGTGCAACCTTTATGGTTACAGCTACACAGAAATCAAGGCTATAGGCTATATATCATCACGCTAGGACAAGAGCGGAGCACCACTATTCCACGCGGACGAAGTCGCTGGCAGAAGCTAGTTCTAAATAAATGTCAGTGACGATCAGCTGTATTTTAGTAATATAAACTAACTAATATACCACCTGCAATTAGGCACGCTGCTCAAGCATTTCCTATAGGTATTTATTATATAGCACTAGCTTTCCGCCAGCGGCTTCGCCCACGTGGGCTATATGAATTCAAATTAAAGCTGAACCGCTCGACCGATTTTGTGCAAACTTCACATAAACCATCTACTAAATAGTCCGAACAAAGCCTAAACATTTGGTTTGGATAGGTGAGCCCGTTTTTGAGTTATAAAATTACAACGAAAAGTGGTATTGATTTATATATATAAATATATTGATTGATACTAACTTTTTCCGCGTTTTCACGTGACTCGAGGGAATAGAAGGAATTTCTATTAGTACTAAATCATTTGCCGAGCCTTTTCCCAACTATGTTGAGGTCGGCTTCCAGTCTAAACCGGATGCAGCTGAGCCAGTGTCTTACATGCAGCGACTGCCTATCTGACCTTCACAACCCAGCTACCGGTTAACACGATAGATACCCCTTGGTAAGACTAGTTGTCTGAATCTTCTTCAGACTACCCGTAACGACTGTCAAATATCTACAAATGACAACCGGGACCAACAGCTTAACGTGCTTTCCGAGGCACGGAGGAGTTTCGCTATGATATAGATGGTCACCCATCCACGGACCGACCGCGCCAAGCGTACAAACCTACAAACTTAAATGTAAAAAAACTATGGTAAACATTTATTTGTTTAGAGTGTCTTTTTTTATTTTAATAGAGTGTGTATGGAGTTTCTTGCCGGTTCTTTTCCATAAGACCCACTCCTTGGAACCGTGCAACTAGCTTGACGTTTCATAAGTGCCTGCAAAGACCTATTTAAAATAAAAAACAATGAGTTTTGAGTTTTTGAAATTAAGTATTAAGTATTTTTTTTTTTCAACATACAATATTAATTATAGATCAGTTTGACTTCAATATCTTGACAGGTAACCAAATAATGACGTACCGCTTCAATCCGACATATGACCCCCAGCGTGGGGTCCTCATTGACCCCCACCTTGGGGTCACCTATGACCCCCAGATGGTCCCCACTGAACCCCAGGGTGGGGGCGCAAGTGACCCCCAGCGTGGGGTCACGAATGACCCCGAGATGCCTTCAGCGCCCTACAACGAGGAGTATTTACATGAGAAACGAATAGCTAAAGTTATGCTATGCACTAATATGTATTTAATAACTATAGTTTTATTAGTGGTAATAATTTCATTTGTATTCATATTTGTGTTTTTTATGTATTTAAAAAAATAAATCAACGGAAAAAATAATTAAGATTTTTATAACTAGTAATATTAAAAAAAATTAAACATTAGTCTAAAAAAAACTATGAAAATATTATTTTTAGACTAGAATTGTGGGTTTGGGGTATTAATTAATAATATTGGACACACATTACAGTTCATTTCTTATTTATTTAAATATTATTTTTTATTTCATTTTATTATTGACTAGCTGTTTCCCGCGGTTTCACCCGCATCCCGAGGGGGGTAAAAAGTAGCCTATGTTGTTCCTCAGGGTCTATTCTATCTCCATATATATGTACCAAATTTCATTCATTTATATCGTTCCAGTAGTTTTCGCCTGAAAGCGTAACAGACAGACAGACAGACAGAGTTACTTTCGCATTTATAATATTAGTAAGGATTATTTTTTATTTCATTTTATTATTGATATAAGCAATTAATATATGATGTATATTAAACATAAATATAATTAGTCTAGTTAATATAAAAATATAATTTTAACACAATAAAAATATAGCCATTAAACACTTAAAATCATAACATATCATAACTACAACTACAGACGATAGACGAACACGTAGTTACAACGCTCCTCAGATAAAAAATATTTTTAGTGTTAATAGTGAGATTTTAGACGTAAAAATCAGTGGCAAGTGATATTGGACGCAAGCTGTATCAGTGAGTAGACAGTGCTGTAATCAAGTGAGATAAATAAGGCCTAAATCAGTCGAAATAAAGTACCGGATTCGGCAAAATTTAATCGCCTACCCGACCACACATTTTATCGGGGCCCACGGTGTAAACGCGTAAGCGACGCCGATTTCCTGGCGCGTACGACCTTTTGGTCGCGAAGTTCGCGATACTCACTCAGCGAGGGCATTAATTAGTGTGCCTTTTTACTAAGCGATCTCTGATTTCGATGTTTAGCTCTGACCCTTTATTAGTGTGCAAATATTGAAAATACATTATTACATTGTATATGATATAGTCTTCTTACAATATAACTTCTCACTTACTAAAGATTAACTTCTCGCACTAATCCTCAAATAAAAATGAGCTCAGAGAATAGCTCCTGGGGCTGTTGTAATGGAGACGAGGGTGAAAATGAACAGAAGATTATTTGTATGAAATGTAATAAATTGTTTCATTTCCGTTGTCTGACTGTTCCATCAATCGATAGTGACTCTGATGAATACCGCAACTGGAAATGTGCTGAATGTCTGAGTCTCCTTCCTATGTCGAAGAAAAAGGATGGCACTCCAATGCGTAATGTGTCTACCACCAGAGGTAACAAACGCCCGGCATTGAATTCTCCCCCGGAAGTACGAACTGTCACTGCAGAGGAGGTGCGATCTATTGTGGAAGAAGTTATTACGAAACACTGTGATGTAATACTCCAGGAGCTTAAGAACACAGTGATCGGTTTCATTAATGCCGAACTTGAACCCATCAAGAAAGATATCGAAGAGCTGAAGACTTCCCTTACATTTCACACACAGGATTTCGATGACCTGAAAATTGAACATATATCGGTAAAGCACACTTTAAACACACTGAACACTGAAAATACCCAATTAAAGAGTACAATAACAGATCTTACTCTCAAACTGAATAATTTTGAACAGCAAGCTAGGTCAAACAACCTAGAACTCCAGTGTTTGCCTGAGCACAAGCAGGAAAACTTGTATACCGTAACGAAACAACTGGGATCAGTAGTCGGATGTAACCTAAAGGACAATGATATTGCACATGTTACACGTATTGCGAAGATTAATACCTCTAGTCCCCGTCCTAGATCAGTGGTTGTCCAGCTTACGACCCCAAAGATACGCGATCAGCTTTTAGCCGCGGTCATAAATTACAACAAAAAGAATAAGGACAATAAACTCAACAGTTCTGATCTAGGCTTCAGTGGAAACAAAACACCAGTTTATGTAGTCGAGCATTTATCTGCAACGAATAAGGCTCTCCACGCGGCAACCAGGATCAAAGCAAGGGAAATGGGGTACAGGTACGTGTGGGTCAGGGGCGGCAAGATCTACGTCAAGAAAAACGACGACGCAGATCACCTTCTAATAAAGAACTCGGACACTTTGAAGAAATTGGTTTGATGCAAATTGTTTTCTTTTATTTTATCTTATTTTCATGAAACTGTAACTTTACTTTCTTTAAATTTAATAATTTGCAAATCTATTATCAGAACAGTAGAGGTCTGAGAACCAAAACTCACATATTTTATCGTAATATTTGCTGCAACCAATATGATGTGATTATTCTCACGGAAACTTGGCTTAATAACACTGTACTGAATGGAGAACTCTTTGATGATAGGTATGTAGTCTATAGAAGGGACAGGGAAACCTGTGCTCGAGATAGCAGGGATGGCGGAGGGGTCTTGATCGCTATTAGAAGTCATCTAAAATCTAAACGCATCCCAGAATGGGAAACCACCTGTGAGGATCTTTGGGTAACCTTAGAATTACCTGGCTCACGCGCCGTAAATCGTCTAGCTTTTTGTGCGGTTTACCTATCACCTCCAGTGCGACGGTCTTCCTTGGAATTATTTTTGGATAACTGTAGTTCCGTTATTGAACAAATTAAGGATTCCCACATTAGTATTATTGGCGATTTTAACCTAGGTAACATAGATTGGAAAGTGGCTGAACAGTTATCAAATTCCAGCATAACTGATGCATTGATCGATTTCGTCCACATTAACAAACTCACTCAATTCAATCATGTAACAAACCCCGCAGGTCGCATATTGGATTTGGTTCTTTCAACCTATCCATTAAGTAGTGTAAACGAGTGTATGAATCCCTTAAGTATTATTGACAGTCACCATCCACCTATAGAAATCATTATGTCTTTTAATAAACAAGATGGATTACCTTATAATAAAGTATTCAAAAAGCATAACTTTCACAAAGCTAATTATCAATCTATTAGTGAATATTTAAAAGAACAAAAATGGGATGACTTATTTCAGGAACAGAGTGATGTGAATGAAATGCTCGAAATCTTTTATACAATATTGAGTACAGCCATTGAAAAATACGTACCCTTTCATGTACCTAAATCTCAAAAATATCCACCGTGGTTTAATCGAAATTTAATTAAACTATTAAACAAAAAAAATAAGATTAGGATGCGCTTCAAAAAATATAAAAACCCTCTAGATGCTATAGAAATAAAATACATCGGAAAGCAATGTAATAGAATGGCCACTAAATGTTACAACGATTATATAAAAAATCTAGAACAGGACCTTCTCAAGAATCCCAAGCTCTTTTGGACTTACGTTAAGACTAAAAGAGGAGGAACTAGTGCATTTCCAAACACCATGTCAGATGGTACCATAAATTCGTCAGATGCCACTGTTATATGTGATCTATTCGCTACCCATTTTTCTTCAGTCTATAGCCTTGATAGTAACATTTCCGATGAACACAAGTCTGTACAATTGCAATTGCTGGAAAAGTACAGCTTAGACTTTCATCAACTTTTTTTAGACCTTGATACCGTGCGTAACAAATTAAAAAAAATTGATATTAGTAAAGGTGCAGGCCCAGATGGTATTCCTCCCAAATTTATAGCAATGTGTGCCTCTGAGTTGGCTCGTCCTCTTACGTTAATTTATAATAAGTCATTGTCTACTGGTGCATTTCCTTCAAGGTGGAAAATAGCAAAGATCGTTCCTGTGCATAAATCAGATGAGAGGGAAACCATATCAAACTATAGACCCATATCTATTTTGTCAGCATTTTCAAAAATAATGGAATCTTTGGTCTGCCCATATGTACAAAACCATCTTAAACTGTATTTGAGCGAAAATCAGCATGGGTTTGTAGCGCAACGCTCCACCAGTACAAATTTGGTGCCATTCACTGAAATGTTAATAACTGCACTAGATTCCGGTCAACAGGCGGATGTAATCTATACTGACTTTTGTAAAGCTTTCGATAAGGTCTCACATAATATTCTTATCTCAAAACTGCACGCCTATGGAATCTCTGGTTTAATGTTGAAGTGGTTGAATTCATATGTGAGGGACAGATACTTTTTTGTAGTCGTTAATGGTCATCAGTCACTCCTTAGGGGTATTACATCTGGCGTACCTCAGGGTTCGCATTTGGGTCCTGTCTTATTTAATTACTTTATTAATGATATTTCTCATTGTTTCTATCATTCTGAGGTATTTGTGTACGCTGACGACTTAAAAGCAGTAAAAGTAATAACTAGTCTTGAAGACACAGAACTGCTCCAGAAAGATCTTAATAGGCTCGTTGAATGGTGTGAAAGAAATCGTATGTACCTAAATGCGAAAAAATGTCACCAGATGACATTTTCTAGAAAAACTCCAAAAAATCTTGTTGCGTCTGAATACTTCATAAGTGGTAACGCAATAAAACAATCCGAAACCATGCGTGATCTTGGAGTAATATACGACAAAAAATTAACATTCGTACCGCATGTAGACTACGTAGCCAAAAGAGCCTCCAAAATGTTGGGATTTGTCCTGAGAACTTGTAGGTCATTTAGCAACAACGAAACAAAAATACTACTTTACAATAGCCTTATCCGGAGCATTTTGGAATATTGTAGTGTAATATGGCGGCCTCACTACTCTGCGCACTCTTTGCGTCTCGAGCGGATTCAGAAACGTTTTCTCTGGCACTTAGCGTTTACAAATGGTGTAGCCAAAAAAATACGTTCGTACACAACAAGACTGAAACATTTCAGAATGAAATCCTTAGATGAGCGCCGAAAACTCAACGATGCTATCTTTGCGTGCAAACTTTTCTCGCAAAAAATTGATTCATCCAAATTGCTGGCCCTTTTTAAGATTCGTGTGCCTTCCAGACTTCCACGCAGTCCAATCACACCTTTGTGCGCACCCCTGCGAAGAACGACACTGGGTGTCAATTCTCCCTGCTCAAGGCTTTGTAAGGTTATCAATAGCTGTAGCGAAAGACTTGATTTGCATTCAGATACCATCAATAAACAGAAGTCTATTCTCTCTGGCCTTACTGAATTTTGACTGACTTGTTCTTGTATACTGAACAAAATCATAAGGTTTTGTTTATAAATTTCTTACAATTACTGTAATAATATAGGTAGTTATTATTAAGTTAAGTTTTAAGTTAATTATTGGTTTACTTTTTTCTTAGCTGTGTGAAATTGCTGTTTTAATAAATTGGTATAAGTCTATATATTTAGAATGCTGTGTTTACCTATAAGTAATTGTTACACTATTGTAATTCTGTTGAACTAGTATCTAAGATCATGATTCCTGTGTAAACAATTGTTGGTGAACCTAATAAATAAATAAATAAAAATAAATAAATAAAAATACCACATAAGATACCAATTTGTAATAATTAATAAATTTAGAGATAATTAAAAATAATAAATGAATATCATTGAATGTTATCTTGCTGTTAATTAAATAATAATTTAACTAGCTTTCCGCCAGCTGCTTTGCCGCGTGGGCTATACGAATTCAAATTAAAAATGACAGAGTTTCATACAAATTTGCTCTCCTTTTTCACTCCCTTAGGGGAAGACTTTTGGAAAATCCCTTATTATCGGATGCCTACATCAAAAGAACACACCCTCCAAGTGCCAGGTCTCTACGATCAGCGGTTTAGGCTGTGCGTTGATCCGTCAGTCATTCAGGACAAAGCGTTTTATATGTATAGATGAACCTTAGACTCATTCAAACGGGCTGAATGCTTGTCGAATTCTGATTTGAGGAGAGTCGTGGTGGCCCAGTGGTTAAGGCACACTTTTCTGTAGTCTGACTAACGGTGAAGGAAAACATCGTGAGGAAACCTGGGGGGTTAGACAAGTGGCAAAAACGCTAGTAGAATAGAAAACAAAATGATGGGAATGACAGATAGCTAGTCGTAAACGAATGTCATTCCCATACATTTTGTTTTCTATTCTACTAGCGTTTTTGCCACTTGTCTAACTCCCCTGGACTAAAAAGTCTAAAATCGCCAATCCAAAAAAAATAAGTAAGCGTGGTGAGCGTGATACCTTAACTTGCTAAAATATAAGACCTTGACTACTCTTAAATAAAGTACATTTAACTTCTAAATAAAGGTAATTATATCAATATTCGTTAAGGCATGACAAAGATATGTTAAATTTAAAAAAAAACTCTCATTATCTCAAAACCAAGGTTTTTCGTGTAAATGATTTTTCGCTCTAAAACATGAGGAAATCTGGACTAGAAAGTCTGAAATTGCCAATCCGCCTTGAGCAAGCGTGGTGTGCGTGTTACCTTGACTTGCTAACTTAAATGACCTTGACCTACTTAAACATGCGGCCTTGGTTTGAAGCAAACCTTGTTGAAACTTGGCCCACAAAGCTAACGTCCTTGACTTGCTGAAAATCTATTTAAACATACGACCTTGGTTTAAAGTGAATGACCTTGACCTTCGAAAATACATGCCCTTGGGCCACAAATCCTACCTTGACTTAATGACATGATTGTTGGAACTTAATAGCTAGCAAAATGTGGGTGTACGATGGCTCTCTTTAACCGACTTCCGAAAAAGGGTAATGAAGAAGCAGGCATAATGAATTGTACTTACTTCATCAGAGAATGTAGGCGGGACTTCTGTGTTATAGTATACTTCATTTACAATAAGATTATAAAAAAAACCAAACTCTTTTTGCTGCTCATTCAACCGATTTTAAGTTCTTTTCCGTACAGATAAGGATGGTGTTGAAAGCAAAATAATGTTTACAATAACAAATATTTTCTGCATCTGTTTTTGTCATTTCATCTTGACAATAGAGCTCAAAGTCGTTTGAACAAACGGTAAATAGGGTGCGTTTAAATTTCTTATCTTATTGTAAACTAGCTTCTGCCAGCGACTTCGTAGTCCGCGTGGAATAGTGGTGCTCCGCTCCTATTGGTCTTAGCGTGATGATATATAGCCTATAGCCTTGATTTCTGTGTAGCTTTAACCATTAAGGTTGCACACGCGACGGAAGCTTAAAAAATTGAGTGACTTCTCCTGTTTTCCCAACATTTCCCTTCACTGCTCTGCTCCTATTGATTGTAGCGTGGTGAAAAGTATACAATAACCAGCTCAGGAGTATGAAAAATAATTGTACCAAGTTTAGTTAAAATCCGTCAAGTAGATTTGTTTCTATAACGTTTATTCAGACAGACAAAAATTTTACTGATTGCATTTTTGGCATCAGTATCGATCCCTAATCACCCCCTGATAGTTATTTTGGAAATATATTTCATGTACAGAATTGACCTCTCTACAGATTTATTATAAGTATAGATGAAGTATAGCTGTTTCCCGCGGTTTCACTCGCATCCCGAGGAACTACTTCGCACACCCGGGTAAAAAATATCCTATGTGTTAATCTAGGTTATAAACCACGTATTTACCAAATTTCATCAAAATCCATTTAGTGGTTTTTGTGTATAAGAGTAACAAACATCCACCCATCATCCCGATTATAATAATCATATTTATTCTGATCCAGCCTGTCCCTTGCTGTCCTCCCCCAGCGACGCCCTAAGCCGAGCCCTGTACCCCACTAGCGGGTACCCTTAGCGTGTAGTCGCTTAGTTTTGTAAGTTAAGCCCTGGCTGGAGGCCCTAAATTCATTTAAGGCACTTCACAGGCAAGCCCGGTTAAGCAGTCGACAACCTTCTAGGTTGACCTGCGAGATACCATACAAAAAAAACATCCGTCCATCCATCTCAAAGATTCCCGTTTATAATAATTTGTCGGATTTTATTCAAGACTAGCTTTCCGCACGCGGCTTCGCCCGCGTGGTCATTTTTTTTTACACCTTAGGTTACATTATTCAAGTTTTAGTAGGGATCCCTAATTATTTCTGGAAATAAATATAGCCTATGACAGTTCGTAAAGACGTAGCTTTCTAACGGTGAAAGAATTTTTAAAATCGGTCCAGTAGTTCTTGAGTTAAAACTCTACAAACAAACAAATCTTTCCTCTTTATATTATTAAGTATAGATATATATTCTTTGTTCCAGCTTTCGAAATGGACACGACGGAAGATAATACGGAGTCACAGAGTCTCTACTTGGATAACAGAGGTAAGCTAGTTTAGTTTTTGATATCATTTATCTTTTGAAAAAAGAGATGGAAAAGAAACCGGGCAAGTGCGTGTCGGGCCACGCGCACTAGGGTTCCGTAGTAGGTCTAAGTTAGTCGACTATAACTCTCAGAGCTATGTAACTTATATTAGACTAGCTTTCCGCCAGTGGCTTCGCCGGCGTGGTCTATACGAATTCAAATTATCAATATTCAGTAACAGACAGTTTCATACAAAGTCCCCCCCCCCCTTTTTCGGGTGGGAAATCATCAAATGACCCCTCCCGCCGTGGGTGGGGCGGGTGGGCGTGAGACTCTTACTTAAAACCCATCCATGTTCTTTCCTCAGCCCTTTGTATTCCGGGGGCGCGGTATCTCTTTCCAACGTCTCGCAGTTTTGTTTTTCACCCCCTTAGGGGTTAAACTTCGGAAAATCTTGCGTCATACAAAGAACACACGCTCCAAGTTTCAGGTCTCTACGATCAGCATTTAGGCTATGCGTTGATCCCTCAGTCATTCAGGGCAAAGCATTTTTAACCCCCGACGAAAAAAGCCCTCAAACGGATGGACCGATTTCGATGCGGTTTTATATACGGTGGTTCTTAGCTATGTTTGATTAATATCGGTCCAGCAGTGTAAGAGTATCAGATCTTTTCCTAAAGATGTAAGGCAATTTTGCGTAGGGGGTTTTTTAAATTCTTAATTTAATACTTGGACATGTATAGATTAAAGATTGATATTTCTCGTTTCAGCTTACGGAGTGAAGAGCCCTACCAGCGAATTAGCTCGTTTAGAAAATCGCCAGAGCCACAACGTGCAATTAATGAAGGCATCCCTGTATGCTGACACTGGTGAGTAATAAAAGCATTTCTTGTTTTAATCCTGGACTGGCCACATCTGCCGAATTTCGGATGAGCAACCACTCTGTGGGTCTCAAGTAGCAGGAAACGACATCACAGCAGGCCCAGGAGATAGCGGGATGAGAGGAGGAATGGCCTCAGGTCGCACTAGACAGAGCCGAGTGGAAGAAGGGATTAACACATAGGATACTTCTTATCTAGGTGCGTTAAGGAGTTCCCTCGGGACGCGGGTGAAACCACGGGAGACAGCTAGTATTATAATGAAACTGAGGCACTACTATAACACACAAAATCATACATACACGCACACGAACACACACACATAATACACATACGCACACGAACACACACACACACACACACACACACACACACACACACACAGTCACTCCCACCCACGCAAGCCGTTTACCTCTAAGATACTATATAGATTATATACTGATGTGGAGCTTTTTTTTGAATTATAAACTAACCGACTCGGTGAACTTCTTTCCCATATATTTTTTTATTTTCTTTTGTACATACATTTTCCTAGCAATAACGAACACAAAATAAAATATCCGATTTGTGTGCAGATAGAGTTTTAGGGTTCCGTAGTCGACAAGTAACCGATATAGTTTCGCCATGTCCGTCTGTCTGTCCGTCCGTTGCATAGCTGAGGTACTTCGTACTAAATAGCGAAAATTTAGTGTGGATATGCATATTGATCACGCAATAGGTGTGTGAAGATCATTTTCCAATTTAGGGAGCCGTATGCGAAATGTCAAGGTTTAAAATGCATGTGTTTATTAGGTTCAAGTCCCCCCCCCCCTCCCCCTCTAAATTCTAAATGCCTGCTCCTAAATTTGTGAAAAATTCACAGTCGTAACATATATAACGAACTAATAAGGAAAACTTTCACGGCTAAGTAGGCTTAAGGCCAAGAGTTTTTGTAAGCTAAGTAAAACCTACTACTTTTGAGCTCATATAAGTGTTTGTCTCACAGAAATGGAAGATGACGCGTCAGTGTCGACGGGAGACCAGCTGGTGCCGGTGTCCGTGCCTCTGCTGTCCATGTCCACCCACACACCCTCGTTGGTGAAGGAGGATCAGCAGATATCTATGACTGAAGCTCCGGAAGTTGAAGGTATGTAAAATATTGTTACGAGCTGGGGTTCGGGATAAATATTTTTGACAAATATACACAAATCAGACAACAATTTGTTCAAATTCACAAATACAAAGGCAATGGTGCCGATTCTGACGTACACACGACTAAACAAATTTTAAAATATCATGCTCTTTTTCTATTGCGAAATACAAGAAGAGGATAGCAAGTAATTCAGTGCTGTCAAATTAAATGACAGATGACATTTTGTTCGTACGGTTTGTTAATTTAGTCGAGATGTTACGTCGTGATGTTTAAATTTATATGGAAAACTATTTTTTTCTAATTTGACAGGTGTTAAAAGTTTGCTATCCTTTTCTTATATTTGTTGATGGAAAGAGAGAATTATAGACTAAATTTAATTTAGATGGTGTCAAGAGGATTGCGGCCATTGTCACTAATTAGCAGTGATCGGAGTAGGTAGATTGATTTGGGGTCAATGAACTGGCACGTATATATTAATATGGATATGCCTCCGGGATTCCGGGATTTTGTAAAAATTCGGATTTTTTAGAAATTTCAAATATTGTTATGTGTAGGATGAAGAATCTATCAATAGGAATAAGAAATGTTTAACCCTTTTGCTGTCTTTTTAATAGAATATGTGATCGGCCTTCTATAATAAAATAGTAAGATTCGCTTTATTATTTGATAAATTAGAAGAAAACAAATTTAAACGTTTAATTATCGTCTTCTAAAAATTTCAAATGCTTTACTTTAAAATCGTTACATTCACAATATTTGATTTAATCCCGTAAGTACCAAAATGAAGTCCCGGAAAAAAGGCTTATCCATGTTATGATTTCTATGACTATTCATGATGCAAGTACGTAAAATCAATCTACCTACTCCGATCACTGCTAATAATAAAAGGCCCAAGTTCACCGACGAGATAACGGTCCGATTAACTTAAAACAGCTGTTTACCATAGATTCCAACTTCCAACTTTCGGTGGGTAACGTATTATTAGAGATTTTTTATTCCTGAAACGGTCGATTACCAAACCAGGGTTGAACTAGAAGTGGGTAACACGAAAATTCCAGCTTCCTGGTTAAAAAACGTTTTTGCTTAACGGCCCGATTACGTAATCATTTGTCGGTGAACTTGGCCCTTAGTTTCGTTACTTAGCCACGAGCCCCCGACGCTTGCTTATAATACTGTGTTATTGTTTTCAGAAACGCCTATGAAGCCATTAATCGTTCGCCCGCACACGATTGTCCTAAAATACCACAGAAAAGTGCCGCCCTTCAAACAGACTATTGCTGGTATGTTTATTTTATTTAATTACTAATTGTTTATGCATCCGGGAGGAGCTCGTGGCTAAGTAACAGCCGCACGGTTCGACCGATCAAAGGTTAAGCTGCGCTTGGCGCGGTCGGTCCGTGGATGGATGACCATCTATGTCATAGAGACTCCTCCGTGCCTCGGAAAGCACGTTAAGCTGTTGGTCCCGGTTGTCATTTGCAGATCTTTGACAGTCGTTACGGGTAGTCAGAAGCCAGAAAGTCTGACAACCAGTCTTACCAAGGGGTACCGTGTTACCCAGTAACTGGGTTGTGGAGGTCAGATAGGCAGTCGCTCCATGTAAAACACTGGTACTCAGCTGCATCAAGTTAAGACTGGAAGCCGACTCCAACATAGTTGGGAAAAGGCTAGGCAGATGATGTTTACGCATCCGGATAAAAACTATACTATGTCCTTTTTAAGGGTTCAAGCTATGTCTATACAAAATTTCATTCCAATCGGTTTAACCGTTTTAGGGTAGATTCGACTAAACCTGAATTTATACAAGAATAACTATACGGAAAATAATATATACCATGATTTTATTCTCGAGTAAATCATCAGTCGTTTTTCCATGCAATCTAGCGTATAGCTATACTTGGATAAGCTACTCACGAATAGCGAAGTGAATGTGAACAAATGTAATAAGCGGCCAAAAAAATTGCTCTACAAACGGGAGGGTGCAGAAGCATAACTCATGTCAACTCTGATTTGTCGTATTATAGCGTAGAAAAGTAGCTGCCAAGCGACAAAGCCCTTTAAAGAAATTTAAAAAAATTACAGTGAATTAAAATGACAGCATAAAACAATAGGACGCCATTTTATTATTCCTGGAATAAGCTTCTTATTCCATGCAAAATGGTGGTATAGTGACTATTCCCGAATAGGCTCGTTATTCCTCGAATTGTAGTTGGTTAAACGTGATTGGTTTATTCTCGAGTAATAAGCGATTTACGCCGAGAGTAAAATTTCTTCCCGTTTGGTCGAATCCGCCCTTAGTGTGAAAGCGGAATAAACAGATACGAGTTATTTTTGGATTTATGATATTTTTAGCTTTAAACCAGCGGCTTTGCACGCGATAGCTAGATAGTCCGACATGAACACTTAATTTTTCCTCTTCCCCCCACTTTTTAACCGACTTCAAGAAAAGGAGGAAGTTCTCAATTCGACTTTTTTATGTTTGTTACCTCAGAACTTTCGACTATATGCACCGATTTTAATGTTTCTTTTTAAAAAACGTTGTCCTGCAGGTCGGTTGGACGCGGCCTACATATCGGATATGTCGGTGTGTCGGGCGCGACACTCGCGGGTCGGCTTCGGCCCGGCTGGCGCACTGACTTTCGCGACTTCCTACGATTCAGTCAACGATCTGCCTAGATGTGAGTATTATTGTTTTATATCTATACTAATATAATAAAGCTGAAGAGTTTGTTTGTTTGAACGCGCTAATCTCAGGAACTACTGGTACGATTTGAAAAATTCTTTCAGTGTTAGATAGCCCATTTATTGAGTAAGGCTATAGGCTATATATCATCACGCTAAAACCAATAGGAGCGGAGCACCACTATTCCACGCGGGCAGAAGCTAGTATATATATAGCGAACGAAACCCTCATCTGTATTGGATCAGTATTATTGACAAAATCTTCGACATACAAACATACATTCAATGGTTAACGGGTTTTTTGCATACGTCGACGTTTGTAATTTTAAACACCCGACACAAAAAGAGGGGTGTTATAAGTTAGACGTTGATGTCTGTCTGTGTGTGTATCTGTCTGTGGCATTGTCGCTCTCAAACGGGTGGACCGATTTGGATGCGGTTTTTTTTTTCATTTGAAAGCCAGTTTCTTTGCGGTGGTTCTTAGCTATGTTTGGTTAATATCGGTCCAGCAGTGTAAGAGTATCAGCTCTTTTACAAAATGATGTAAGGCATTTTTGCGTAGGGATTTTTTTTTCTTGTAATCAATGTATTTGGTAATTTATATCCTTACTTCCTTACTAATATTATAAATGCGAAAGTAACTCTGTCTGTCTGTTACGCTTTCACGCCAAACTACTGGACCGATATAAATGAAATTTGGTACAGAGATAGAATAGACCCTGAGGAACAACATAGGCTACTTTTTACCCGGGTGCGCTAAGTAGTTCCCTCGGGATGCGGGTGAAACCGCGGGAAACAGCTAGTATTTAATAATACAAGTTGCTTGTTCACAGCGGCGGAATTATCGGAGCTCGGCAGTTATGTTCGCGGCAGATCGGAGAACGACTGGTCGGAGCCGCTACTCGTCAGGATGGCCATCGGACAGTCTGAGAAAGATGATGGCATGCTGGTAAGAATAACCAAGAATTGTTCTTTTATTTCATACACTAATACTATATTTATTACTTTTATAAGTAATTCATCATCTGCCTAGCTAGCCTATTCCCAAGTATGTTGGGGTCGGCTTCCAGTCTAAACCGGATGCAGCTGAGTACCAGAATATATTCTGATCCAGCCTGTCCCTTGCTGTCCTCCCCCAGCGACGCCCTAAGCCGAGGCCCGTACCCCACTAGCGGGTGCCCTTAGCGTGTAGTCGCTTAGTTTTGTAAGTTAAGCCCTGGCTGGAGGCCTTAAATTCATTTAAGGTACTTCACAGGCAAGCCTGGTTAAGCAGTCGACAACCTTCTAGGTTGACCTGCGAGATGCCATACAAAAAAAAATGAGTACCAGTTTTACATAGAGCGACTGCCTATCTGACCTCCAAAACCCAGTTACCGGGTAACACGATACCCCTTGGTAAGACTGGTTATCCGTTACTAGTTTACGCGCCTAATGTGTCACACTTGTAAGATACATCATTACACTAAATACGCGCACAGCTAAAATGCGCTTCGTGCATCCTATTGATCAAAAGGATACGTCGGGCGATCGAGTCGAGAGCCGTGCTATACGATTATCGCCTTTACGGTGATCAAGCATATGTTTTGCCAATAGTACATAATAACATTCTATTCTCATCATTCGTGCCCTTATCCCAATTTTATTTGGGGTCGGCGCAGCATGTTTTCTTCTTCCATACTTCTCTATCTGTCATCATCTCACTAGTAACAACCTTCCTATCCATATCATCTTTCACACAATCCATCCATCGTTTCTTCGGTCGTCCCCTTCCTCTATACCCATCCACATTCATGTTCATAACTTCCCTCACAGCATGATCCTCATTCAAAATTCAAAAGTCATTTATTCAAATTAGGCTGAAAATCAGCACTTTTTGAACGTCAAATGTACAAAAGACAGCCCCCAAAACGCCCGCCCTTCACCACTTCCTATGTGTTATTGCTGGGAAGAAGTGGCGCCACAAACTCTCCAGCAACACATATCAGTCTGTCAGGTTTGAAGAACCTTCGTTTATACAATATTAATAAAAAAGAATTGTTACAATATTGGCAAAAAAAAATAATATAATTAATACATTATTTAGTTACCTGTTGGCTAGCACACACCTGTATACCTATAATAACTAAGTACTCAAGCATTATTGAATTATTTACTTACTAAAAAAAGAATAATGTAACTAAAGCCTCCATTTGTAGGCATAAAGAGCGTACCCACCAACATGTGCAAGGTTTTGTCGTACCTGCCAGTAAATGTACAACACGAACATGGTAAACTAGGACTACAGTATTTAAAAAAAAAAAAGCTACACGAATGTATCAGCAAGACGACCTGGCACCGCAAGCGGCACCCGTTCTTTCATTATTTCCTTTCTTCCATTCATTCCTCCGCATAACATGCCCATACCATACCAAAGAACATTCTATTCTATTCTATGATAATAATGATATTATTCTATCCAACAGGAGGTGTTAAAGAAACATCTAGAAACATTGCTAGAACATTCTACGCGGTCGGACGCTGGGTCGGGCGAGTGCCCGCTGCTGCGCCTGTCGCCGAGCTCGCGCGGGCGGCGCGACGTGCTGACACAGTACCGGCGCGACGCCGCTCACGTACAGACGAGATATAAGGTATGCCCTGTACTGTGACTTCACTCGTACTGAGGGAATTACTGTAACAGCCGGTGGCACCAAAAAAATATACGGCTACTTATACGTGAAACGGAAGAACTGTCATTCAAGATCTGTCAAAGAGGAGGATAAAATTGAATAATTTTGCTGTTATTTTATGTTTTTTGTCGTAATACTTATAAATATCTTTGGACAATTTCACATAGCGTCATCTAGCCCCGAAGTAAGCAACTAATATGCTCGTGTTATGGGCGCTAGCTTAACGGATATACTACTTATATATTTTTTTTAATACATACATATTATACACTAGCTTCTGCCCACGACTTCGTCCGCGTGGAATAGTGGTGCTCCGCTCCTATTGGTGTTAGCGTGATGATATATAGCCTATAGCCTTCCTCAATAAATGGGCTATCTAACACTGAAATAATTTTCAAATCGTAACAGTAGTTCCTGAGATTAGCGCGTTCAAACAAACAAACTCTTCAGCTTTATTATATATTAGTATAGATAGTAACACCCAGACCCGTCACAGAAATTAAAATTCATCATTTCAATTTCTGCCCGGCCGGGAATCGATCGTCATTATTATGATATATATTTACTTGATAATAATAACTATGTATTGATAACATATAAAATATTAAAACTATACTACTTATTGATATCATGTTTTGTGATATTCGTAAAAGTGTCATCATCATTTGCCTAGCCTTTTCCCAACTATGTTGGGGTCGGCTTCCAGTCTAAACCGGATGCAGCTGAGTACCCGTGTTTTACATGGAGCGACTGCCTATCTGACCTCCACAACCCAGTTACCGGGTAACACGGTACCCCTTGGTAAGACTGGTTGTCAGACTTTCTGGCTTCTGACTACCCGTAACGACTGTCAAAGATGTACAAATGACAACCGGGACGAACAGCTTAACGTGCTTTCCGAGGCACGGAGGAGTCTCGCTATGACACAGATGGTCACCCATCCACGGACCGACCGCGCCAAGCGCAGCTTAACCTTTGATCGGTCGAACCGTGCGGCTGTTACTTAGCCACGAGCTCCTCATATTCGTAAAAGTGTAAATGATAAAAAGTTTGGTGTTACCAACTGTAAATAAAAAATAAGAATTTTCACGATCTCAGTCTTAAATAAGTTAATGTATTGTGTAGTTTGGCCACCGACTTAGACAGAAGCCAGAAAGTCTGACAACTAGTCTCACCAAGGGGTATCGTGTTACCCGGTAACTGGGTTGTGGAGCTCAGATAGGCAGTCGCTCCATATAAAACACTGGTACTCAGCTGCATCCGGTTAGACTGGCAGCCGACCCCAACATGTTAGGAAAAGGCTAGGCAGATTATGATATTTGTGTAAATGTGTTGACAGTTCGGTGTGTCGGGCGCTTACTGTTACGAAGTATGGCAGCTGTGTGATGCCTTGTGGGGTGCTGATCTGGAAAACGATGGTAAGTCGTTGTTGTGTCTTTTTGTATGTATTTATATCTTATTGTATGGCAGGTTGTGAGTTGTTATAAAATATTGATTCAGCGGGTGAAACATCCAATCTAGCGATCTTCTAGAAATCCAGAACACCACTCACCTGTGGCTTGGGCGGGAAACTGCTTGGCGTCGGCCGACGTAACTGTGGTCACTTGGTCACAGTGATACAGTGAAATTTGAAGGGTGATCCTGCGTTTGATAATTAATTCACCCGCGTTTGTAAAAGAATAATAGCGACGCGCGGTCACCACCGAGGTCACATGGAACCTGTCTTGAGGTGGGGTGGAAGGGTGCGCGCGTTCCTTCTCCCGCGCATGCGCACAGCCCGCCCGAGTATCACGCGATGCGCGTGATTGGTTGAGTGGTGAATTACCAGAATTTTCCATCCAATCACAAGGATCGAACAGTCGTCTTAATACTAGTACCACAGTATTATAATATCTCTCTACAGTAGCGCAACGCCTTTGATGACGCGCGATGCCGCCGCCAGCGTATTAGATACGCTAAGGTCGTTAAATAACAACGAAGCGAAACAATTTTCAACAAAACACGCTCGCGTCTGCCCCTCGCGCTCCGTCCCGCAAAGTAAGCGTGTTTGCGGGACGCGGTTGACACCGCCCGCCTCCCCGCGAGTCCCCCGCCGTTACAGTAAGTACATTCGTTGCGCTACTGTAGGGAGATAGCGTAATACTGTGCTAGTATTTAGCGCGGAAGATCTTGAAGAAAATACTACCAACAAAAAAACAGTATTATTTTCGCATTTATAATATTTACTACCTGTTTCCCGCGGTTTCACCCGCATCCCGAGGGAACTACTTAGCGCACCCGGGTAAAAAGTAGCCTATGTTGTTCCTCAGGGTCTATTCTATCTCTGTACCAAATTTCATTTATATCGGTCCAGTAGTTTTGGCGTGAAAGCGTAACAGACAGACAGACAGACAGAGTTACTTTCGCATTTATAATATTAGTAAGGATGTGGGATAGAATATCTTGGAGCCGAATAAAACTCTGGATCCTAGATAACAGTTTTGATTTATTTATTTTTCTTTTTGCAATCAACGTCCTTACTCGTCACCAGTGTTGTCGTCCTCTCTCTCCCCTCTCATTCCTCCTTCATATCTTGTGCATTTCACTCCTATCTCTGTCACCCCCAACACGTCATCCCTTTCACTCTTAACTTTATCATGCTTCACATCTGTCATTCGTCATTGCACGTTCCCTTCCACTCATCTTTCTATTACGTTCCTACATTTATTTTAAAGTTTTTTTTTATATGTTTTCTTATAGGTGTCCCGGGCACCGATCTCCTCTCAACAGTGAACAGGCACAGAAAACTCCTGGACTGGCTGAAGACGGCTGTGTCTGAAGCCACCGACGAAGACCTGTCTAAACCCACGCCCGGAGAAGCTGAGGATGGTATGTAATTAAAAATATACATATAATCTATCTATACATATAAAATGCTTTGTCCTGAATGACTGACGGATCAACGCACAGCCTAAACCGCTGATGATAAAGATCCTGAAACTTGGAGGGTGTGTTCTTTGTATGACATAGGCATTCGATATGAAAAGATTTTTCGAAATTCTATCCCTAAGAGGGTGAAAACCGGCCAAGTGCGTGTCGGGCCACGCGCAGTAGGGTTCCGTAGTAGGTCTCAGTTAGTCGACTATAACTCTGTAACCGGTTAAGCCTACTTACCCGTGATAGTTTTCCTTGTAAGTTCATTACATGTGCTACGTCTGTGATTTTTTTCACATTTCTAGGTACAGCCATTCAAAAGTTAGAGGGGGGGTAACTCGTATCGAACAAAAAAATTCACTTAAAATCTAGATATTTCGCAAATGGCTCGCTTAACCGAAAAATGATCTTAACACACCCATAATATTTTTGAAAGACCTATCTAACGATACCCCACACGAAGGGGTACGTGAGAAAAAACATTTACATGTTTGGGAGCTACCCTAAAAAAAAAATATTTTTTATAATTTTATTTTACCACTCTCTCGGCATGATCAATATACATATTCATACCAAATTTCAGCTTTCTAATAACAAAAACCACGGAGCTATGCCGCGGACAGACAGACAGACAGACAGACGGACAGAGCGAAACTATAAGGGTTCCTTGTCGGACTACGGAACCCTAAAAAGGGGGGAAAAGTTTGTGTGAAACTGTAATTTTTTATTTTGAATTCGCATAGCCCACGCGGGCGTAGCCGCTGGCAGAAAGCTAGTTTCGTTACATATCTAACACATGCATGGCATGAGGAGCTCGTGGCTAAGTAACAGCCGCACGGGTTGATCGATGAAAGGTTAAGCTGCGCTTAGCGCGGTCGGTCCGTGGATGGGTGACCATCTATGTCATAGCGAGACTTCTCCGTGCCTCTGAAAGCACGTTAAGCTGTTGGACTCTATCATTTGTAGATCTTTGACAGTCGTTATGGGTAGTCAGAAGCCAGAAAGTCAGACAACCAGTCTTAGCATAGGGTATCGTGTTACTCAGTAACTGTCTTGTGGAGGTCAGATAGGCAGTCGCTCTATATAAAACACTGGTACTCAGCTGCATTCAGTTTAGACTGGAAGCAGACCCCAACATAGTTGGGAAAAGGCTAGGCAGATGATACATGCATGGCAAGCAACCATGTTTGAAATAGTTGCTACGCCCCCGGTACGAAAAGGGCTTAGGAAAGAAAATGGATGGGTTTTAGTCAGTAATAGTCTGACACTCCTCGCACCGCCCACGGCGGGAGAAGTCATCTTAAACCGACTTAAAAAAAAGAGGTACTGTATTCGACCCGTATGTATGTTTTTATGTCCGCGATTTTATCAAAAAATAAACTGCTCCGATTTGGATGGAGTTTTCGTTATTTTAATACATTTTTTTCAAGGAAGGTTTTATATGATTTCCCATTTAAAAATAATTGGTGGTCCCGTGGATATGAGATTAGTCCAAGAGGAATGAAAATATTATTTGTGTTACAGAAGCGGACGGTCACAGCGCTCGCATCTGGACGCTACTGCTCGGCGGCAGGATACTGGAAGCCTGCAAACTCGCTAAGGAACACGGCGACCTGAACATGGCTATCCTCATCGCACAGGCTTCCGGTAAGTCACAACCTATACTTCATTTACAATAAGATTAGAAAAAACTTCCAAACTCTTTTTGCCGCTTATTCAAACGATTTTGAGTTGTTTTCCGTTGAGATAAGGTTGGTGTTGAGAACAAAATAATATTTATAATACCAAATATATTCTGCATCTGTTTTTTGGTCATGTCACCTTAGCAATAGAGCTCAAAATCGTCTGAAAAGACAATAAATTTAGTGTGTTCAAATTTTCTAATCTTATTTTGAATAGAGTATAGTAGTTATACTACCTGCATCTCGTGTACGGCCTCGAAACCTGTCAAGTACCAATGTTACTT
Source organism: Pyrrhia umbra (assembly GCA_963891755.1). Lineage (NCBI taxonomy): Eukaryota > Metazoa > Arthropoda > Insecta > Lepidoptera > Noctuidae > Pyrrhia > Pyrrhia umbra. The sequence goes on from OY982946.1 coordinate 1,949,064, forward strand.
TTCTAAACTCATATGTACTTTCTAAGTATATCTTAGACGTCACTGACTAACGGTGAAGGAAAACATCGTGAGGAAACCTGGACTAAAAAGTTTGAAATCGCCAATCCGCCTTGAGCGCACGTGGTGATCAATGCTCATGCCTTCTCTGTGTGAGAAGAGGCCTGTGCCCAGCTGTGGGACAATATATAGGCTGATGAATAAGCAAGACTAGCTGTTTCCTGCATTTTCACTCGCGACTCGAGGGAACTACTTAACGCAACTGAGCTTTTTTATCCTTTTTTTTCTTAATATTGTTTACAGGCGACCCTTCGTTCCGCTCCCTGATCACTCGTCAGCTCTCCCTCTGGCGGGAGTGCGGCGCTGACACGCTGATATCGTCCCACCGCTGGGCAACACTGCAGCTCATCGCTGGGCAAAGCTCGCCCAGAGAAAAGCTGGTGGAGACTGACTGGCTTAGAGCGTTGCATGCTACCGCTAGGTGAGCTTGAAAAAAGACATACATTTAAGAAACTCTCTACGCAAAAATACCTTACATCATTTTTGTAAAAGGGCTGATACTCTTACACTGCTGGACTGATATTAACGAAACATAGCTAAGAACCACCGCAAGGAAACTGACTTTCAAATGATAAAAACCACATCGAAATCGGTCCATCCGTTTGAGAGCTACGATGCCACAGACAGACACACAAACAGATATCGACGTCAAACTTATAACACCCCTCTTTTTGCGTCGGGGGTTAAAAATATATTAGAATTTGCAAATCAAGACCTTTCATAATATATGATACCCCACATGACATAGTAACTATAATTTAATTACTTTACACAAGTTATATAGGTATTAAAACCTTCCTCTTGAATCATTCTATCTATAAAAAACCGGCCAAGTGCGTGTCGGGCCACGCGCAGTAGGGTTCCGTAGTAGGTCCTGTTAGTCGACTATAACTCTGTAACCGGTTAAGCCTACTTCAGCCGTGATAGTTTTCCTTGTAAGTTCATTACATGTGCTACGTCTGTGATTTTTTCACATTTCTAGGGACAACCATTCAAAAGTTAGAGAAGCTCGTATCGAACAAAAAATTTGCACTTAAAAGTTAGATATTTTAGTTTGAAAAAAAATGATCTTCAAACATCCATAATATTTATGAAAGACCTATCTAACGATACCCCACACGAAGGGATACGCGAGAAAAAAAATATTCATCCCCACTTTACGTGTTGGGGAGCTACCCTAAAAAATATTATCAGCTTTCTAGTACCAAGAACCTCTGAACTATGCCGCGGACAGACAGACATGGCAAAACGATGGGTTCCTTGTCGACTAGGGAACCCTAAAAAACTGCATCAAAATCCGTTACGTAGATAAAAAAATAAACAGTGGAAAGCGACTTTGTTTTATATACTACTAGCTTCTGCCCGCGACTTCGTCCGCGTGGAATAGTGGTGCACCGCTCCTATTGGGCTTAGCGTGATGATATATAGCCTATAGCCTTCCTCAATAAATGGGCTATCTAACAGTGAAAGAATTTTTAAAATCGTACCTGTAGTAACTGAGATTAGCGCGTTCAAACAATCAAACTCTTGCCTTATTATCCTTACTAATATTATAAATGCGAAAGTAACTCTGTCTGTTACGCTTTCACGCCAAAACTACTGGACCGATATAAATGAAATTTGGTACAGAGATAGAATAGACCCTGAGGAACAACATAGGCTACTTTTTACCCGGGTGCGCTAAGTAGTTCCCTCGGGATGCGGGTGAAACCGAAACTGGGAAACAGCTAGTATTATTATAGTATAGATGTAGTGATTAAGTATATGCTTCTTGTTTACAGATACCTCTGCCCCCACGTACCATCACTGGAACAGGTGATGAGGACCTACGAAGGTTTCTTCACCGCTGGTGAGCAGGGTGACGACGGTGTAGACCTGACAGTGATCGACAACGACGAGATGAGTATGAAGCTACCCCTGCCGCCCTATGTCACTCATTACGATATCACTATTGTAAATGTGAGTATATTGTTTTTTAACCCCCAACGAAAATACTTTTTCCTGAGATTATTTTAGGAACTACTCATGCTATCGACTTGAAATTTGGAACAGTTAAAAATTGCAATTGAAAAAAGTTTAAAAATCATATTACTTTTATGGAAAAGTGGGGGTTTAAAATTTTAAAGTACAGTTACTAGGTCATGTGGGGTATCATATATACCCCCAGACAAAGAAACTGCATCAAAGTTTTTGTTTAAAAAAAAATGGTTGGTCCTTTCCAGTATACAAACATACACTTAGGGATAATGATACTACGCTGTTATGAAGTTAACGAACCAAACTATAGGTTTCAATTTAAATTTGTATAAAAACTTGGAATACTTGGTTAAAATGTTTTTTTCAAAGGTAGGTGCGTGTTGAACATTGATGCAGTTTATTAGTCCGCCAGTGTATTATGAAAGGTCTTGATTTGCAAATTCTAATATATTTTATAACCCCCGACGCACAAAGAGGGGTGTTATAAGTTTGACGTCGATGTCTGTCTATGTGTATATCTGTCTGTGGCATCGTAGCTCTCAAACGGATGGACCGATTTTGATGCGGTTAGTTTTTCATTTGAAAGCCAGTTTCCTTGCGGTGGTTCTTTGGCTTCGGCTATGTTTGGTTAATATCGGTCCAGCAGTGTAAGAGTATCAGCTCTTTTCTAAAATGATGTAAGGCATTTTTGCGTTTTTTTGAATTTTTAATTTAATACTTGTATATATAAATAGATAACTAGCTTTCCGTCAGCGACTTCGCCCGCGTGGGCTATATGAATTCAAATTAAAGATGAACCGCTCGACCGATTTTGTGCAAACTTCACATCAACCATCTACTAAATAGTCCGAACAAAGCCTTAACTTTTGGTTTGGATAAGTGAGCCCGTTCTTGAGTTATAAAATTACGATGATATATATATATATATATTCAAACTCAAAAACGTTTATTGAAATTAGATTAATTAAATTAGTACTTTTTCACGTCAAAATACATTATGACAGCACCCCAAAAACGCCCACCCTTCACTGCTTCCTTGTGTTATGGCTGGAAAGAAGAAGCAGTGATGAACAAACTTCCCAGCAACACAGCTGTCTATTAAAATTATTAATATTAATATTGATAAAAATATCGAAGTATACTAATATTATTAATATTGTTATTTTTCCAACAGAATGGAAAACAGCGCCGCGTCTTAGATCTGCGGTACGAGCTGATCCGCGCGCGCGCATACAACACGCGACCCAAGCTGCGGCCCGCGGCCTACACGCCCGACCCTATGGACCATAGTCTCTGGTAAGTTGCTTGTTAGGGTTCCGTAGTCGACAAGGAACGACGGACGACCCTTTGTTTTTTCTTTCGTATGGGAAATAATCAAACGACATCTCCCGCCGAGGGTGGGGCGGGTGGGAGTGTTAGACTCTTACTGACTAAAACCCATCCATGTTCCTTCCTCAGTCCTTTGATGAGATGAAATTTGGTATAGATATGCATATTGATCACGCCGACAAAGTTGTAAAATAAAAAATAAACTTTTTTTTGCGAAATACTAACAATAGTAACTTACAAGTATTTCGCCACCGACTTCGAAAGCGATGTTTTGGTCGTAAAGCGTTTAAATAAAAAATATTTTTTACTTTTCAGTTTTTTTTTTGGAAGTCGGTTTTATTTTTTTGTAAATCTTAACAAAATAAACACACCACTTTTTAAGGTTGTAATAAGCTTAAATAACCAAATCATCTAAGTATTTGGCATATCAGCAAGTAGAGATAAATCGATATTTTTGATATATTTATAAAACGGCTGAACCGGTAGTGATAAAATTTATATGGGACCATACGGGAAGCACCAGCTTTCAAATAAAAAAAGAATCATGAAAATCGGTTCACCCAGTCGCAAGTTATGAGGTAACAAAAATAATAATAAAAAAAAAAATACAGTCGAATTGATAACCTCCTCCTTTTTTTGAAGTCTGTTAATAAAGGTCTCGTGTATCCTGTCGTATGGGGTATCGTTGGATAGGTCTTTCCCATTGAGGGAGCCGTTCGTGTGAAGTATCAGGCTTTAAAGTGCATATTTTGGTTAGTTTCCTGCGTCCCCCACGCGTCGTATATATGACAAAAATCACAGACGTAGCAATACAACTAAATCGTAATATTTTCTGCCCAACAGCTTCCTACTAGGCACCTGGTTCGGCAACCCTTCCGTGGAGAGTATCACAGGCATAGCTGACCAGCTGGAAGCGAGCGGCGCCTGGCACCTCGCCGTGTTGGCTCTCTGCTACCACCCCGACGATGTCGCGTGAGTATACCCCGTATTCAATTTAATTTAATTTAACTTATTATAAAGAGGGAAGATTTGATTTCATTTAACTTTTATATAAAGAGAAAACATTTGTTTGTTTGTAGGGTCTTAACTCTAAAACTACTGGACCGATTTTAAAAATCCTTTCACCGTTAGAAAGCTATCAGCCGGTTGCATCAAACATTTTATAATTTATACTTTGTACTTTTACGAAAATCACAAAACATGGTATCAGTTATAAGAACACTTTTAACATGTTTTATGTCATAAATATTACGGCGATAAAACATAAAATAATAGCAAAATTATTCATTTTTATCCTCCATTTTGACAGATCTTGAATGACAGTTCTTCCGTTTCACGTATAAGTATCCTGATATTTTTTTGATGCAACCGGCTGTATATCTTTACGAAGTGTCATAGGCTATATTTATTTCCAGAAATAATTAGGGATCCCTACTAAACCTTGAATAATGTAACCCAAGGTGTAAAAAAAATGTCCACGCGGGCGAAGCCGCGGGCGGGAAGCTAGTAAAAAATATAACTGTCTTCCAAAAAAAATACAAGAGAAAAAACTTTTTGAAAAATAACTCATCGTCATCTGCCTAGCCTTTTCCCAACTATGTTGGGGTCGGCTTCCAGTCTAAACCACATGCAGCTGAGTACCAGTGTTTTACATGGAGCGACTGCCTATCTGACCTCCACAACCTAGTTACCGGGTAACACGGTACCCCATAGTAAGACTGGTATCAGACTTTCTGGCTTCTGACTACCCGTAACGACTGTCAAAGATGTACAAATGACAACCGGGACCAACAGCTTAACGTGCTATCCGAGGCACGGAGGAGTCTCGCTATGACAGATGGTCACCCATCCACGGACCGAAACCGAAACGACTGTAAATCTTTGACAGTCGTTTCAGGTAGTCAGAAGCGAAAAAGTCTGACAACCAGTCTTACCAAGGCTCTCCCGATATTAAAACATCGCTATTCGGGATGTTCAAATAAATTTGTTTATTGTTCTCTAATTAATAAAATATTATTATTTAAATATCTTTGGACAATTTCACACAGCGCCATCTAGCCCCAAAGTAAGCAACTAATATGCTTGTGTTATTGGTGCTAGCTTAACGGATATACTACTTATATACTTTTTAAATACACACATATTAGACATAGTATTAATTAATTAATATTATATTTATCACAGACGCGGATACTTAATACGCGGCGTATTATCACGCCACGCGCCTTCCAAAGCGGACACAGCAGAGCTGAAGGCTCGGCTGGACCTCGTGAGGAGACTGGGAGTGCCGGAGCAGTGGCTGTTACTGGCGCAGGCCCACAGGGCTAAGTATGAGGTGAGAGTTACCATCTGCCTAGCCGCTACCTCACTGTGAGGCAGCACAGACGTCACTTCTGTTCATTGTTCTCACATTTTTTTTTTCTATAACAAATGTAAAACAAATATTGTATAACTAAAACACGTTGAAAAATAGTAACCATGGAGTTTCTTGCTCGTTCTTCTCCATAGGAATCTACGCTTTGGAACAAGCAAATAGCTTCAATTTTTCTTTTTTTTTTTTGTCTAACGGACTGACTCGTAATTATTTGACAATTCAAAATTGCCTGTAAATGGTCTAATTGAAATAAATGTTTTGAATTTTGATGAAAGCCACCATCTTCTCATACAGAGAAGGCATGAGCATTGCTCACCACGTGCGCTCAAGGCGGATTGGCGATTTCAGACTTTTTAGTCCAGGTTTCCTCACGATGTTTTCCTTCACCGTTAGTTAGTGGTGTCTAGATATACTTAGAAAGTACATATGACTTTAGAAAAGTCACATTGGTACTTTCCAGGTTTAGAACCCGTTTACGAGGTGCAGGTGCCTTAACCACTTTGATGGAACCGGCTGAGGTGGTGGAGGGCGGGCGTTTTGGGGGCTGTCTTTTGTAAATTTGACATTCAAAAAGTGCAGAGTTTCAGCCTAATTTGATTAAATATTTTTTGAAATTTAGGTCGGGTTTGTTTTATTTTAAGCTATTGCATAGCTTCTATCACGGGCCTTGAGCGTGGAGACCGAATCCAGAAATTCCGTAACGCAAATAACCTAACACCCCCCACTCCGACCGGCACAGCGGTGATACTTTTTAGTTTTGCCATCTATCGATGAATAGCAGAACTTTTAATGACTTTTTAACCGACTTCAAAAAAAGGAGGAGGTTCTCAATTCGATCGGTATTTTTTTTTTTTTTTTTTTTTTTTTTTTTTTTTCTATGTATGTACACCGATTACGCTGAGATTTATGATCCGATTTACGTGATTCTTTTTTAGTTTGATGCGGAATAGATGCCATTTGGTCCCATAAAAATTTCACATGGTTTGGCCCAGTAGTTTTCATTTTGTGAACATTTTTTACATTTTTGTTTACATCGATGACGTAATTGTTTCGGAGTCGATTTATATTTTCCGTTCCCGTTTCTTGATCTATATTGTTTAAAGCTGCACCTTTCGTAGGCCTACCCATAGCTACTTAAAAAAAAACTATTTAACATATAATTATGACAATAAAAACAACGAAATGTTATAGCCTTCCTTATGTAATCTATAAAAATCCTGTAAAAAATACTGTAGTTTACAGAGCAACTTATTACAGACACTAAAAAGTAAAAAATAAATTTAAAAAAACTACGTTTAAAAAAACCGACTTCAAAAAAAAAACTAAAAAGTATTAAAAAAGTATAAAATAACTTAATAAAGATTTAACACAAACCTAATACCTTTAATATTAATAAAACACCATTATTTGTATGTGTTACCTATTGACAGGTTTGAAGTCGGTGCCAAGTCCTAAACAAAATGAAATTCCTAAAGATTAACCTACGTAAATAAACTTAAAGAACAATGTGAATTAATGTGAAACAGATGAAAACTTTTTAATACCTGAATGAGTAACACTATTACATTTGGCTTGGCACCGACTTTAAACCTGTCAATAGGTAGCAAATACAAATAATGGTGTTTTATTAATATTAAAGGTATTAGGTTTGTGTTAAATCTTTATTAAGTTATTTTATACTTTTTTAATACTTTTTAGTTTTTTTTTTGAAGTCGGTTTTTTTAATTGAAATATCACGCTTGTCTCTTTAGTTCAGCAACTCGCCTCTAGGTGGCATTAGCGTTACAATTTGTTTTCTTATCGGTCACCACGCTCAAAAAGTGTAACTTGAAAATTAATATCAAAGAAAAAAAAACAATACTGCATAAATAAAATAATTATAATTGCATAAGTTGATAAAAAATGCCATGCAATAGCTTTACCGCGGCAGTCCCCGAGTGCCACACGTCTTTTTATTATTTAAAGTTTTGTTCACAGCTCCCCATTCCACCAAAAATGACTTACGCACCGTTAGAACTTCACTGATTAAATGTATTTTTAACCCCCGACGAAAAAAGAGGGTGTTATAAGTTTGACGTCGATGTCTATCTGTGTGTGTATCTGTCTGTGGCATCGTAGCTCTCGAACGTATATGGACAGATTTCGATGCCTTCTTTCTTCTCTTTCATATGAAAGCCAGTTTCCTTGCGGTGGTTCTTAGCTATGTTTGGTTAATATCGGTCCAGCAGTGTAAGATTATCAGCTGTTTTCCAAAATGATGTAAGGCAGTTTTGGTAGACTGCTTTTAAATTTTTCTTGTTTTTTTTTTTATGTTTTGTTCCCAGTTCTTTAACACCAAAAATTATTTATTCACTGTTAAAACTTCGTTGACGAATTTTTTAACCGACATCAAAAAAAGGAGGAGGTTATCAATTCCACGGGGTTTTTTTTTTTTTGTTTGTTACCTCATAACTTGCGAGCCTCATAAGTCGCAAGTTATGAGGTCCAGATGATGGACCTCATAACTTGCGACTGGGTGAACCGATTTTCATGATTCTTTTTTTATTTGAAAGCTGGTGCTTCCCGTGTGGTCCCATATAAATTTTATCACCACCGGTTCAGCCGTTTTATAAATATATCAAAAATAACGATTTATCTCTACTTGCTGATATGCCAAATACTTAGATGATTTGGTTATATTTAATCGCTTTACGACCAAAACATCGCTTTCGAAGTCGGTGGCGAAATACTAACAATAGTAACTTACAAGACACCGACTTCTAGGGCGATGTTTTGGTCGTAAAGCGTTTAAATAAAAATTATTTTTTACTTTTCAGTTTTTTTTTGGAAGTCTGTTTTATTTTTTTGTATATTTTTTTCTTTTTGTATTGTAGCGTCTCCCGGCGCTGGAGGCGGAGCACCTGGTGGGCGCGGGCCAGTGGAACGCGGCCCACAAAGTGCTGTTAGAAGAGCTATTACCTGAAGCTGTGCTAGCAGGTAACACTCACCCACATATTATATGTATCTACTAGCTTTCGATAGCTAGCCGGGCCATACGAATTCAAATAAAACGAGATATTTGGCAAATGGCTCGCTTAACCGAAAAATGGTCTTCACACGCCCATAATATTTTTAAAAGACCTATCTAACGATACCCCACACAAGGGAGTAAGCGAGAAAAAAAATATTCATCTCCACTTTACGTGTTTGGGAGCTACCCTAAAAAATATATTTTTCATAATTTTATTTTATCACTTTCTCGGTGTGATCAATATACGTATCCATACCAAATTTCAGCTTTCTAGTATCAAGAACCTCGGAGCTATGCCGCGGACAGACAGACAGACAGACAGACGGACATGGCGAAACTATAAGGGTTCCTTGTCGGACTACGGAATCCTAAAAAAATACAGATTCATACAAACTTTGCTCCTATTTTTCACTCCCTTAGGGATAGAATTTCGGAAAGTCCTTTCTTATCGGATGCCTACGTCATACAAAGAACACACCCTCCAAGTTTCAGGTCTCTACGATCAGCGGTTTAGGCTGTGCGTTGATCCGTCAGTCATTCAGGACAAAGCATTTTATATGTATAGATTAGGCTAGTTTTGAAGGTAATAAAGATGTTATTGTTCTTGTTACAGATGACCTGCAGAGCATAGCGCCCCTGCTGGAGAAAATGAACGAAGCCGCGCAACGGCACGAAGTGAGCGGCTGGGAGAACGGCGGCCAGGCGTTACATCACTACCTGCACGTCTGCGATGAGGTACAACACTATCCCTTATATCTTTTAAAGCTGATTTCACCCGCGTTCCGAGAGAACTACTTCACGAACCTGGATAAAAAGGACCTAGGCCCATAACCTTCTCCAGGGTCCCTTATATTAGCGACGGGGCCCTTCCACTGGGCCTTAGCCTGCCGGGGCTGCGGGACGTTCGAATGAGATACCGCGCCCCCGGAATACAAAGGGCTGAGGAAGGAACATGGATGGGTTTTAGTCAGTAAGAGTCTGACACAAACACCTGTCCCACCCAAGGCAGGAGGGGTCATTTGATGATTTCCCATCCGAAAAAAAAATAAGGTCCCCTCTATCTCCGTATAAATTTTATCTATATCGGTTCAGTAGATCTAGAGATTACCCCCTACAAACTTGAAATCTTTATAATATTAGTAAAGATGAGGAGCTCGTGGCTAAGTAGCAGCCGCACGGGTCGATCGATCGGTCACAGACAAGCGGTCGGACCGTGCAGCAGTGTAAGACAGCTTTTTTTTTTCAAAATATTGTAAGACATTTTGGCGTATAACTCGATTAAGGGTGGATTCGACCAAACCCGAATTTATACAAGAGTAATACATAACATAATTTATACCACGATTTTATTCTCGAATAAATCAACAGTCGTTTTTCCATGCAATCTAGCGTATAGCTATACTTGGATAAGCTACTTACGAATAGCGAAGTGAATGTGAACGAATGTAATACGCGGCAAAAAAAAGTTGCTCTACAAACGGACTTTATTTTATACTAGCTGTTTCCCGCGGTTTCACCCGCATCCCGAGGGAACTACTTAGCGCACCCGGGTAAAAAGTAGCCTATGTTGTTCCTCAGGGTCTATTCTATCTCTGTACTGGTCTATTAAATTTCATTTATATCGGTCCAGTAGTTTTGGCGTGAAAGCGTAACAGACAGACAGACAGAGTTACTTTCGCATTTATAATATTAGTAAGGATGTCTTTCTTATTGTTCCAGATCCGAGGGCTAGTGTCGTCGGCAGAGGCCCAGCGCGACCGGGCGAGCGTGCAGGCGCGGCTGGAAGCTCTGCGGCCGAAAGTCGCCGCTGCCTGCCGAGCCCTGGGCGGCCTGCAACCCAAGTCAGTGCACTTATCGTATTTAATATATGTAGGACTAGCTTCTGCCAGCGACTTCGTCCGCGTGGAAAAGTGGTGCTCCGCTCCTATTGGTCTTAGCATGATGATATATAGCTTATAGCCTTCCTCGATAAATGGACTATCTAACACTGAAAGAATTATTTAAATCGGACCAGCGGTTCCTGAGATTAGCGCGTTTAAACAAAATGACAACATTTCCCTTCACTGCTCTGCTCCTATTGATTGTAGCGTGATGAAAAGTATACTATAACCATCTCAGGAGTATGACAAATAATTGTACCAAGTTTCGTTAAAATCCGTTAAGTAGTTTTTGTTTCTATAGAGTTTATACAGACAGACGGACAGACAGACAGACAAAAATTTTACTGATTGCATTTTTGGCATCAGTATCGATCCCTAATCACCCCCTGATAGTTATTTTGGAAATATATTTCATGTACAGAATTGACCTCTCTACAGATTTATTATAAGTATAGATGTGAAAGTTTTTGGACAAGAGGAATGAATGTAAGATGTCTGTTTCTGAACGAAAGTGATGGAGTAAGAGGAACGAGTGAATGGATGAGTGAGAGAGTATGGCTGCGACGCCATACTTAGAAAGAGACATTTTTGAAAGAGGAAGGACGGTCGGACACGATTTTTATGTTAAAAGATTTTTTCTAAAGTTAATAAACGATTTACGGAGTACACGAGTATTTTCTGCTGACCGGCGAACCCTTGATCCCCACATATATATATAATACTAGCTTCCCGCCAGCGGCTTCGCCCGCGATATTTTAACTAATGGATACAAAAACTTGATAAATTATATACTAAACCTTCCTCATTATTCACTCTATCTATTAAGAGGGGGCCTAAAGCAAAATCGTCAATTTTTGATTGGATTTTTAGAGTAGTAAATCGTGTTTAAATTGAAAAAATTAAATATGTCTAGAAACTTCATTATAAATGCGAGGGTCGTCCCAGACAAAAACATGATAGGATAAAATTTTCTCGATAGAAAACCATCACAAAGTTACCTCTGACTATAAACTTATTTCGATTTCATTCTATTTTGGTACATAGTACTGTACCATAAATTTGATAAATAGTAACAATCATATAAACCTAGGGATGACCCAGAGGATTTTTTGAAATATTGCCTATTTTAAAAGATATCCGTATAAAAAGCCTTTGGCGCTTACTACATTTTTAATCCGCATAATATGCTGTCTTCCGTCTCGCTTGACACAAGCTTGTGACATATCGTTTGTTTCACCGATCAGTTTCCCTCGCTCTGTTGAGACGGGTGGTCTATATCTGTTTGCTCCGCGCCTACTATTATTAATAAATATTCATATTTTGTTGAGTAATATGAGAAATACAAAAAATTGAACGAAAAAACTGAAAAAGCGACAACTAAAACAATTGAAGACTCAAAAATTGCTAATTTCCGAAATCAAAGGTAAATATTATTTTGTAAAATTCAAGGTTAGTGCATAGTATACGCAAAATAAACAGATAATTGATTTGACTTTTTATAGTCAACTTTCAGACCTGTGTTGAACAACTTAGAAAATGTTAGCTTGTAACACTATAGCCACTCAGCATGATCAACCAGATATTTATAGCTCGAGCAATGAAGATGAAACTCTTACAAAGTAATTTCCACAGTTTCAAAGTTCTTTTTTTTTAATTTCAGTAATGATTTAACAAAAGATATTGATGGTGCCTTGAACAATAACAACGTAACAGAACTTGAGTGGCACAATGAACAGTACGTATTTTGTGAAACATTCGTTCTTCAGGACGTAGGTATCTACTATAGGTAAACTGCTGTACGTGCGGCCCTTTTAATGATTTGCGGGATGCAGGGCGGGTAATGCATTTGGCTATACACAAAATGACATAAATTTATGAGTATCGTAAGCTTTACTAAGTTAGTTTTTTTATTGCAGAAACTCAGAACTACGAGTGTATCAAGGACCAAAGAATAAAATAAAAGAAGATACGAACGAAAAAAGAAGAGTAACAAATTTAAAGTCCATGACAAAAATATTTATGATGCTTCAGAAAGACTGATAATAGATAAAATATACTTTTTTGAAAAAATAAAAATTATTTCTAATCATGCACCTCAATTTGGCTGCACTTTATCCAACTTGCAAATCACAGGAGAAACAAAAATAGGTCTTAGTTCAAAACTGAAACTTTCCTATGACATGTAATGCTGAGTTTGTCGTAAATACAACAGATCCACTACCAACCCAAAACATAGATATAAATACAGCTGCAGTATCTGGTATCACAAGCACTGGCATTGGTTTAGAACAGTTTCAAGGGTTATGCGCTGCAATGAATCTTCCCATACTGTCCGAACAGATGTACGAAAAAACACGTTGAAATTTGTCAACATTGGGAAAATGCAGCTCAACAGGCTATGGCAATTGCAGCGGAACGCGAAAGACGAGCCGCAATTTTTCATTTAACACTTTTAGTTAGGATTATAAGACAGTACTATTATTACGTAACCTATTGATCATTTTTATTGGTTACCGAGCAACGTGGACTGCATACATTGGCATGAATGAACAAACATCTCTAAAGTGCATTTCAAATGAGTGTAAGAAAAGACGGACCATTTAGTGATGTCCAATTGTAATGCTGCAATTGCTTGCTGGGGAGTTTGTTGCGCCACTTCTTCTTCCCAGCTAAAACACATAGGAAGTGGTGAAGGGTGGGCATTTTGGGGGCTGTCTTTGCTGATTTTCAGCCTAATTTGAATAAACGATTTTTGAATTTTTGAATGCCAATAATTATAAATTAATTAATTAATTGAATAAAACATTGAATGAAACTTATACAGCAAAGATAAATCTATGGAATTGTAGATTGTCTTTATATATATTTTATTATATGATTGTATTTAAAGAGATACACATATTTTTTGGGCAAAGAATTAGCATTGCTATTCAACGTGGCAATGTTGCTAGTCTTCTGGGCACGTTACCAGATGATAGCGATGTGGCAGAATATTATGACACTTAACTGTGAGGTATTTTTTATACATGCATATATTTATTCTCTATACGCATATCTTATCTTCTTCTTCTATATAAATAAAAATGAATCCCTATTTCCCTTGGTCACGACATCACGCATGACGGCTGGACCAATTTGGATAAAATTTGGTACGGAGATAGAGGAGACCCTTTTTTCGGATGGGTAATCATCAAATGATCCCTCCCCCCGTGGGTGGTACGGAAGGGAGTGTCAGACTCTTACTGACTAAAACCCATCCAAGTTCCTTCCTCAGCCCTTTGCATTCCCGAGGCACGCTATCTCTTTCAAACGTCCCACAGCCCCGGCAGGCTATGACCCTGGGGGAGGGCCCCGTCAACGATGCTGACATTTCTTTGAGGCGCGTGGAACACGAACGCGCCATCGACGCGGGTCTGGTCCTTGCCGAACGGTGAGCCACCCATAGCTCACCGTCCGCAGCCTCGTGCCTACGGTGACCGGGAGTCGTCTCGCGATAGAGGGGAAAGGAGAAGGTTTTAAACTTTTTATCCGGGTGCGGGACTACGCCACTACTAAAGGTCAACGACCTTATGGGAGTACACAGTTCACAGATTTTGACTACTTATACTGAGCACTACATTTACTATTTATACATTGAAAGAGAGGGGGGCTTGCTGACTTCTTGAGGCTTGGTAACTTACTGACTGGTATATACTGAAACTGATCTATATTTCTACATATTTCGGCGCTATCTATATAGCGCCAATCTTAAGCACAGTAAGTGGGTGGACCAATAACGTATTTTTATTTTTCGCTAAAGAGGCTAACCTCTTTTGACCTTGGAGGCCCCGCCATGTTGACGCCTATAGTGATTGAAAATGGTAGAAATCGGTTTTAACCAGTTTGATTGTATAAAATTTTACATACATTGCAATATTATTATTAAGTAACTTTTAACGTGATTTTGGCCTATTTTTATTTGTGGAAAATAAAAGACGCCTATTATACATACAGTGTTATCATGAGATTCATTGATATAAAAACTTATTTATTCCATTTATTATATCTTAAAATTACATATCGCAACATAATACATTTAAACATTACTTTATGCTCGGCGTCTGCAACAGTACGTGATTTAAAACTAAAGTAGTTTATTTTTTACAACTTACTGTAATTGTTATGTTTCTTTTTTACATGGTAAATGTTGTAATTATGTAAATAACTATAAAAATATTTAATACTTTAAAATTTTAATCATAATCTTAGATTTTATCTGAATATATTACATATACTACGCATCATTTCAATCACTCAATGTGACGTTGACGCGATTTGTTTGCGCGCGTCATCGCGTCGCCCGTGGTTGTTATCCGTACTAATGCAGGGGTTTGCGAGGGGCGCGGGTGAAATCAGTTTTCTTTCTGGCATTGGGCCCCCTCTTAAAAAAAAAACGCATCAAAATCCGTTGCGTAGTTTTAAAGATTTAAGCATACATAGGGATATAGGGGACAGAGAAAGCGACTTTGTTTTATACTATGTAGTGATAAATCTTGCGGGTACGCCATTCCATGCCTGCGTTCATGGACGGGCGAAATATATATATAATTTTATTGCAAAAAATTTAATAGTATTCATGCTTGTACAATATTTAGCTTTTATGTATTTTAATTTGTAGTTGATTTAAAATATGTCATTGCATTGTAAGAGTTCGCTTGTAAATATCAAATCAACTGATCGTGTCCGCTTCACTTCGCCCGTCACCGAACCGCACGTTTATTTCAATTAGATCATTTATGAAACAAAGGCATTTAGTAAAAACTAGTTCTAACTAGGGAATACGCGTTCTATCTAAAAACGCGTCTTAACTGTAACATAGACACTTGAATTGTCAAATAGTGACGACTCAGTCTGTTAGTAAAAAAAAAAGTTGAAGCTATTTGTCCGTTCCAAAGCGTAGATTTCTATGGAGAAGAACGGGCAAGAAACTTCATGGTTACTCTTTTTCAACGTGTTTTAGTTATACAATATTTGTTACCCGACTGCAACTACTTGTTTGTAATATTCTTTATTCCCTCATATCTTCCAAGCCATTCGATGGATTTCTTTAATTAAGGAATCGTTAGATTTCTCTCACTAATCCAAGTGTTCACACCGCAATCGCAATAGAGTATGATTGTTTGTAAGCATATTGCGTTAAGATTTTTGCTAACATTGAGCCACACGGTTCTATGAGATTGAACGTTAGACCATAACCCAGTAGCCTGACCTCCCCCCTGCCCCCCAGGAGCCTGGGCGTGCGGTTCGCCCGCGCGGAGATGGGGGCGCGCCTGGTGCAGTGCACCCTCGCCGCCGGGGAGCCCCCCGCACACCTCGCCGCCCTCCTGCGCGCCCTCCGCCTGCCCCCCGACACCACGCACTCCGCGCAACACAAGGTACAGTGTACTGCCCCCGACACCACGCACTCCGCGCAACACAAGGTACAGTGTACTGCCCCCGACACCACGCACTCCGCGCAACACAAGGTACAGTGTACTGCCCCCGACACCACGCACTCCGCGCAACACAAGGTACAGTGTACTGCCCCCGACACCACGCACTCCGCGCAACACAAGGTACAGTGTACTGCCCCCGACACCACGCACTCCGCGCAACACAAGGTACAGTGTACTGCCCCCGACACCACGCACTCCGCGCAACACAAGGTACAGTGTACTGCCCCCGACACCACGCACTCCGCGCAACACAAGGTACAGTGTACTGCCCCCAACACCACGCACTCCGCGCAACACAAGGTACAGTGTACTGCCCCCGACACCACGCACTCCGCGCAACACAAGGTACAGTGTACTGCCCCCGACACCACGCACTCCGCGCAACACAAGGTACAGTGTACTGCCCCCGACACCACGCACTCCGCGCAACACAAGGTACAGTGTACTGCCCCCGACACCACGCACTCCGCGCAACACAAGGTACAGTGTACTGCCCCCGACACCACGCACTCCGCGCAACACAAGGTACAGTGTACTGCCCCCGACACCACGCACTCCGCGCAACACAAGGTACAGTGTACTGCCCCCGACACCACGCACTCCGCGCAACACAAGGTACAGTGTACTGCCCCCGACACCACGCACTCCGCGCAACACAAGGTACAGTGTACTGCCCCCGACACCACGCACTCCGCGCAACACAAGGTACAGTGTACTGCCCCCGACACCACGCACTCCGCGCAACACAAGGTACAGTGTACTGCCCCCGACACCACGCACTCCGCGCAACACAAGGTACAGTGTACTGCCCACTGCTGGGCACAGGCCTCTTCTCATACAGAGAAGGCATGAGCATTGATCACCACGTGCGCTCAAGGCGGACTGTCGCTCTAGGTTTATCAGCAATGATGATCTCCAGACCGAATTCAGTCACGACAACCAATCTCAATGTAGACTAGCCAGGTACGCAGGAGATATTATAGTGCTCGCACGCTGGCAGACACAGGTGCACTCTCTACTCCCTCTATGGTAAAATTCTAGAGTCTATTATCTAAATCTATACATATAAAACGCTTTGTCCTGAATGACTGACGGATTAACGCACAAAAACCGCTGATCGTAGAGACCTGAAACTTGGAGGGTGTGTTCTCTGTATGACGTAGGCGTCCGATAAGAAAGGATTTTCCGAAATTCTACCCCTAAGGGGGGGAAAAGTTTGTATGAAACTCATGTCATTTTTAATTTGAATTCGTATAGCCCACGCAGGCGAAAACCTAGTAATTAATAAATGTTTTCTCTCCACAGATCAGTTCGATGCTCGCCTCCCGTGCTGCAGAGAGCTGCGGCCCCTCCGCCCCCGCCAGCCCGCCCGCCCGCGTCGCCAGCTAACCACGCACTACGACACACCACTAGATCCTACCACTTGTACCATACTACCTGAGAATGTACATTCCGTGGAAGTAAATATGGATTTAAGACTTTATTATAAGATCAGCCAATCTAATGGCTCCGTTGTCAAGTATTTATTAGGTCGATGACACCACCAATTAATTGATATGACTTTTAGGAGCTGTCAAAACGCGATTCTCCCTTAGTTTTTGTATGGGATTAGTGAGCTGTGACTGTCACTTTTGCCGTCATACGTAGAAATTCCGTAACTATAGTCCGACATGGCTATTTATGAACGTGGCTAACAGGTGAACTAACGCTAGCCACCATCTTGAAATGTAATTTTCATTGATAATGATACCAATTAATGGAAATTTCCATTTTTTTAAGTTAATCATGACATGATAAATAGCAATTTATTGAGTCATCATTCAAGTTTTAATAATAATCTTAAATTGGAAACAATAAAATGCAATATTTAAACATTTAACACACATTTGGATGTTAGTAGGTGGCTCACAAGCCGAAACATTCCTGATTATTAAGTCACCGCGATCGATGGAAATCTACAACACCAGAGGCATCGCAGATCATCATTGCCCTTTCTAAACTATTTCAAGGACAAAATCTAATCTTATTGAATAGCGCTATATTTTTACTAATAGTTGGGTAAGAATTTTCCCTTGGCCGGTATCACCAAAATGACATTTCAAGATGGTGGCTAGCGTTAGTTCACCTTTCAGCCACGTTCCTAAATAGCTATGTCGGACTATAAAATTTTTTTTCGTCGGCACGGAACTCGGCAAGAATCTTATGTAGTTTTTCTCTTTTCTCTAACTATCTTCTACATATAAATGTTTAAAAGTAAATTAATACAATAGACGATAGTGTAATGACGAGCATTGAAAGTTTTACTTTTGGATTGCACTGGGTGTACGTGCGCTAACTTGTTCCGACTTTAAAATCTTGCCATGTTATGTGTCGGCGACTGTACTTAACTAATTATCGAAAAGAAAATGGTAGTTACGGCCTTTTATTATGATGGCGGCATAGATTTTATAAGCGAGAGAGCTGTGACATCACTATTTTTCCAACTCAATCCACTAATTGTTTATTCCAAAGCAACTCAAAATCTATTTAAAATTAATCATTGTAACCTGGCTAAAATTAAGTGCTTTTTGTTTAGAAAAGTGGCCTAGTAGTTCGAAACCTAGCAAGTACCAATGTGACTTTTCTAAAGTCATATGTACTTTCTAAGTATATCTTAGACGTCACTCAACTGTGAAGGAAAGCATCATGAGGAAACCTGGACTTAAAAGTCTGAAATCGCCAATCCGCCTTGAGCGCACGTGGTGATCAATGCTCATGCCTTCTCTGTGTGAGAAGAGGCCTGTGTCCAGCAGTGGGACAGTATATAGGCTGATGATGATGGTGTCCTAAAATTAATTGGTGGTGACAACCGGTTTTGTAAATTTATATGTGAAGTGAAAACTTTAGAGACCTTTTTAAAAATAGGCGCACGGAAATGTGAATTTAGGCATAGTTACACCAACAAAATATCAGGTTACTTATACGTGAAACGGAAGAACTGTCATTCAAGATCTGTCAAAATGGAGGAAAAAATTGAATGCTTTTGCTATTATTTTATGATTTTCGTCTAAATGTTCACTTAATTATTATTTCTATGTATTGATATCATAAAAAAATATCAAAAAGTATGCTAATTATTGTTATCATGTTTTGTGATATTCGTAAAAGTAATAAGGCGGCTGAATTCGCCTTGTTTCTTGAATAAAACTCCGGTTCGGTTTGTAGAAAGTATTATAATTGTTTATCCTAGGCACTATGTACATGTAGGATATACACAATAAACTAATTTAACAACTATGATTACATGAGCGTCTATTCTACGTAATATAAGAAAAAGAGACGCCTTCTACGATCCAGTCTGTGATCTCAAGTCTGTTCAAGTCATGGCGTCGTATAAGCATAGACATTTTCTTGCCCCTGCTATAGACAAACATTTAAAGGTGTGGTCAAAATGAAATAGTGATCACAGATAATATAATCAACTAAATTTGGGTTACGCCACAGTAAAAATGATAATAAGTTTGGTGTAACTGTCTGCTAGAGTTTATGTGGAGAAAGGTAATTAAATAAAAAAAATATGATCGAATGATTGACTAAAGAAATGGACGAATACTGGCAAAGATGTTGTCTTAAAATAATCAATTTTAAACTGAAATGTGTTTGTATAGTAAAATTAAACGAAATACGAGCTGTAGAATTAATTAGTAATTTATTGTTGAAAGAAAATTGAAAGTAGTCCTATCAACGAATATTTTTTTTTCTTTACATTATAATATTGATTTTATGTGATAGAATAATTGTATTGAAAAGAATAACTAGCTATGTTTGTGGCAGTATGGTGTATGTTCAACAATATCATACTATAGTCTGTAACAATTGGTATTAAGAAAAATGTAAATAAAATCATAACCTATTTTGTTCTAATTTTCCCACTCATATAAATAAAACGGCATTAAATTATGAATAGAGCATGAAATTGACATAAATACGCCATCCTTACGACATTTTGTTAATTTCTATGGCAGAATTAGAACAAAATAGGTTACGACTTTGTTTACATTTTTCTTAAAATCTATTGAAACAGATTATAATATAACAAATGCGAGAATTCGTGAGGATGTATAAATGTATGTTTAATACTCATTCACGCAAAAACAACTTCATGGTTTTGATTGGATTTTGAGCGCACGTGGTGATCAATGCTCATGCCTTCTCTGTATGAGAAGAGGCCTGTGCCCAGCAGTGGGACAATATATAGGCTGATGATACTATACTTAGCGTAGAAGTAATATTGAATACGGATGTTAACATTTTTGAGACGTCAAATCATAAAATTAAACTTTTAAAGGCTATGTTAGCTGCCATAAAGTGCAAAGTTCGATGGCTCGCCTCACTGACATGTATCTTAATAGATGACGCAAGTGTGTGTATTTCGCGTGTGACAGATGAGTGCAGTGCACCTAACTCGCCCTGACACCGTCTGAAAGTCCCCACTCCACCGTATTGGCTTTAGACAACTGAAAGCTAGAATCAATATATATATAAAAATCAATGCCACTTTTCGTTGTAATTTTATAACTCAAGAACGGGCTCATCTATCCAAACCAAATGTTTAGGCTTTGTTCGGACTATTTAGTAGATGGTTCATTTGAAGTTTGCACAAAATCGGTCGAGCGGTTCATCTTTAATTTGAATTCATATAGCTGGCGGAAAGCAAGTAATGTATAATTGTGCCGCATTGAGCTGTAAAAAGTACTGAAAATGTTGGATGAAAAAAATCATTAAAACGCTCTTGTGACGTCACAGAGAGTAGTCTTAAAGCGACACGCTTGGTTTTCATACAAATGACGGAACGCGTTATCTTTTAGATATATAACTGTGAGCGCTATGTCGTATTCAATGGAGTCGAATATCCTATCTTTACTTTTATTAAAAACGAATGTACCTCTGTCTGTCTGTCACGCTTTCATGGTGAAACTACTGAACCTAATTGCGGTCCGAGGGGGGGGGGGGACAGGGGACATGACCCCCCCAAAATCGTACACGTCTGTTCATCTTCTAAAAATAAACAATTTGCGAAAATTTTAATTGTAATTACGCATTGGTAAGTCGTAAATCGTAAGAGATCAAGTTAATCGTAATAGATTTCATTTTAAGTTGATGGTAGCCCCCCCCCCCCCCTAAATATTCGGCTACGACCGCCTCTGACTGAACCGATGTAAATTTTAGTAATGGAGATAAATTTAACCCTGGATTAATATATCGCTAAAAACTACCCTATATCGCTCATTTGGAGAAACATCGACGTAACTGCTACTTTTAAAATTTTACAGGAGATTTTAATTGGGAGGATTTTAATAATTGAATGAGTTGCCGCATCGTTATGAAGACTCCTAGTTTACCGATAAATCGACTGAAATCGATTGATTTCTTTGGCTCTTCTAACGTGAATACACTTTCTGCAGTACTTTGTAATATTTAACTCATTTTTGGAAAACATACATTTACGTCGATGTTTCTCCAAATGAGCGATATAGGGTAGTTTTTAACTGGGAAGCAGTTTCAATAGGATGCGGGTGAAGCCGCAGGAAACAGCTAGCTTGTTTATACGGTCACTAGTTTAAAAATAATTATTGTAAGAGTTCAAACGATTTTCCAGAGAAATATTTTTTTTCTCGTCATGTTGAAAGTGTATGTCGTTGGAACTCCCTAATGTATGTAGAATGTAATTTGTTATTATTGTTAAGACATTAAGTAAACGGTTTTCAATTAAATAAAGATTATTTTGATTTATTTTGTCTGTTTTTTATTTAGTATAGTCTGTACCGAATGATTTTACGAAAAATATAAACAAAATCATAACCTATTTTGTTCTATTTTTTTTAAGTCTGGTTTGTTCGAACGAACACGTAATATAACTCGAGAACGGCTGGACCGATTTTCATGGTTTTGGTCACGAATAGCAGAAAAACATCGAAAAAAGTAATTAGGAAAAAATATAATGGGGTTTTATGATCGGCCTGTCATGTCTTGGTAAATGGACGCACATTGAAAAAACATTTGAAATGTTACGTCACGAAAAGTACTAGGACATCATAAAATGAAAGAGACCGCTGTCAACTACCCACCCGTAAATAATTATGTAATAACTTTGCCCACCGTTTCTTTGTAAATGCCATGTCACATACCAGGGCTTCATAATATAGCAGAAGTTCAGTCCGCATTGAGAGAGAGATAACACAATAATAATAAACTCAACATTTATCGAAAAAATCACGGAATTTAATTTGGATCACGCAAAGAAGGTACTAGGACATCAAAAAATAAAAGAGACACCGCTGTGATGACCAACTACTTAAAACTACCCACCAGTTACTTTGTAATAATACCACGTAACAAGTACCAGGGTTGCATAATGTTGCAGAAGTCCTTACTGAGATAGCGGAACAATTCTACCAAGTTTTGTATGTAGGTTGCGCCTGTCTTTGTTCCCTTCCACTGGCGATGATCTCAGTATGCATATCATATTGAAAAAAATCATCAAGCTTTTATTTGTTTATATTGTCAAGTTACCGGTCGATTATTGTTTTGTGCATGGGAGATTTGTTTCTCACTATCACAAAATCTAGAAACGGTTTTTTTTAAATTTTTAGTTGTGGTAAATTGACTGTTTAGGCGGTACGAAGGTCGCCGGGACAGCTAGTATAATGTAAACTCTAATTTTTTTGAAGATACATATTTTTAATAAGGACCTCGCCTCATTGTCCGGATAAGCCGGTCGAATGGTGTTAGAAGCACCCTGCAAGAGATCACGTAAAAACAAATAATTTTTAATTGGTACGAAGTGGCTTCGTGAGCTCGTGGCTAAGTAACAGCCGCTCGGGTCGGCCGATCAAAGGTTAAACTGCGCTTGGCGCGGTCGATCCGTGGATGGGTGACCATCTATGTCATAGCGAGACTCCTCCGTGCCTCGGAAAGCACGTTAAGCTGTTGGTCCCGGTTGTCATTTGTAGATCTTTGACAGTCGTTACGGGTAGTCAGAAGCTAGAAAGTCTGACAACCAGTCTTACCAAGGGGTACCGTGTTACCCGGTAACTGGGTTGTGGAGGTCAGACAGGCAGTCGCTCCATGTAAAACTGGTACTCAACTGCATCCGGCTTAGACTAGAAGCCGACTCCAACATAGTTGGGAAAAGGCTAGGCAGATGATGATGGTGCGAAGTAGTTTCCTCAGGATGCGCATAAATATATTGAGGATGCGTTTGAAACCGCGGGAAACAGCTAGTAAAGTTCACTTCAAGGAAAACAAACTTGTTATTATGAAAAGAAACAAATAAGTCTTAACATAATACAATTTATTATTATTTGCATTTAAAATAGTTAAATAATATTGCTACCTACTAAGCTAAATAATTGAGAAACACGTGTCGACTGTCCCAAAGCAAAACACGGAATGATGCAAAAAAAATCCTTCACGGTACAAATAGATAAATTGCCATATACCATGTTTTATTTTGGACCAGTCTAATTAGGAAGTATGTTGAAATAAAACATAATTTTAAAAGAAATTAAATCTTTCCATTATTTAGATGTTAAAAATATTATTTAGATCCTAAAAAAATGAGTCTAGGTATTATTAAAGTTTAAATATTTCTTCCTCCTGACAACCTGGAGAAACTTAGCAAGGCTATCCATCGTATGGTAGAAATTTGAATTTATGGTAAACAGCTGTTTTCAGTTGATCGGGCTGTTATCTTGTCGGTGAACTCAGGCCTTTCCCGACCCAAATGTGTGGTGTGTGATAACTAATCATCAATTACGCTGCTCACTTCAGACAAAGCCGATTCCACCTTCTTCTTCTTCTTCGGAGTGGGCTTATCTAAGTTACTAAGAGCCTCCGCCAGCATACCTTGGAAATTCCTAGTCTTAGACTTATAGTACTTATTTTTCATCGGTTCTAGAACTTTCTGTAACGAATCCTTGCCTAGCAAGTGTGCTAACGGATTAGTATTCACCAATTTCTTACCATCAGGTAATTTTATTGTACTGAAATTGCTTTGAGGCTTCTCTGTATCATTCTTCTCATAGTTCGGCAGATTAAGCACTTCGTTTACTTTGACAATCTTGTAGAACGGTGCTTCTGGGAGCAAGTGAGCGATCCGCAGGTCCTTATAAGCCGCTGGCAGCTTCGGTATCACAATTTTATGAGGTATAGTGCTTACTTTAGGAGTTTCTTCCGTTCCCTCAAGCATGACTTCTTCCGCTACTTCTGGAATTGAGTCATTTCTATCCATGTCATCATCTTCATAGTGATTGTAATCATAGTTCTGATTATCTCCTTCGTATAAAGAGACTGGTTGCACCAGTCTGATGCTTGCTGGAGTTCTTTCTGAGTTACCAGCTTTGAATTTCACTGGCATCGCTAATTTAGTTGTCGAAGAAATTGGGTTTGATTCGAATTTTGTCATTTTTATTACCGGATCTCTCTTACAGCCTGTGACAGCTCTCAAAGTGATGGAATTTTCAACGATAACTGTCTCCGATTTGGTCTCTGATTCCGGTGTGAAGTTCTCAATAAATTTCTGTACTGATAATCCATTTTCAACTATCTTTATATTAGCAGTTGGACTGATTTCGTAAGTTTTAACTTTTTTGATGGTCCGCCTAAATTTCTCAGACATTGGTAGTGTATCTGCGTAGCTTTCGCCTTTTTTACGTTTTTCTAACATCGTCTTGAGTGTATCTGTGAGTTTTGATGATGAATGTTCCAGTGCGATGTGGTTACTCAGCTTTTCTTTGCTTCGGAACACTTTTGAACACTTAATACATTTCTTGTAATCCTTCTTAGAATGCAAGCTTATGTGATGGTTGTAGTTTTGATAGGTGTAGCAGTATTTATTGCATATATTGCAAGTAAACCTCTTTTTGTTCAATTTAGTAAGTTTCCTTTTTCTTCTTACGTTGCCTACGACTTTTGGCATTGTTCTCTGTACTCTTTTCCTCACAACTAATAAAGGTTGCTCGTCAGAATCCTCAGACTCTATGGTGATAGCTTCTTCTGATTCTTGTATACGAGGCTTCGGACCTCTCTTGCGTTTCAAAGTCGGTTTCGGTGCCGTTTCAACTTCTGTCTGATTTCCCTCTGTCTCCGTCACACTCATTTCAGAGTTCATATTCAGGAGACTGATGTTGCTGGTCTCCTCGGTCTCTGTACTTTTCTTCTCTTCGTCAACATAAATGCTTTTAGGAATAAAAGGTTTCTCAGATTTCTTGCTCGTAAAAAATACATTGTAGTTCTCATCGAATTCAACAAAACCAATGCTCTTGTGCTCCAATTTTATGTGAAGCGTAAACCGTTTGCGGAGACGAAACTTTTGTGAGCATATCTTACAGGTGTACGGTTCTATTTCTTTGTGTTTAGTGAAGAAATGCCCGAAGAGTTTCTGCGGATGTTTGTACGGTGTTTTGCAATAAACACACAAATATTTATACAGATGAAATTCTGGTTTGTGGGCTCTGTCTATGTGCTTCTGCAACGCTATGTTCCCGACACACTGTTTCCAACAGAATGTGCACTCTTTTAGTTCTACAGACAACGGGTGTTCCTTCGACTGATGTTCCGACAACTCATACATTGTATTGTAACGTGTGCCGCAGGTAAAACACTTTATAGCTTTGCAAGCCTTCTTATGCTGTAGAAAGGAGAATTTATTGAATACAAGTTCACAATCCGGGCATTTTATCTTACGGTGGGACCACTTACCACACGATTTCAACGTGTGCTGTACCAAAGTAGGCTTTTT
Organism: Pyrrhia umbra; assembly: GCA_963891755.1. Taxonomy (NCBI): domain Eukaryota; kingdom Metazoa; phylum Arthropoda; class Insecta; order Lepidoptera; family Noctuidae; genus Pyrrhia; species Pyrrhia umbra. The sequence goes on from OY982946.1 coordinate 1,974,946, forward strand.
CTTGTACACATTCGAGCATTTCCCACAGACAAACGTCTTGCATTGCTTCTTTTTGGAGTGACTTATAAAAAGATCTATATTTGATGTGGAATAACTGCAGCAAACGCAGATGTACACAGTATCCGTGCATAGAGAGAGCAGTACATTCTCAGCTTTGACGTTCAAAACGGCTGATAAGTAAGGTAGGAATGGTTGCATCATAAAACCATCAATATTGTTGTTATGGTTTTCCAAATCATGTTTTTTCAAGTCACGGAGCGTGCCAAACTTCTCATCGCACTGTGCGCAGCAATACAGTGCTTTATAACCCTTTTTATGCTTTCTTTGATGGAGTCGTAGCTCATCTTCGTCGGTAAACGCTCGCAAACAATGCAAACAGTAAAACAAACTACTAAGATGTTTATCTCTGAAATGTTCAGCGTAATTAATGAGATCCGTGTATTTTTGCGTACAAAACAAACATAGATTTGAACGTGAGTCTGTTATTTTGTGTATTTGATGCAAATGTATGGCCAAATCGTCCGGGTCAATGAATTCCGCTTGACAAATAGTACATGTTGTATCCGCGTCGGTAGTGTAATTATTCAAGTATTCGTCCTCTAATATCTCCACTATCTCCTCGTGTGGTTCTTCCGTAGACATTTTTATTGTTTACGAGCGTTTTTCTAATGCATTTCCTCGGTTTTAGATTCTCGAAAACGGCGAACAGAAAAACGAAGAAGTTTACAAAAATAAGATTAGAGATGGGACATGATATGTCAAAATGGCAGTTTGCTTCTTTAGTCGAGTTCATTCGAGAATCGTGAGAAGAATTGACTAAAGAAATAATTATAAAATTTCCCTAAGAACTACAAAAGTTTTTACTATTCTTCTATTTATTTAATTTAAAAAGATATTTACAATATATACAATCTTATCTTGAGTGTGGGCAACGCATTTTTAGCTTATTACTAGTTTTCCGCCAGCGGCTTCGACTACGTGATCTATACCAATTCAAATTAAAAAAAATATAGTTTCATACAAACTTTGCCCCTCTCTTTCACCCTCATGAGGGTAGAAATTCGGGTAATTATTTTTTCTGATGTACGTCATACAAAGAACACACCCTCCAAGTTTCAGGTCTCTACGATCAGCGGTTTAGGCTGTGCGTTCATCCGTCAGTCATTCAGGACAAAGCATTTTATATATGTATATATAGATTATATCATTGGGTATCCATATTAATTACTCGGTCCACTCTCCTTCTTTGGTAGGTACATATATATTTCGACCCCACATAATCTACTGATATGATAATTATAATTTTTACCAGACTTTAAACATACCTACTTCAGATAAAAATACGCAAGAGTTTAATTATTTTTTAAATTTAAACACAATCTATATCTTGTTCAGACAATCAGATATATAAAAGCGCATATCCCCTGTTTATCTTATTAGAGTTGTAAACGTTTTATTTAGACTATGTACACGCAGATATTGATTAAAGTAAAAACTAGCTTTCCGCCAGCGGCTTCGCCCGCGTGGTATAAACGAATTCAAAAGAAAAATTACAGAGTTTCATAGTAACTTTGACCCCTTTTCCCCCCTTAGATGTAGAATTTCGGCAAATCCTTTCTTATCCGATGCCAACGTCATACAAAGAACATACCCTTCAAATTTCAGGTCTCTACGTTCAGCGGTTTAGGCTGTGCGTTGATCCGTCAGTCATTCGGACAAAGCATTTTATATGTATCAGTATAGAAGATGATATCATGAAACCCTACGGTTATTCTCACATGAAGCAAAATTAAAGTAGATTACCAACAAAATCAATCTATACGATAACCTAATCACTTGCAAGTGTTTAAAACAAAATAATACATTTTGAAGAAAATTAAAATGTCTCAGAAAAACAAAACAAAAAAACGCTTTGTCAAAGGTATTTTGTTTGAAAGTCCAAACAATTATAATACAATGGAAAAGTGTAAACAAATCTATATTAACATATTATTATTCACATCTGTTAAGTTAAATGAGTCATCAGTAAATTAAAACGTTATAAAGTAACAAGGTTATAAATTAATTATAAATACCACGGCTAATGTGTGACGTACAAATGCTTTTGTGATTATTTTTCTTAGATTGTTTACCTAACTTCGTTACACGTAGCTAAAAGTGACGCATTGAGTATTATCTGTGCCGTGAAGTTGTAGGGAGATTTAGTATTAAGGATGGTAATTTTGTGGGAAGTTTTTTAGTGTTTCGTCTGAAAATGAGATTTTGTGACTTTCTGTTGATTTGTAGTTCCTAAATAAATTATTTATGTATTTATTATTTTTACAAAGAAGAAAAGCTACGTATATTTTCCAAATGTATTCTATATTTATGATCCCCAGGGATAGGTTATCTTCATACAAAGTTTCATCTAAACTCGTTTAGTGGTTTTGCTGTGAAAGTATAACGAACAAACAAACTCATATTCGTATTGATTAAGGTTCAAATTCACTTGAAGACATGGTAACAACAACTGCCACCAAGGTAGCAACCGGGGACGACGGCTAAACGACAGTCAGGCACAACCTCCAGACTGATAAGATTATTTTTTTTAAACCCTCATAGTATGTTTGCTTTCACCCGAAAATTGAACTAGAAACGCAGTTGATCAATTGATTAAATCACTGGGTATTCCAAGCTATCTACCACTTTTAGATAGTATGTATGTCATATACATTAATTTCTAGTTTACTATGATAGTGAACTATTAAGATTTATTTTCAACATAACACCATTGACCCTCAATAAAGGCGAAACGCAATTACCTGATCACCCCGTCACTCCCGCATTGGATCACGTTTGAAACGTCAAAAAAATCTTGTCTGTCATGTCACCACAGGCTGTCAGTTTATGCCCGTACTAAATAAAAAATAATTAGGCTGCAACACGCTGCCATGCACAAAATCAAGACTTTCAGGTAAATAATTACATTATTTTCATATTTTACACAATATTTCGTACTTCAAAAGTATTTTTCCGATATGTGCCTCATCATTATAACCTTAAAAAAATACGTGTTTTTTTTTAGTAATGTTTTTTTTATTTGATTGGCTAAGGTATTATTGTAACGGTATTCTATGTTAATACTTATTTATAAAAATATTTTGTTATAATTTATGGATTTTATGGACTTTTGAATATTTTTATGTAGGTGTAGGTAGGTACCTATATACAATCATTACTTTGTTATGCACATAATAATTTGTTATGTATAATCTGTGGTGTTCCGTGTTCAATGGCTTGAGAAGATGGTACCAATTTTTTCCTTATTTTCTTGTATTTATGTCCACCCATTTGATGAATAGGTTTTTTTTAAATTATATACTTTGACAAGTACTTGGAAACCAATGAAAGTGATATTCAGATTGTTTCTGTGAAGTCTGATATTATCATATTCATATCGAGTGTTGTAAATAATTTATGATATTCATAGTGATCTACCAGCCTTATATTTTATTAACCATATAAAATGGAGGTTTGCTGTAGGCATAATGGGATGTTGTCTTTGCCTGGCTAACTGTACAATTGTGGTCTATGCTTAGTTGTTCAAAATTCAAATGTTGTTTTTTTTTGTATTTTTAGTTCAATTGGTTGGATACCTTCTAATTTTATAACTTTTATCTATTTAATACTTAGATATATATCTTTAATTGATTTTTATGTTACTGGGAGATATTTTGTGTCCTACCCCATATCATTAAATGTTATTGGAAATTATTTTAACCTATACATTACCATACAAAAGTATTCTTTTACACATTTAGGTCAATTTTATAGAAAAGTATGGATTAAGGGCCATTTGGTTGGTTAAATTTAATTTAGGTTAGTGCCTGAATATTCATTCAGATTCTACAATATGCACCTTAGAGTCCTTTTATAACTTACATACAAAATTTCATCAATTTAATCACTACATGCTATGATGTCATGAACATTACGTTTCTGTTAGTGTGAGATAGATAGATGTAATTTTACATCAAAATGGTAAATAGTTTCTAAGCTACATCTGCATACTAAAAAATGGTTACGTTTTTGTGACCGCATAATGTTCGGGATTGCATACAGCAAACCCCTTAATTAACAAATTAAATCTCCCAAAGAAACTCATTAATAGATATTTGATCTCATCAAGCCAGTATTACGTAAATGAATAAATAATACAAATAACAAATATCGTAGGACAATTTCACACAGCGCCATCTAGCCCCAAAGTAAGCAACTAATATGCTTGTGTTATGGGTGCTAGCTTAATGGATATACTACTTATATACTTTTTGAAATACGTACATATTATACATAGTAACACCCAGACCCGTCACAGAAACTAAATTTCATCATTTCATTTTCTGCCCGGCCGGGAATCGGGCCCGGGACCTCTTGCGTGGTATTCGTGGTGTTGACCACTAAACCACTCAGGTCGTTACGACGACCGATCGACGATCTTGTCGCAACCCCCTGCTGTCGAATGGCGAACCCCACTTTAGTAACCCTGGACTAAAATATACGAATACTATGGAATTCCAACAATATTACAATCATACAGATCGAATTGATAACCTCCTTTTTAGGGTTCTGTACCCAAAGGATAAAAACGGGGCCCTATTTCTAAGATTCCTGTCTGTCTGTCACCAGGCTGTATCTCAAGAACCGCGATAGCTAGACAGTTGAAATTTTCACAAATTATGTGTTTTCGCTAATCATCATCATCATCATATCAGCCTATCGCCGTCCACTGCTGAACGTAGGCCTCCCCCAAAGAGCGCCAACTGTCCCGGTCTTGGGCAGCTTGCATCCATCCGCTAATACTAAAAACAAAATAGAATTAATATTTAAGGGGGGCTCCTATAAAATAAACGCGATTTTTTTTGCCGTTTTTATCTGGTACGGAACCCTTGGGTGGTTTTTATGAAGTCGGTAAAAAATGACTCACAAGTTCAGAACAGTTATTTTCAGTGTCACAAAGTCATTGACCTCTTCTTGTTTATAAAAGTAATGTTTTTTCGTACCTACTAGCTCTGTTTACATTGTCTAATGAAAACATTAGTCATACTGTGCCAAATTGCCTTGATTTAATACACGGACTAGAGCTATTCATTTGGGTTAGTTTTTTACAGCAATGAATTTTCTCAATTAAATCAAGATTTTAAACTAATGAAGACAGATTAGAGCACTTAACGCACCTGTATAAAAAAACCGGCCAAGTGCGAGTCGTATTGGCGCACGAAGGGTCCCGTACCATTATGTATATGTATGGGAGCCCCCTTAAATATTTATTTTGTTCTGTTTTTTAGTATTTGGTGTTATAGCGGCAACAGAAATACATCATCTGTGAAAATTTTGACTGTCTAACTATCACGGTTCATGAGATACAGCCTGGACAGACAGACGGACAGTCTTAGTAATAGGGTCCCGTTTCACCCTTTGTAAAAAGTAGCCTATACAAACAAACAAATTCGCTTTCGTTTCGCGTTTGTATAATTAGTTGGACTTGCTTTCCGCCAGCGGCTTCGCCCGCATGTGCTATACAAATTCTAATTAAAAATGACAGAGTTTCATACAAACTTTGCCCCCCTTTTTCACCCCCCTTAGGGGTAGAACTTTAGAAAATCCTTTCTTATCGGATGCCTACGTCATACAAAGAACACACCCTCCAAGTTTCAGGTCTCTACGATCAGCGGTTTACGCTGTGCGTTGATCCGTCAGTCATTCAGGACAAAGCATTTTATATGTATAGATTATGATTATAATATTACGTAATTTGTTTTAAAAGTGGTTTCAGTAACACAGTTGGTTTTAGATGCTGTCCTTTAAAATGGTTAGGTCATATTATAAGTGAATAGCTTTCCGCCCGCGGCTTCGCCCGCGTGGACAATTTTTTTACACCTTGGGTTACATTATTCAAGTTTTAGTAGGGATCCCTAATTATTTCTAGAAATAAATATAGCCTATGACACTTCATAAAGATGAAGCTTTCTAATGGCGAAAGAATTTTTAAAATCGGTCCCGTAGTTTTTGAGTTAAATCCCTACAAACAAACAAATCTTTCCTCTTTATAGTATTATACTCGTTGGTTATCTCGTCCTCTATGATGAAGATAATATGTGTAGTCTCGGTTCGGCAGTGCGTGGCGTCACATAATTTTGAAGAAGATTTCAAAAAACAAAACGCACACTTGACATGTACGTACGCGCTCTCTGTAACTAGATTGTCATTCGGTTTTTATGTCAACAAGTGGCGTCATGTATTTCCTTTATTAAAATTGTAATTTAAATAATAAAGCGTATATATAATATACTCTGTGTGATAAAGTAATAAGTTATATAGAAAGGAAGTCGGAGAAGAAGGAAAGCAGACCAGTTTTATGAAAAAGATCGAGAATTACTCGTCGACATAAAAAGTTGTCGCAGTGGAGTGATCCATTTTTTTTTCGCAATGTAACTTGAGTGTTTGATGGCATATTTTACGTTTACCAGGAGTAAGATCCTGTTCTTATACATTACGTATAGGTAATCGCTACTTCAAGTGTGATTTCGCTTTGCACGTACCTAGTTGCAATCAAAAGTACCAATAACATAACCTCTAAACGACTTGCTTGACCTGTGGGGCGTTCTGCGGGAGCGCACGTGGTTTAAAAACGGCTATGTCGAGAGCTAACTAGCCTGTCCTGAGGGGTGTTCTGCGGGAACACACGTGGACTACGAAGGCTATGCTGTGAGCAACCTCTGGGGTGTTCTATAGGGGCACACATGGTTGGCTTTATATAATAGCCTTAAAGGGAAGTTCTGCGGGAACTTACATGGCTATATATGTGCATAACACACAATGCTTAATTTACTGCATGAATTATGTCCTAAGATTGTAGGACGAGTTTACAGTTCACCTGACATTCAAGAAAATAATGAGAATGTCCCCAAGGAACTGGTAAGGTATGTTAAATCATATACATAGGTGTATGGATGTTGAATTCCTAAATACAGTTGGTAATGAAACTAAGAAAAGTAAAAATAGAGGATGCATCATTATCTCATAAACATGAGGGTTGGTTCAATTAGCCTGGAGCAGTAGAATAATCAAGAACCAGTTAGCCATTGTTTTTTAATATTAAACATGGCAGGGAAGGAGAAAGACTGATTTGTTGAGAAGAGAGAACCATTAATTTAACCCATATGCTGCCTGAATTGCAGACTTAATAGTTTATTAATCTCTGTATAACATAACAAATGTTGATACATGTAAATGTATTGATGTAAGGTACATAATATGTTAAATGTACAAAGCTGAAATTGTTTGTTGGTTATTGTGCACTCGCTATATTCAGAGACAATGGGATTTAATAATCTCCATACTGCTGTCAATAATAAATGACAATATATATATTTTTTGCAATATATAATATATGACAATATATAATTTGCATATGCACTCAGAGCCAGAAAAAGCTTCCCAGTTCGGTGAAATTTTCACTGATCTATGATTACTGCAGAATCAGTCAATGAACTGGACTTTTGTTAAGTCACAATTATGGTTTACTACAACACAGTGTAAACAGGTGTCTTGTCTACATTAAACATTTTTATATTCAAAATGTAAGCTTCAAACTAGTGGGGACCTGCTCGCAGAGAAGTTAAGAAGTGTGGTGGAGAGTCATGCAGAGCAGCTGAAGTGAACGAAAGGTGCTATCCAGATAGATGTACAGGTGGGCAAAATTAAATCTTAATTTTGTGTTTGAAACATATTCATCACGGATCTTGTTTCTTCTTGATTGGTTTGTGGTGTGGAATATAAATCCACTATTTTAAACCTTAATCTCACCAGAGCTACACTCCGGTGAATGAAACAACCTCTAATCAAGGATGTTTACAAATAACATTAAATGGAAATAAAAATGGTTATTTGGTATGTAGTTGTTAACACTACAGGAAATCACTATGTTTACAAAGTACCTACATATTGTTTAAAAAGGTTAAATGTAAACTATAATTTAAACAAATAAAATTCTTCTCTGTCATAATTATGAACAGTTCTTAATGGACCAAACTCAAACAAAATACATATATACGAAGTATATAATTTTTAATAAGAAATTATTTTCTTCACAATATTTAATTAATATTTCATGTATAAAATGCAGTATTAGACAACCTAGTCAACTATGAATGATAATTTTTCATTATCTTAACAGTATGATTAAAACAAGAACAATTCATTATTAATATGTATGATTTTCTTTTGAATAGAAAATAAATCATACCTGCCTGTGTTATTAAACCTATACACTGTAAAGTTATAGGTAGAAATATTTACTATTACCAATATATTCAAGTATTTATAGAAAAGATATGAATGTACAAAGAATAATGAACTAAAACTGATGAAAATGAGATAAGGATAATTCTACATTTTTTCATAAGAATTGAATACAAATGGTTTGCCTATATACATTATTTTATTCAAAAATATAAAGTTTTTTATAGTTCATAGTTTCTTCTAGAAAATTCTATTAAATAACAATAATAATTCTATTATTTAATATAAAGACACTGTTGTGCTTAAATGTTAAGCACTAATCAGCTAAATAGGCTCATCCTACAAAGACAATATCTGTGCAGATAAGAATTGTATCTCTCACACAGGCTGTAGATGGTGTTTAGTATTTTGTATCAATCAGATTGCTCATGAGTGATTGATTGAGGATGGAGCTCAGTCTCACAAGTCTTCTTAGAAAGTAGTTTTTACTTTGTTGGGATTCATCTGATGAACAACTAATATAGGTACTCACCTATTGTGAATGTGAAATCCTAATAATAATTTAACAAGTTATATGACTGCAGATACATGATACATTTAAATAAAGAATATACTCAAATTAAATTTAAATTAAATTTACCAAGATTATTTTTCCTTCTTGACTAAATATCTAAGTACTTTCATTAAGAGGAGAGAAATATCTAAGTACTTTCATCAAGAGACTTTAATTAAGAAATAATATAGTAACAAAATTACATAAATTATTATCAAAAGAGATTCTTCCTTATCAGAAGGTTTTTTCAAATAATGTGATCGTATATCTGAAGCAATAAATGTTTTATGCATTGATTTAGCCTGAACTCATTATCTTCTAGTACGAATATATATGTTGCTGTTGTAATCTATGTTTGTCTATAGAATAGGAAGAAACAACAGACTATTTAGATTAACAGCTCAAAAAAGATTTTTTTTTTTTTTGCTGAAATTTTTTGTGTCAATAATTGATCACTCATCAATGGTACTTATGTTGATGCAAACATCTTTTATATTTGAAGTTTTCTACGGAAGTCCTGGTCTTTAGAAATGAATATGCAAATACCATATACATAAAATTGAAATTGATGACAGGTAGACTTTTATGTTAAGAATTTATTTTTTCAAGTGCTGTATCAAAAATGATCTACAGTCACCAATACTTTCTACTGTGGGTACAATACTTTAACTAGTAAAAGTCATCATCTGCCTAGTTCTTTCCCAACTATGTTGGGGTCAGCTTCCAATCTAACAGAATTTAGCTGAGTACCAGTGTTTTTAGTAAAAGTACCTATAAAGTAAAATTACAAGTAAAAGACTATATTCCATAATACCTAATAATCTAATAAATATCCTTAATGTTACTAATAGAGGGAGTTTTCTCTTAGAATAACTTAATCTAGCTGGTAATCAGGATTAATTCTGATTTAAAGTTATATATAATACAAAATTATACACTTTAAGTACCTAGGTACAGTTCCAATTATTATTAAAGTAATAAAGTTTAAATTAACTGTCCAGAGAGACCTAAATATGTTAAAAATAGGAGACATAAGTTTATATTTAAGTTACTTTTTTCAAGTCCTGATAAAATATTTTTTATCCATAAGTTATATTTTTTCAAGTATTGTTATATATATTTATCTTTTCACTTGTATTTTCAGAGACACACACATAATATGTCTCAATTTTACAAAACAATGTGTAAAATTATATACATAAAAAAAAAAAAAAAAAAAAAAAAAAAGTATACGATTTTCCTGTCTTTTGGGTTTGTTAAACATTTCTATTCAAGTTATCACAGAAACAAAGATTGCAAGCGATCTCTATAATACATAATAAGTTTATAGTATCATGATTGATGGTGGTCTTTATGGGCAAAACACTTAATTTATTTATTTTTTTCTCTTAATGTTTTTATTCTTCAATAGAATGTGAAGTATTGCCAGCTATTGCATATTTCTAAATAAGATAATGTGGTTAATAACCTAGCTATTTTTACTATTTAATATGCAACTTGAAATAGTTAGCCATAGGTCATTACAGGAATGTTCTTCACTACAATCTGCTGACTTGAGCCTAAAATTTAAGTGTTCAGTTGATATAATGACAGACTTTAAAGTTTAGGAGTTCAGTTGATATAGATACTCACCGTGTACTAACATCAACTGGTTATATTAAAGGAACTCCCCTTATCCTTAATGATAATATGAGCTAGATTTGAGCCCTTAATCGGAACTCATTAAGCATGATAAAATTGTGTCTATTAAATATAATATTATCGACAAAATAAGTATCTATGTACCTATTTTAGTACATACAATTCGAGATATATTTTCACAGGGATTAATAATGGATAAATGATTAAATCCAAAAATATAGAATTATATCAAGAAATGGTAAAATAATATTATTGTTTTCAGCACGTTTGTTGCCCCAATGCATTAGTACATAATCAATGCATCGCGACAGTTGACGTGTTATTTTACAGGTTTATTGTTTTACAACATGTCTTTGAACATCTACACATATTATCTTCATCATAGAGGACGAGATAACCAACGAGTATAATTATACAGTCAAACGAACTTACCTGTAAGTGAAGTTCGACAGTAATTATACGAAGTTGTTATCTCGTCCGAATATGATGAGTCCCCCCCGACCCTAACATACCATGCGTTTTGAGCATGGACCCTTTCTTGTTGTAAAACCAATAAAGTGCTATGAACTTAATGACAATCTAGTTACAGAGAGCGCGTACGTACATGTCAAGTGTGCGTTTTGTTTTTTGAAATCTTCTTCAAAATTATGTGACGCCACGCACTGCCGAACCGAGACTACACATATTATCTTCATCATATTCGGACGAGATAACAACTTCGTATAATTACTGTCGAACTTCACTTACAGGTAAGTTCGTTTGACTGTATAATTTGTGTGCCTACGCTATACGTGGGCGGTTCATGTTACGACATGATATCGTGGGATGTGGGACGCCTACGTTTCGACTTTTACCCGACTGCAAGGAAAGGGTGTAATATTCTTTATTCCCTCATATCTTCCAAACCACTCGATGGATTCTTTAATTAAGAGTATTGTTTAAAGTGAAAATTTCGCAACGCGTAGGTATATTAACAAAATCATATATATTTTGTTCTAATTTTCCCTCATAGATCAATAAAATGGCATTAAATGATGAATGATGATGTTTAGAACATGAGATTGACATAAACGCGCCATCCTTACGCCATTTTGTTAATTTCTGTGGCAGGATCAGAACAAAATAGGTTACGACTTTGTTTACGTTTCTCGTAAAATCAATTTGTATAGACTATAGTACTCCTTGGTAGGTTTTTCGTGGTTTCCAGTTGTGTCTATAAGGTTCTTGGGTAAAGGTTAGGCAGATTCTTAGATTATATACATGTCTAGATGGAGCGTCAAGTGCGCGCAAACGTGTCAAAAAGTGTCAGCCAACGATTTGCTCACAAGTGCTTACCCGCCGATCAGTACAGTACGTAACCGTCGGTAAACCTTGTCGTAATTAATAAGTCTATTATTTTTATGTGATTTATGGGAGAATTGTAACTGTTATCATTATTTACACACACGGAGACGTATACGCACAGTGTAAAACGACGCCTGCACGCACACATGCTTGAAATTGTTGCCTCGTTTTCTTTGTTATGATTGTAGCACGACGCTCCATCTAGACATGTATATAATCTAAGGGCAGATTATAAAATTTAGTACATACACCCATAGTTCCCATATAACCTACTAGCTTCTGCCCGCGACTTCGTCCGCGTGGAATAGTAACTTTGGGCTATCGCTAACTTTAACCCCCGATTTTGAGTCATTCTTCACTGATGCTCCGCTCCTATTGATTTTAGCGTGATGATATATAGCCTATAGCCTTCCTCAATAAATGGGCTATCTAACACTGAAAGATTTTTTTTTGAATCGGTCCAGTAGTTCCTGAGATTAGCGCGTTCAAACAAACAAAGAAACTCTTCAGCTTTATTATATACTAGCTGTTTTCCGCGGTTTCACCCGCATCCCGAGGGAACTACTTCGCACACCCGGGTAAAAAGTAGCCTATGTTGTTCCTCAGGGTCTATTCTATCTCTGTACCAAAATTCATCAAAATCGGCTCACTGGTTTAGGCGTGAAAGCGTAACAGACAGACAGAGTTACTTTCGCATTTATAATATTAGTAAGGATAAGGATAGGATACTTTTTATCGTATTTCGACCCAATTTTCATCGTCCACGCAGATAATGTCGCGGGCAGAAAAAGCTAGTAGGTAGTAAATACGTATGTCGACTGCATAAATACATTGCATTAATATGAATTGTGTTATACATAGTTACTGGGAGGAAATATAAAATAAGGAAAAAGAACATGAGATGCACTGGGTAGCTCTACGGCTTGTCTACGTAATATGTATGTGTGGTCGAGGCTAGCTTATAGATGTGCAAGGTTAAGCAGCGTTTGAAGCAGCTAGTGTGCGGATGGGTGACCGCCATTTACAGGCACTTTTGAATTACAGATGGTCATAATTTGAATTGGCAAAGAATGATCAGTCCGTCAGGTAGTTGAAGCTATTTGCCCGTTCCAAAGCGTAGATTCCTATGGAGTAGAACGGGCAAGAAACTCCATGGTTACTCTTTTAAACAAGTTTACTATAGCTGGTTTTAACCCAAAAAAGAGAGGTGTTATAAGTTTGACGTCGATCTCTGTCTGTATATGTCTGTGGCATCGTAGCTCTTAAACGGGTGGACCGATTTCGATGTGTTTTTTTTAGGGTTCCGTAGCCAAATGGCAAAAACGGAACCCTTATAGATTCGTCATGTCTGTCTGTCTGTCTGTCTGTCTGTCTGTCCGTCCGTATGTCACAGCCATTTTTTTCAGAAACTTTAAGAACTATACTGTTGAAATTTGGTAAGTAGATGTATTCTGTGAACCGCTTTAAGATTTTGACACAAAAATAGAAAAAAAACAATAAATTTTGGGGGTCCCCATACTTAGAACTGAAAATCAAAAAAAAAAATTTCATCAAACCCATACGTGTGGGATATCTATGGATAGGTCTTCAAAAATGATATTGAGGTTTCTAATATCATTTTTTTCTAAACTGAATAGTTTGCGCGAGAGGCACTTCCAAAGTGGTAAAATGTGTGTCCCCCCCCCCTGTAACTTCTAAAATACGAGAATGATAAAACTAAAAAAAATATATGATGTAGATTACCATGCAAACTTCCATTGAAAATTGGTTTGAACGAGATCTAGCAGGTAGTTTTTAAGTAATCAGCAATTTTCCTCTACAAACAAACTTAATTATGCGGTCGGAAAAAACAAGATAATTGCTACTTTATTGCGTATTTTTTCTTTCCAATGGTCGGAACCCTCGGTGCGCGAGTCCGACTCGCACTTGGCCGGTTTTTTTTTCATTTAAAACCCAGTTTCCTTGCGGTGGGTCTTAGCTATGTTTGGTTAATGTCGGTCCAGCATTGTAAGAGTATCAGCTCTTTTCCAAAATGTTTGAAAGCATTTTTGCGTAGGGGTTTTCTTAAATTTTTAATTTTTGCTTGTTACATTAGGTTTTTAGTTATTCCAAAAGTCCTTCCGTAAACCGGTGATCCGGTTGTGCCTTGTTTTTGTTTGTAAAGGTAAATAATATTCATGACATCTGTTTCATTTACAACTGTTTTTTCCTTCCGTCTCAAATGGACGTAAATAAGCATTTGTTTATAATTAATATTAGCATAGTATTTATGTTTATGCTGTATAACTCAACCAAATATAGGAATTAGTGGATACTTATACCTATACTCCATCACTACATAGTATAAAACAAAGTCGCTTTCTCTGTCCCTATATCCCTATGTATGCTTAAATATTTAAAACTACGCAACGGATTTTGATGCGGTTTTTTTTAATAGATAAAGTGATTAATGAGGAAGGTTTTAGTATATAGTTTGTCAAGTTTTTGTATCCATTAGCTAAAATATCGCGGGCGAAGCCGCTGGCGGGAAGCTAGTTTACAATAAGATTAGAAATTTAAACGCACCCATTTTACCGATTGTTCAAACGATTTTAAGCTCTATTGCTATAGTGACATAACAAAAAACAGATGCAGAATATATTTGGTATTGTAAACATTTTTTTACTTTCAACACCATCCTTTATACGTACGGAATAGAACTCAAAATCGGTTGAATAAGGTGCAAAAAGAGTGTCTTTTTTTCTAATGTTATTGTAAACGAAGTATATTTGTCGAAATTCAACTATTTCAACGAATCATATTGGTTACTAAGCCATTTCTGAGGAATTAACATTAAACCCAATAACATTTTTACCTACATTCGAACCTAGGAATGTTTTGAATTTAGGAAAGTTTGCGTCCATTACAGTAACGGGCGACACATTTTTCTAAGATTCTAATAATATATCCTTTTTATGTTTATCGTAATATTAATCAAATATTTGTTTCTCTTTCCAGATCTTGAAATGCAGTGATAATCAAATCAACAAAAAAATTTAACCATTTTATTTTCAAGTCCAAATCCTAACAAACTATTTTGGCTGTCCAAAATTAATTATTCGGCTAAAGTACGGGCAGAACGAGACAGCGACTTCAAAACTGTTGATATAAGCTTTTTAAGCGTCGCCATAAGTCTTGATATCAAGATACAGGCATTCAGTTGTGTCGACAGAATCACAACCATGGAAAATCTCACTGTATTATCCTTTCGGAAGTCTGAAGACATTAAACGTCTCGCTAGACACTTCCAAAATGTCGTAAACCATCCTCTAACGCAACAAAATAAAGCCCTACACACGTATTTAAGAAATCTAGACGCTACGCACAAGAAGATATATTTACAAAAACGAGATTATGTTGAAGTCGAATATATATTTACGACTGAGAAGAAGAGTAACCTTCAGAGGCAGAGGTTTAATAGTCTTCCTGTAAGCGATGTTCCTGAGTTGTTGAAAGCTGAACTATTTACTAGCGAGGATGCTAAGCAGGTGCATATTTGCACCAATTGTGATGTAGAGATTGAATTGAATGACGATGAGCCGTTGATGGAGTCCCTTCAGAAACACTTCAGCTCCGACGCTCACCTGCCGAAGCTTAAACGAGAAAGCATTGACGTGGCGGAACCTATTATTCTGCCGAACATGTCTCGACGTCTCTCAGCCATGGGGGAGACCCCTCTGCCCAAAATCAAAGAACTGAGCATTACCAAGCCGGTTGAGAGATTAGAACGAAATTTCTCGGCTAAACTCAATTCTGCCTTGATGAAGCACCTTCCAGACGCCTCCGAGGCGAGCGTCGATGCTGCCTTGAAATTCTACCAAGAAATATACGACAAATTATGTTTAGATGTCTCTGCAATCGATTTTTCTACGCAAACGTCTTCTGTCGCTCCTATTATAATGAGCATTAAGGATAATGTTTACCAGAATTTCGCTGCGGACGCGAACAAGAATATTGATAACGATGAAAACGAACAAACTGCTGAAAAACCGAAGAATCAAGTTAAGAAATACCGTTACTACGGTCCCATTGAAGCGTTGATTGTCAAATTGCTTGTCAATCACAAGTTGCTGTCATTGATCGATGACAGGACTGGGAAACTAGCGTTCTTTTGTATTGCTTGCGAGTATTATACTCTACGATTCCATTATGATAGTGTTTTGAACCATGTGTTCAGTGAATCCCATATTCACAACCTCTCCTGTATCCTGCAATCCGATAAAAGCATTTCCTTCTCAATGACTGAACCCTCTATCGAGAAGATTAAGGAGATGAACGAGAAGTTCCTCCTTAGCCACGACATCACATACACCCCTAACGGACTGCATTGCCGTCTGTGCAACACTTCTATCGACTCCATCGAAGCTTCCATCTTGCATATCCTAGACGAGAGACATCTCGCCAAGCTGTCGGACGAGTTGTACGTCCGAATGAAGGAGACCGACCCCGACCGATCGATCCCTGAAGAATGGGGCCCTAAAGACTTGAACTGGACGAAGTACTTAGCTAGCGTCGGGAAACCGCATAATAATCGTGACCATGTCATAATAGAGAACTTTATCAAGCCGTCTGGCAAGATCGGGAACTATTGTACCTGCTGCGATATGACCCTGAAAGGTCCTAGACAGGTCCTCTTCAATCATATTCGCCAGAAAAAGCATCTGAGGAACGCAGCGCCTCGGAAGCTCGCAATGCTATATAAGAACCACTGCCGCCCTTCGGAGTACTTTGCAAGTTTCGGCAATTTTTACGTTTGCTCCATCTGCCCGGATTTTGTGGCTGTCCCATCCATTTCGGCGATGGTGGAGCATTTCGAGAGCGCCTCCCATTTCGAGACTATGTCGAAATTGATCCGCTCTGCCTTATACAGCGAAGTTGATAAAGAACTTCTGGTTGCGAACAAAATAAACGCTGATTTGAAGTGTGAAGTTTGTGATGTGAGCTTCCAGGATTATAACGAAGCAGTTAAGCATGTTTTGAGTAGCATTGAACACCAAACGGCTACGGCTGAAGCCAAGATTAACGCGAACAAGGGTGATATCATCAGCGTCTACATGAAAGGAAATCATATCCTCCACAGCGAAGGATCTACCTTCACCTGCGTTGGTTGCAAAGGAGTGTTTAATTCCATCCGCTCATTGCTAACACACTTAGTATACGCTGGACATTTTAAGGAAAAACCGGCGATCGAGAGCGTTTTTCGCTTCTATTTGGAGTTGAAGCATAACATCAATATGTTGGCTCGGAATAAATACGTTTATTACCAGTTTGGGAGTCTGAAGTGTGGTGTCTGTGACTCTGATGTGGAGGAAGGGGAGACCGCGAAGAAGCACGTGGTGTCAGCACGTCATAGAGAAAATATGGGGGCCAGTTATGTTAGTTTAGATACCTCTGCTCTTGAATGAGGTGAGTTTAAACCTTTTTATATATATTTTCAAACGTTTTTTAACCCCCGCCATTTACAGACACTTTTGAATTGGTAAATATTGATGAGTCTGTCAGTTAGTTTGTCATTTTATATAATAGTATAGATTATGTTAGTTTCTAGAATTCGCAACGCACTGCTCTGAGTCAATGTGTGTGATTATTAAATACTAAACCAATAGATTTTATGCAAAATGTAAACAAAGTCGTAACTATTTTGTTCTAATTCTGCCACAGAAATTAACAAAATGGTGTAAGGATGGCGCATTTATGTCAGCTTCGTGCTCTAAATATCTATACTAATATAATAAAGCTGAAGAGTTTGTTTGTTTGAACGCGCTAATCTCAGGAACTACTGGACCGATTAAAAATATCTTTCAGTGTTACTTAGCCCATTTATCGAGGAAGGCTATAGGCTATATATCATCACGCTAAAATCAATAGGATCGGAGCATAAATGAAGAATGTTTCAAAATCGGGGGTTAAAGTTAGCGATAGCCCAAAGTTACTATTCCACGCGGACGAAGTCGCAGGCAGAAATAAGTTCATAATATAATGCCATTTTATTTATCTGTGTGGGAAAATTAGAACAAAATAGGTTTAGATTTTGTTTACATTTTTCGTAAAGTGTTTGCTTAAAGCCAAGCCATTATGTCTTATCATACTTAAGTTTTAAAAGAAATGTGAACAATGTAATTTCTATATAAAAGCTATTTGGGCTACCATCTAAATGTTCTTACGATATGCTACTCTAAGCTATATATCAGTTTTGCTATAGAAAGTAGTCATAGTGTACACGGCGATAAAATCCTTACTAATATTATAAATGCGAAAGTAACTCTGTCTGTCTGTTACGCTTTCACGCCAAAACTACTGGACCGAAATAAATGAAATTTGGTACAGGGATAGAATAGACCCTGAGGAACAACATAGGCTACTTTTTACCCGGGTGCGCTAAGTAGTTCCCTCTGGATGCGGGTGAAACCGCGGGAAACAGCTAGTAGGCTATAGTCTCACTTGGTTAGAACTATGATAGGTTGAGGTAAGGAGGAGGAGCTCGTGGCTAAGTAACAGCCGCACGGGTCGATCGATCAAAGGTTAAGCTACGCTTAGCGCGGTCTGTGGATGGGGGACCATCTATGTCATAGCGAGACTCCTCCGTGCCTCGGAAAGCACGTTAAGCCGTTGGTCCCGGCTGTCATTTATAATATCAAAATAAAATTCTATAAAAAAAAATATTTCTCGCGTATCCCTTCGTGTGGGATATCGTTAGATATGTCTTTCAAATATTATGGTTGTGTAAAGACCATTTTTCGGTTAAATGAGTCATTTGCAAAATATCTAACTTTTAAGTGATTTTTTTTGTTAGAAACGAGCGTCCCTCTCTAATTTTTGAATGGCTGTCCCTAGAAATGTGAAAAAAATCACAGACGTACCTCATGTAATGAACTTACGAGGAAAATATCTATCACGGCTAAGTAGGCTTAACCGGTTACAGAGTAATAGTCGACTAACTAAGACCTACTACGGAACTCTAAAGCGCGTGGCCCGACACGCACTTGTCCGGTTTTTTTTTGTAACCAAGTAGGTAGTTAGTCCCCCTAACAAGTTGATATTCTCCTCAAAATAATTACCCTTTAAATTTATACATAAGGCGGTGTCCTGCGTGAGCGACGAACGCGACGCGACGCGACGCGATGCGACACGATGTGACTAACGCGACTGTCACATAGGCCGCAAGTAGGGTAGCCGTTGAGTTGATCACGTTCGTCGCGTTCGCAGCGTCGCGTCGCGTCGCGTTCGTCGCTCACGCAGGACACCGCGTAAGTGTTTAGTGTATGTGCGTGCGAGTGTCGATATTGGCATTCTGCGCTGCTGGTTATACATAACCTCAATAAGGAACCTCGTTCCTCGCGGGCTCCTTCGACAGCACAGTTTTTTTTTAAATAGTTTTTTTTATCTGTTCCAGGTGTGGCGTGTATGCCGGCGATTGTAAGAGTGACAAGTGGTGTATTCATAAATCATGATAAGAGTAATTTCCAAATGAGAAATCATTTTACAATGAAATTTTAATAAATGAATTAATTTTATAACTATTAAAGGAGTTGTTTTATTTTCTACTAGCTTTTACGCCAGCCGGTTTCGCCCGCGCTTTCTATACGAATTCAAATTAAAAATGACAGAGTTTTATGCAAATTTTGTCCCTCTTTTTCACCCCCTTAGGGGTAAAATTTCGGAAAATCCTTTCTTATCGGATGCCTACGTCATGCAAAGAACACACCCTCCAAGTTTCAGGTCTTCACGATCAGCGGTTTAGGCTGTGCGTTGATCCGTCAGTCATTCAGGACAAAGCATTTTATATGTATATATAGATAGATAGTAGATAATATTGTGTCTGAATATAATAGCTACCGTATCCTAATTCAGGTTTCAAGCCATCTCCGTGTTATGTTTCATTTATAACGGTTCAGCAGTTTAGCCATGAAAGCAAAAAACATAGTTATGGTAGAATTTTCTTTCACCCGCTTCCAGTGGGACCTATTTTGCTGACCCGGATAAAAAGTAACCGTACCAAATTTCATCCAAAACGGCTCAGTCGTTTTACCGTGAAAGCCTAACAAATTCACTTTCGCATTTATAATGTTACAATAGGATAATTAGTATTAATCCTGACTGATAAAATAGTAACAGCCGCACGGGTCGACCGATCAAAGGTTAAGCTGCGTCTACCGCGGCCGGTCCGGGGATGGGTGACCTCTGTCATACCGAGACTCCTCCGTTTCTCAGTATCGTGTCATTTGTAGATCTTTGACAGTCGTTAGAAGCTAGAAATTCTGACAACCAGTCTTACCAACGGGTACCGTGTTACCCGGTATCTGGGTTGTGGAGGTCAGATAGGCAGTCGCGCCATGTAAAACACTGGTACTCAGCTGCATCCGGTTAGGCTGACATCCGACCTTTGTAATTCTAATAATGATTTAATTTTGTTATTGTGAATTTTGTTAAAAAAATACTACATTATCTATGGTTCAAAATTATAAAATTGACGGTACCCTTATATATCCGTAAAGAATTAGAAGCATTTCTAAGATGGCGATGATATAATTGCGGGTAGAAGAAGATATATTAAGCGGCAACCGATTTGAGCTTATTTCTAAGTTTTATGTCATTTCCTCTCCGATCGTCGTACAATAAACATAACTTACTTGTGTGTATTATTAAGTGAGAATTGTACCTTCGTAGTATAGAATACACATGCTGGTTACTGTTAAATTTATACTATAAATTGCTTTGTCCTGAATGACTGACGGATCAACGCACAGCCTAAACCGCTGATCGTAGAGACCTGAAACTTGGAGGGTGTGTTCTTTGTAATGACGTAGGCATCCGATAAGCTTAGATTATATACATGTTATAATCTAAGCCAATAAGAAAGGATTTTCCGAAATTCTACCCCTAAGGGGGTGACAAAGGGTGGACAAAGTTTGTATGAAACTCTGTCATTTTTAATTTGAACTCGTATAGCCCACGCGGGTAGGGTTACCATATCTCAGGATTTGTCCTGTGATTACAGGAATTTTCGACTTTTCTCAGGATTGCGGCCGGATTTTGCAAATCTCGTGAAATCTCAGGATTTTCAATAAAACACAGGTTACATTTTAAAGATCTCTTTAATTAAAAGTTAAACCAACTAAAATAATCTTCTTTTGGTAACAATTAAACAGTTAAAATCAATACTTATTATAATACAAGCCGCGCGCCGCTTTGAGTGCGATGTGCAAGTTGCAACGCGTGGCGTGAGCTAGATCCGCAGTGTATAAAACGATAATAATACGTTGTTGAGAGAAAATTCTCAAACTGTATAAAATCTCAGGACTTTTCCTTGGTAATCAGGCCTTTTCTCCGGTCTTTTGATTTTTACATCTGGTAACCCTACACGCGGGCGAAGCCGCTGGCGGGAAGCTAGTGTTATAAGGAGTTATAATAAGTGCTGTGAAATAAAGTGCTGTGATTTGTTGACTTGCTCTTCTAAACTTTATGAAGGATTGTGGATTTAGATAAGGCAGTACATCGTATTAGTCCTGTGAGTAAACATATAAATAGTTCTAAAATCTACTATACATTACTTTTTAACATATAATTACGCTGCAAAATTTGGCACCGACTCCAAAAAATTGTTTAATTTTATTATAGGTTAATCATAGATTAGGTTAGGTTTATTAATATAGGTAGGTTTCAGTATTATTTTTAACTTTTTAGTGCTTCTCGGGTTTTTTGAAGTCGGTTTTTTTTTTGCAAAAAAAAAAATTATTTGACAGTTTTTAGTGACATTTTTGAATCTTATATAAAATATGGGTAGGCCAGGTAAAGAGGCTTCTCGTATGAGAAAACGGCGTTGAACTGAAACTGAAACGAAATCCACTGCCGCGCATCTCGCATCCAGCGAATTCCCGCTACATTAACGAGGTGGCTATCTTTGAACCCAGGCATCAGATTTGCACTGTTAGAAACTTTCAGGTGTTGTTAGATAGAACCCCCTCGAATGTCTGTGGTCTCCATCACCAGACCTGGAACGGCACTTATAACCCATATGGATGCTAAGTTTTCAAGTATCAATATAAATTAAGTCCGAACACAAGGTAACTGCTGCAAATCGTTGAGGAGTTCCCTTAACTGTCCTTCGTCTTCATCATCAGACCCCTTATGACAGTCACAACCCATCTAGGTGTAAAGTTCTCATCAATACAAATTAATCAAACCCAAACACAAGGTAACTGCTGTAAATCGTTGAGGAGTTCCCTCGACTGTATTTTGGCTCCATCATCAGATTGACTCCAGACCTTCATAAAATTGTAGTGCTTTAAAATACTTAATGAAAAAATTAACAAACGCACTAGTTGCCCCTAGGATTTTCGGAAATTGCCCTGGACTTCTCTGGGATGCCATCATCAGATCTTGGTTTCCTTATCATGGAACCATTTGGGAAGTATACCCTTTCCAACAAAAAAAGAATTTTTCAAATCGGTTGTCAAGCGACGGAGTTATGAGCGAACAAACATAAAAAAAAATACAAACATCCGAATTGATAACCTCCTTCTTTTTTAGAAGCCGGTTAAAAATGGTTACGTTTTGTGACCGCGTAATGTTCGGGATTGCATCTCTATTGATATAAAATAACTCGATGGGCGCACGTAAAAAATAGTGCTATTATAAAAAAATACAACAGAATAACATTATGGGTATCAAATTAAATGAAAGCTAATAAAAAGTCGATTCCATTTTTTAACTACTTTTTCTTAATTGATTAATCTTTTAACACAATACTAGTAGTTGTTTTATTATTTTATTCTTTTCAGCTCTTATGTGTGGCAGTCACGTTTTTTCTCTTTCTTACTTATTGATCTATCTCTTTCATTTCGAGCATGACGTCACTGGCATGTCTTATGATTGGCTAATAGTTTCTGCAAGTTGCATTTTCTCTTTCTTATTTATTTATCTATCTCTTTCATTTTGAGCATGACGTCACTGACGTGTCTTATGTTTTCTTAATAGTTATAAGCTATGGTTGTAGTTTTTGCCAAAAATGGTAGAATGTAAAAGGATTCTTTATTATTGTAACCACATGTATTGTAAATACAGTGTAAACTCCATGTAACGTCACTCGATTTTACGACAAACTCCCTGAAGCGTCGAAATCACTTGGCTTTGGTTGGTTTAGCTTGCCTTCCATGCAATGATACACTCTATATAGCATTAAACCCACTCTCAATAACGACAACAATTAAGTCATGAGAAGTACCTTTTAAGTTGCCAAGATTAGTAAAGCGCAGCTGTGTACATTTTTTGTCGCTTTATTACCCTAGCTCGTAATAAACTCGACTGTTCGCTTCATTCATACCGAACTTTCTTAGAAAATTGTTCTTTTGTTTACTAATTGAGATTGTTTGCACATGTAGACTAAGGAAAGTACTTCCTTTATCACCAAGATGCCTCAATATTGCAAGATATTAATAAAATAAGTAAAAAAATACAACAAAATTACTGGTGCAGCAAAAGACGTCAGACAAAAATAACAGACTATACACAATACCGTTCAAATAAGATTGTGTTTTATGTACATAACTACTGACACTAGTCTGAAAGAAGCTTTTTAGGGTTCCGTAGTCCGACAAGGAACCCTTATAGTTTCGCCATGTCCGTCTGTCTGTCTGTCCGCGGCATAGCTGCGAGGTTCTTGATACTAGAAAGCTGAAATTTGGTATGGATATGTATATTGATCACGTCGAGAAATTGGTAAAATAAAATTTTGAAAAATATTTTTTTTAGGGTAGCTCGCTCCCAAACATGTAAAGTGGGGATGAATATTTTTTTCTCGCGTACCCCTCCGTGCGGGGTATCGTTAGATAGGTCTTTCAAAAATATTATGGGTGTGTGAAGACCATTTTTTGGTTAAGCGAGTCATTTGCGAAATATCTAGCTTTTCAGTGCAAATTTTTGTTCGATACGAGTTACCCCCCCTCTAACTTTTGAATGGCTGTACCTAGAAATGTGAGAAAAATCACAGACGTAGTACATGTAATGAAATTACAAGGAAAACTATCACGGCTTAACCGGTTACAGAGTTATAGTCGGCTAACTAAGACCTGCTACGGAACCCTACTGCGCGTGGCCCGACACGCACTTGACCGGTTTTTTTGTTAGATCAAAATGATTAGGCTGATATGATAGGATGATCACAATTCATTAAAGGTGTCACAAAGGGCTTCTGCAAGTTGGCTTCGGCTTCACGTTCGCCTCCCAAGGGTCCGGGACTCCGTTATCCCGTACATGGTAAAGGATGATAATAATTAAGAGTAATATTTTTAGGGTTCGGTAGACGACAAGGTCCGTCTGTCTGTCCGCGGCATAGTTCAGAGGTTATTAGTATGAGAAATCTGAAATTTTGTATGGATATGCATATTGATTACGCCTACAAAGTGGTTAAATAAAATTTTGAATAATATATTTTTTTTAATAGCGTAATTTGCTATGCCGCGGACAGACAGACAGACGGACATGGCGAAATTCCTTATCGGACTACGGAACCCTAAAAATTTCTTTACACCAAACCTTATCATGCAACAAACAAAAACAACTCAAAAGCAAAAAAATATATGCAACAAAGAATGACTATGATCATGACGAGAATGATGAATATGATGATGACGACGACGATGATGATGATGATGATGACGATGATGATGATGACGACGACGATGATGATTTTGACGACGATGATGATGATGATGACGATGATGATGAAGACGACGATGATTATTATGGTGATGACGATAACGACGATGATTATGATGACGACGATGATAATGATGATGACGACAACGATGATGATGATGACGATGATGATGATGACGACGATGATAATGATGATGACGACAACGATGATGATGATGACGATGATGATGATGACGACGATGATTATTATGGTGATGACGATGACGATGACGACGATGATGATGGTGATGACGATGATGATGAAGACGACGATGATTATTATGGTGATGACGATGACGACGATGATGATGATGATGATGACGACGATGATGATGGTGATGACGATGATGATGAAGACGACGATGATGATCATGACGATGATGATCATGACGATGATGATCATGACGATGATGATGACGATCATACTACAAAAAACTTCGCGCTCGCTTCGCTCGCGCATTTGACCGTTCTTTTTTGCATTCTGTGTCTGAGACACATCACTATGAGTATCAGCCACTTCCCTGAGTGTTCAAAGACATCACTCACGATGAGTGTCAGACACTTCGCTGAGTGTTCAGAGACATCACTCACGATGAGTGTCAGACACTTCGCTGAGTGTCATACACATCACTATGAGTGTCAGACACTTCCCTGAGTGTTCAGACACATCACTCACGATGAGTGTCAGACACTTCGCTGAGTTTCATACACATCACTAGAGTGTCAGACACTTCCCTGAGTGTTCAGAGACATCACTCACGATGAGTGTCAGACACTTCGCTGAGTGTTCAGAGACATCACTCACGATGAGTGTCAGACACTTCGCTGAGTGTCATACACATCACTATGAGTGTCAGACACTTCGCTGAGTGTCAGACACATCACTCACGATGAGACACTTCGATGTCAGACACTTCGCTGAGTGTCAGACACTTCCCTTTGAGTGTCAGCAACTTTGCTATGAGTGTCAGACACTTCGCTGAGTGTTCAGAGACATCACTCACGATGAGTGTCAGACACTTCGCTGAGTGTCAGACACATCACTATGAGTGTCAGACACTTCGCTGAGTGTCAGACACATCACTCACGATGAGTGTCAGACACTTCCCTGAGTGTTCAGAGACATCACTCACGATGAGTGTCAGACACTTCGCTGAGTGTCAGACACATCACTATGAGTGTCAGACACTTCCCTGAGTGTTCAGACACATCACTCACGATGAGTGTCAGACACTTCGCTGAGTGTTCAGAGACATCACTATGTCAGGAACTTTGCTATGAGTGTCAGACACTTCGCTGAGTATCAGGAACTTGCTATGAGTGCCAGACACTTCACTATAAGAGTCAGACACTTCCCTTGGAGTGTCAGCAACTTTGCTATGAGTGTCAGACACTTCACTGTGGATGTCAGAAACTTCGCTATGAAATAAAATTTAATTGAAACTGAAATTGAAAATTTTCATAAGCAACTTCAAAATGAGTGTCAGACACTTAGCTATGAATGTTAGCAAATTCGTTGTGGAATTGAAAGACTAGTTATCCGCCAGCGGCTTCGCTCGCGTGGTCTATACGAATTCAAATTAAAAAAATCAGTTTCATGCAAACTTTGCTAGTTGATTTAAGGGTAACCTTTAAATCAACTAGCAAAGTTTAAAAAATACGGGTTTTAGACATTTTTACCGGAGACAATTAAAACAGCAGTATGTATAGTGAAGATAATCTATTTATTACCGACTTCAAAAAAGGAGGTTCTGTATTCAACCCGTATGTATGTATGTCAGCGATTTTCTCAAAAACTACTGATCCGATTTGGATGGAGTTTTAGCTATTTAAATGCATATTCTGCAAGAAAGGTTCCGGTATATAGTATACTAGCTGTTTCCCGAGGTTCCACCTGCATCCCGAGGGAACTACTTAGCGCACCCGGGTAAAAAGTAGCCTATGTTGTTCCTCAGGGTCTATTCTATCTCTGTACCAAATTTCATTTATATCGGTCCAGTAGTTTTGGCGTGAAAGCGTAACAGACAGACAGAGTTACTTTCGCATTTATAATATTAGTAAAGATTCCGATCTGATGAAGATTTTCGGAGATACTAACATCAAAGGCACTACTTTGATCAGGTTAATGTGGAATCCGTTCGAGTCAGTGGCGGATCCAGGGGGGGAGGGCTAAGGGGCTCAAGCCCCCCCCAAAAGCTAAGCAAGGAGACTTATTATGCGTTAAGCAAAATAAAATGTTCTGTGCTTTTTTAGTGTTTCGCTTGATAAAACCTACCCTCACCAGAATCAAGCCCCCCAAACCAAAATCCTGGATCCGCCACAGGGTTCGAGTAGTAAACGTATGATGTAGTGTTAACCGATCGTATTGATGTTGTTATCTAACTGCATCTTTCTTTTTTATTATTATTATTCTTTTTAGGGTTCCGTAGTCCGACAAGGAACCCTTATAGTTTCGCTCTGTCCGTCTGTCTGTCTGTCTGTCCGCGGCATAGCTCCGTGGTTTTTGTTATTAGAAAGCCGAAATTTGGTATGAATATGTATATTGATCACGCTGAGAAAGTGGTAAAATAAAATTTTGAAAAATATTTTTTTTAGGGTAGCTCCCAAAATATTCATCCCTACTTTACAGTAGGGATGAATATTTTTTTTCACTCGCGTACCCCTTCGTGTGGGGTATCGTTAGATAGGTCTTTCAAAAATATTATGGGTGTGTGAAGACCATTTTTTGGTTAAGCGAGCCATTTGCGAAATATCTAGATTTTAAGTGAAATTTTTTGTTCGATACGAGTTACCCCTCTAACTTTTGAATGGCTGTACCTAGAAATGTGAAAAAAATCTAAGACGTAGCACATGTAATGAACTTACAAGGAAAACTATCACGGCTAAGTAGGTTTAACCGGTTACAGAGTTATAGTCGACTAACTGAGACCTACTACGGAACCCTACTGCGCGTGGCCCGACACGCACTTGGCCGGTTTTTTTAAGTAGTTTACTACTTCACGTAGTAAGATATCGACATTTTCTCTCATTTCTTACCTATATGTTGAGTCTTGTAAATAGCAATTTAATAATATTTATTAGTCTGTAAGTCTTCTGTAAGAATAAATAAATAAAGTCTCTAAGCTCTAAAGTAGAAAGCGGAGGTATAGAGTTCATCCTTATTATTTATCTTCTATTGTTGTTTAGTTTATATTTGTTGTAAGAAAATATAGCTTTTAAAAGGTATTAATTTTGAGAAGTAATTATATAAAAATCTTTGCAAGATAACTGTCGCTGGTAAAATACGGGGGCGTATTTTATTTTCGAAATTATGGGTTTTTGTAAGCTTTTCGCTTTCTTATTTATTAGTCTACATATTTCATTTCGAGTGTGACGTCACTTCCTCTTCTGTTTGTAATAAATACCTATAAATAATGAATCTAATATCGGTAGCAGAGTTTTATTTTCTCTGTCTAATTTGTTAATCTCTCTCTTTCATTTCGAGCATGACGTCACTGACGCGTTTTTTGATTGACTAATTAGTTGTTGGAAAGTGTTACTTTTCTCTTTCTTGCTTTATAATCGATCTCTTTCATTTTGGGCATGACGTCACTAACATGTTTTTTGATTGGCTAATAGTTTATGCAAGTTGCATTTTCTCTTTCTTATTTATTTATCTATCTCTTTCATTTTGAGCATGACGTCACAGACACGTCTTTTGATTGGCTACTCGTTGCTGTAAAATATAGTTTTCTTTTTCTTAATTGTAAATGTATCTCTTTCATTTCGAGCATGACGTCACCGACGCGTTTTTTGATTGGTTAATTAGTTGTTGGAAAGTGTTACTTTTCTCTTTCTTGCTTTATAATCTATCTCTTTCATTTTGGGCATGACGTCACTGTCATGTTTTTTTATTGGCTAATAGTTTCTGCAAGTTACATTTTCTCTTTCTTATTTATTTATCTATCTCTTTCATTTTGAGCATGACGTCACTGACGTGTCTTTTGTTTTTTATTAGTTATAAGCTGTGGACGCTGTGGTTGTAGTTCATGCCTAAAATGGTGGAATTTACAAGGATTCTTTATTAAAAAGAACATTAATTGCTGCAAGCTCCTTTTTCTCTTTCTTGGCTATTAATCTATCTCTTTCATTTCGAGCACATGACGTCAGTCGCCACTAACTTAATTTTTATTTCCCTTTCATCTTGTTATTATTCTATTGTACTAAACAATATTTAAGAAAATATTATGTAAGGTACCTAATTGATCCTTACTTTACTGTTGTAAGTGCGAAAATAGCTCTAAGTGTTCCTGTGAAACGGCTGGACTGATTTAGATGAAATTTGGCACAATGTTTGGAGATTGAAGGTGAAGGACATAGAACAGTTTTTTATACATTAATAGCTATATGTACATAAATTGTTTTAAGTGCATAATATAAACAAAATATCATTTCGTGTCAAATGTTATTGTTCTTTCTCCTGCTAATATACATTTAAAACAAAATCTAACAGTCGCAGTAATGAGAACATATTTCAACTCTTTCTTATTTATTTATCTATCTCTTTCATTTCGAGCATGACGTCACAGACACGTCTTTTGATTGGCTACTCGTTGCTGTAAAATATAGTTTTCTCTTTCTAAATTGTAAATTTATCTCTTTCATTTCGAGCATGACGTCACTGACGCGTCTTTTGATTGGCTAATTAGTTGTTGGAAAGTTCTACTTTTCTCTTTCTTTCTATATAATCTATCTCTTTCATTTTGGGCATGACGTCATTGACATGTCTTGTTTTTTAATAGTTATAAGCTGTGGTTGTAGACTTGTAGTTCATGCCAAAAATGGTAGAATTTACAAGGATTCTTTATTAATCAGAACAATAATTGCTGCAAGTTCTTTTTTCTCGTTCTTGCATATAAATCTATCTCTTTCATTTCGAGCACATGATGAACTATTTAGTCTTAATACTCAATACTCAATACTCAATTGTTTATTGCATTCCACAATGTTGCTTAGGTGGTAAGAAGATAGTTTGTTACAATTGTGGACCCTGTTGGACCTTAATTTTAATATCCCTTTCATCTTGTTATCAATCATTAATATCTGATTAAAATTGATTCTATTGCACCAAACATTTTTATTAAAAAACTAGCTTCTGCCCGCGACTTCGTCCGCGTGGAATAGTAACTTTGGGCTATCGCTAACTTTAACCCTCCATTTTGAAACATTTTTCATTGATGCTCCGCTCCTATTGATTTTTGCGTGATGATATATAGCCTATATATAGTATATATAGCTGTTCATGGCACTTATATTTGTGAATTTGTAATATAGTTACACATGCCTCGATAGATGGCGTTGGCCTGTTTAAATTCGAGCTATGGTTTCGTTACATGGCAATGTATAAGGGGCTACGATATTATATTATTAAATGTCTACGTTCTGAGTACGTGGTGTTGTTTTATTGCTATAAAACTATCACGACTCGTCGACAAAAAGGGCTAAGCAGTCTTCATTGACATAAGGTCCTTCGAGCCGGATCGTTTTTTGAAATAAAAATAAAATAAACCAAAGTGCCCTCTAGTCGCGGTAAAAGGAAGAAAGTGTTGCTAGTTGGAAAAAGTGCAAACTCAGCAGAGCGGACGGAGACCAAAGGAAAGTAAAGTTTATTGTGCAGTAATAAAGTGCAAAATAAAACTGTAAGTACAATTCCCTTAAAAAGTGTCAGAGACTTGTAAAATTTTAAAGTTAATGCATGGACTTAGAAAATTTTCAAGATAGTTTAGGACTTAGAATAATTCTTCAAAAAACGACGAGACCCCGAATCTATGCCCGATTTCACCTAGAATTAAAGTGTGGTTAAAACACTTAGAAAAATTTCGAAATATTTTCAAACTATGGAGGCGAAGTTAAGAGTTTTGGAAGACATTAAAAATCGCATTGAAAAGGGACTTATTAACTTTAAAAAGTCTCCCAAAGATAGAATAGATCAGGCATATGTGGAATCTCGATTACAAATATTAGATAAACAGTTTGAAGATTTTACAAAGAAACATGAAGATCTGTTGCTAAACTATGAAGAAAGTGCATTAAAAACAACAAGTTACATTAAAAATGATCTATTCGAAACAGTTACTGATGCTTTTATAACTTATAAGGTAGAATTAAAGAATGCTTTAGGAAAGAAGTCTGTATCTAAAAAAAGTGATGCTTCATCAGACTATGATCAACCGAAAGTGATGTCAATTTCTAGACTACCTAAGATAACAATCCCGGTGTTTAGTGGTAAGTATGAAGAGTGGTCAACATTTAGAGATTTGTTTTTGTCTTTAATTGACAACAATCAATCTCTTGATGATGTACAACGCTTACACTACTTGAGATCTCAGTTGTCAGGTGAAGCAGCACAGCTCATAAAGCACATTCCAATTACTCACGTAAACTATAAAAAATGTTGGACTTTGTTACATAGTCGCTATAATAATAAGAGATTTTTGGCAAATTGTATTCTCAAGCGCCTTCTCAACCAAAAACAAATGACGGCTGTGTCTTCTATAGCTCTTAAAGAGCTTTTAGATACTACAACCGATTGCTTACATGAGCTTTCAAATTTAGGGGTTAAGGTTGACGCTTGGGATATTATTATTATCTTTTTGATTAGCTCCAAGTTGGACGTTGAGACTCGGAAGCAGTGGGAATTGCGGGTAAGTCAATCTTGCGAAGAACTTCCCACCTTTGGGGATTTCCAAGATTTCCTGGAGAAACGATATCGTGCTTTTGAGTTTGTAGAACCTCAGAGCAGTAAATTTAAAGGCGGTTCTCCTAAAGTATTGCACGTAGTTTCAAAATTATCTTGCCCACATTGTTCTGAAGAGCATCTCTTGAGTCATTGCAATAAGTTTACTCAGGAGACGGTTGATCAACGTCGTCAGATAGCTAAGTCTCATGGTTTGTGTTTCAATTGCCTTCGCTCAAGTCATCTTAATGTTAATTGTCGAGTAAATACTAAATGTCGATTTTGTAACAGAAAGCATCATTCCCTCTTGCACCTCAATTTGCAACCACAAGTGGAAGCGAGCACTTCCGCGTCTCCAGCTAGCACACAGTCAACAACATCACAGAACGAGACCACGGCTGAACCTCATATTATAACACATTTTGCGAAAAACTTAAGTAGTCAGGTTCTACTGGCTACAGCCATTATAAAGGCTAAGGCGCAAAATGGGTATTCTCAGGTTTTGAGAGCCTTGTTAGACCAGGGTTCTCAAGCCTCCTTCATTACGGAATCTGCGGTTCAGTTATTAAAATTGAAGAAGATAGCGATTCAAACCACTATCTCAGGTTTAGGTGGAGGTCAGAGTGACTTAACTTCAAAGTACATGGTTCGAGTAAATATTCAGTCGCTACTAGATCCTACCTTCTCTATTCAAGTTAAGGCTTACGTACTAAGCAAGATTACTTCAATTTTACCTGAAAGGAATTTTACATTGGTGGATTGGCCAGAGCTTAATTCTATTGAGTTAGCTGATCCAAATTTCAATAGGCCTAGCAAAATTGATATTTTGTTAGGATCGGAAGCCTACACGAAGGTTGTAAAAGAAGGCTTAATCAAGGACCCTAGGGGTAAAACAATGGCTCAAGACACTTACCTTGGCTGGATCATATCGGGGCAGGTCAGCGATGAAGATGGTGTACCGTCTTGTCATAATGTAATTCTAAGCATGCACGCTAAAATTGAAGAAAATGAAATCCTGAAAAAGTTTTGGGAATTAGAGGCAGAACCAGCAGGTTCTGAAAAGACAATTCTTAGTCCTGAGGAGCAAGCATGTGAAGATTATTTTACTGCTACTACACGTAGAGATGAAGATGGTCGCTACATTGTGAAACTGCCATTTCGGTCCAGTAACACGCCCTGCAATACAAAAGAAGTGGCATTAAAAAGGTTTTACAGTCTTGAACGGAAGCTCGCAAAAAATAGTGAGTTTAAAAGACAATATGCATCGGTAATAAATGAATATTTATTATTAGGTCACATGGAAGAGATTTCCAGTGAAAAAGACAAGAATAAAATTGGCGCTGTTTACTTGCCGCATCATGCTGTAATTCGCGAAGAAAGGTTGACCACAAAATTAAGAGTGGTATTTGATGCGTCAGCTAAGGGATCCGATGGCGTTTCCTTAAATGACACGTTAATGGTGGGACCACCCTTGCAGGCGGATTTACGTCATACTATTTTACGGTGGCGACTACATCCTGTGTGTCTAGTGGCCGACATTGTAAAAATGTATCGGCAAGTAAAGGTAGCTGATGATCATGTGGACTTTCAAAGAATTTTATGGCGAGATGATTCGAAATCTGAAATAAATGAATATAGGCTTTTGAGAGTTACATTTGGGACATCAAGTGCACCTTACCTGGCAGTAAAGGCATTACAGCAAACTGCTAACGATGAAGGTGGATCATATCCATGCACTGCTGGTAGAGTCCTGACAGACTTTTACATGGATGATCTAATGACAGGTTGTCAGACTGTAGAAGAAGCTGTGAAAATCTATCATGAAATGAATGAGCTTTTAAATAAAACTGGCTTTCCTCTGCAAAAATGGACAAGTAATCGAGATGAGTTACTTAAACAAATAGGGCTGGATGCTGGAAGAAATTTGGACATAAAGGAAGATGAAATCACTAGAATTCTAGGACTAATCTGGAATCGTAATACCGATGAGTTCCATTACACTGTTAACTTAACTGGTATGACTTCTTCGTCGTCCCTGCCGCCGTCGTCTGCACCTGAAACCAAAAGAATAGTTATATCAGAGATATCACGTCTATATGACCCATTAGGGTGGATAGCACCATGTATAATTACCGCAAAGGTCTTCATCCAAAAACTGTGGATCGCTGGTCTGGATTGGGATGAGGAGTTATCCGACGAACTTCTAACCGAGTGGCACTCCTACCGTAGTCAGTTGAGTACACTCAACGGTTTTAGAATTCCTAGGTGGCTGAAGAGAAAAAACGATGATGAAATAGTAGAATTGCATGGTTTCTCTGATGCGTCAAGCTTAGCTTATGCCGCGGTCATTTACATCAGGGTCGTCGATGCTAAAGGTGTAGTACACTGTAACTTAGTCACTGCAAAAACGAAGGTTGCTCCAATCAAACAAATTTCTATTCCACGATTGGAACTATGTGGAGCAGTTCTTGTTACCAAATTACTTATAGAAGTAGCTCGGGTATTGGATGTTCAAAAATCCAATTTACATGCTTGGACAGATTCAACAGTAGTGCTGGCTTGGTTGAGTGATCATCCAAGTCGATGGAAAACCTTCGTTGCAAACCGGACTTCAGAAATTTTGAATTCTCTTGACTCCACTCAATGGCATTATGTTGGTACCAAGAGTAATCCAGCTGATAGTGTTTCTAGGGGTACAAGTCCAGCTTCTTTGTTGAACGACTCGCTGTGGAAACATGGACCGTCGTGGTTGCTTGGTGATTCCATAGAATATTCCAGACCCAAGTCCATAATGACTAAACTGGAACAAAAAACGATCATGGTTCATACAACACAGGTAGATGATAATCCTATAGAACGAATATGGTCTCGATTTTCATCGCTTTGTAGACTGGTTAGGACGCTAACGTACTGCAGACGATTTCTAAGATTAAGGGCAAAGATAAAGTTACCAACTTACCTTACAGCTTCAGAAATTGCAGACACTTTGCATTGCTGTCTCAAAGAATGTCAAGGAGTATGGTTTGAGACGGAAATAGAATCAATCCAAGCTGGAAGAGATGTCAACAAAGGCAGTGGTTTATCTTCGTTGAATCCTTACTTAGATGAGAAAGGCTTAATGAGACGTTGGCAGTTGACTCAAAGGATGATTCAATCTTTTTGGAGTCGTTGGTCTCATGAGTATTTAACTATGTTCTTCCAACGACATAAATGGGTCAAACGTACGCTTGATCCAAAGATTGGAGATGTTGTCCTCGTAAAGGAAGACAATTTACCTCCTGCTAAATGGTTATACGGGAAAGTTATCGAATTACATCCTGGAAAAGATAATTTAGTTCGTGTAGTGACGTTATAATGTAAGGACTCCCGAGTCAAACGTCCCACTTCTAAACTGTGTATATTACCTGTTACCGATGATTATTAATGTGTTCATTAGTTTAAGTAGGTATGTATGATGTTAATATTAGTTTTATTTGATGTGAAATATACAGTCCACTAAGTTATGTTGAATTTAAAAAATGTTTTGTTTTGATATGAGTATATTGTTTTGTTTAATTTATGTAGTAACCTTAAGTTCTTATTCCTTTTATTTTTAAGAACTTGGGTAAGTAATTAATTAATCTGTAAAATCTGAACACCAAGGACTTAAATTATCGCTTAAATTACTTATGTTCTGCTAGATACGTCATGGTGGGCGGTTTGAAAGGACTAGGTCCTTGGTGGGCGGTATGTTCATGGCACTTATATTTGTGAATTTGTAATATAGTTACACATGCCTCGATAGATGGCGTTGGCCTGTTTAAATTCGAGCTATGGTTTCGTTACATGGCAATGTATAAGGGGCTACGATATTATATTATTAAATGTCTACGTTCTGAGTACGTGGTGTTGTTTTATTGCTATAAAACTATCACGACTCGTCGACAAAAAGGGCTAAGCAGTCTTCATTGACAATAGCCTTCCTTGATCAATATACATAAATGGGCTATCTAACACTGAAAGAATTTAAATCGGTCCAGTAGTTCCTGAGATTAGCGCGTTCAAACAAACAAACAAACTCTTCAGCTTTATTATATTTGTAAAGACATATTATAAGGTACCCAATTGATCCATACTTTAATGTTGTAATTGCGAAAATAGCTCTATCTAAGTTTTCCTTGTGAACGGCTGGACTAATTTACATGAAATTTGTCATTTATGGAGACAAAGTTTGTAGATTTAAACCTGGGGGAGGGCATAGAATACTTTTTATACATAAATAGCCACATAGATTGTTTCAAGTGCACACGCGATATTTGCTTAATAGATAAACAAATCATGCTGTGTCAAGTGGTTATAATTCTTGTTTCTCCTACTTATTAAACACTAGCTGTTTCCCGCGGTTTCACCCGCATCCCGAGGGAACTACTTAGCGCACCCGGGTAAAAAGCCTATGTTGTTCCTCAGGGTCTATTCTATCTCTGTACCAAATTTCATTTATATCGGTCTAGTAGTTTTGGCGGGAAAGCGTAACAGACAGACAGACAGACAGAGTTACTTTCGCATTTATAATATTAGTAAGGAAGTAAGGATTTAAAACAAAATCTACTATCACAGTCGCTGCAATGGGTGCGTTCCACTAAGCGCCCACAACGATCAAAACGCTCCTTTAGTCGTTCCACATGGCGACCGCGGTCGTTGTGGTCGCGGCGTAAACGTCACTCATGACGTCATGACTTACGCTCACGCGAAGCTCACGACGACCCATCTAGGGTGCGTTCCACTAAGCGTTCACAACGATCACGCTCACGACCGCAGTTTTTCCCGTTCCACTTGCTTGTGAGCGTTACTGTCGTAAACTCAAGTGGAATGGATTATAGAGCGTTTTGAGCGTAGAGGTCAATAATACAAATGGCGAGTTAATAAAAAAAATGCAAAAGATTTAAGAGGTTAGGTTATAATCTGTAAGCCTTGAAAATAAACTTAATTAATTATCGTTTAAATCGATTTATATTGAAAAAATTTATAATTTAATTTTTTGATATTTTATAATAGTGGTGTATTTAATTAATTTACGTTCAAATGTAATTAAAATGTCTTTATAAACTACAATTAA
This sequence comes from Pyrrhia umbra, assembly GCA_963891755.1. NCBI lineage: Eukaryota > Metazoa > Arthropoda > Insecta > Lepidoptera > Noctuidae > Pyrrhia > Pyrrhia umbra. The sequence continues at coordinate 2,011,312 of OY982946.1, forward strand.
TTTTTCTAAACTTGTTTTACATAATTATATTTACCTGTGGAGGCACGTTGAGCATCCGCTGCAGAAACATTTACTTCTACTAATATATCTTTTTCGGCATGAAATAACGTAAGCTTTACGGTCGCCATATTTATGTTTTGACATTTGAAAATGCCGCTAATTTTCTCAACAATCACTTCGACCCACCTTTTTAGATGGGTCGTCGTGAGCTTCGCGTGAGCGTAAGTCATGACGTCATGAGTGACGTTTACGCCGCGACCACAACGACCGCGGTCGCCATGTGGAACGACTAAAGGAGCGTTTTGATCGTTGTGGGCGCTTAGTGGAACGCACCCCTAAAAAGGTGGGTCGAAGTGATCGTTGAGAAAATTAGCGGCATTTTCAAAAGTCAAAACATAAAAAATGGCGACCGTAAAGCTTACGTTATTTCATGCCGAAAAAGATATATTAGTAGAAGTAAATGTTTCTGCAGCGGATGCTCAACGTGCCTCCACAGGTAAATATAATTATGTAAAACAAGTTTAGAAAAATTAATTGTAGTTTATAATTAATATACATGTATACATTTTTCCTTGATTGCCAATAATATAACCTAACTTAAAAAATGATAATTAACTTAGCCTTCTTTAAATTAGTTTTCTTATTGAAAAAAATATTACATACGTTTAAAATTTCACTGATGAAAATTATTAAATATCAAAAAATTAAATTATAATTTTTTTCAATATAAATCGATTTAAACGATAATTAATTAAGTTTATTTTCAAGGCTTACAGATTATAACCTAACCTCTTAAATCTTTTGCATTTTTTTTATTAACTCGCCATTTGTATTATTGACCTCTACGCTCAAAACGCTCTATAATCCATTCCACTTGAGTTTACGACAGTAACGCTCACAAGCAAGTGGAACGGGAAAAACTGCGGTCGCGAGCGTGATCGTTGTGAACGCTTAGTGGAACGCACCCAATGAGAACATATTTTTACTCTTTCTTATTTATTTATCTATCTCTTTCATTTCGAGCATGACGTCACAGACACGGCTTATGATTGGCTACTAGATGCTGCACAATTCTTTTTCTCCATCTCTAATTTCTATGTTTCTCTTTCATTTCGAGCATGACGTCACTGACACATCTTCTGATTGGCTTCTAGTGTCTTCAAGGTTCTATATTTCTCTGTCTTATTACTTTATCTATCTCTTTCATTTTGAACATGACGTCACACATAGGTCTTTCGATTGGCTTATAGTTTATGCAAAATTCTATTCTTCTTTCTCTTATTTACATTATAATCTCTTTCATTTCGAGCATGACGTCACTGACACGTCTTTTGTTTGAGTATTTTAAAAAATGCTAATTAGGTATGTTGGTAGTCAATTGATGGGGAAATCTATCCATACATAAAAAATGCTTTGTCCTAAACAGTCCTGTGACTGATCGTAGAGACCTGAAACTTGGAGGGTGTGTTCTTTGTATGACGAAGGCATCCGATAAGATAGGATTTTCCGAAATTCTACCCCTAAGGGGGGGGGGAGGGGCAAAGTTTGAAAGAAACTGCCATTTTCAATTTAAATTCGTATAGACCACGCGGGCGAAACCGCTGGCGGAAAGCTAGTCTACATAATTATATTATTATAATATACAGACCTACAGCTTCCTTTACATACCTACCTAGTAACAGTGGTTTGTCATAGCAAACAGCCGTTCAAATTTATTTATTTGTAAAGCATTTTTGCATTAGGAATCTTCGGGAAAGGACATTAAATAACCAAAAATAAAAATGTATTTAGGTATCACAAAGTATAAAATAACAATTTATTCTTAAAACAACATATAAGTTCAGCACCCTTGTATCACCCAAAAACTGTAGGCGACTAGGCGAAGTATCTATTAATTATATTTTTTATAACGTGGCCATTAATTTGAGGATCAAGTAGGGTACCTATTTCATTCCTACGAATATTTTGACTGCTCCATAGTTTTGCATTAATAAAAAAACTTAAAATAAACACTACGGTTACTTAGAGACACCGATGTAAAGAAAATTGTTTACAAGCGCTTCAGCAGATACCTAATAAATTATTTTTTCTCTTTTCAGTGTTATGAAAGTTAGTTTTATTAGTGCAAAAATGTTTTTCTTCATTATAATTCAAATTACAATGAAATACCCTATCATTTTCATTTAATCAAAGATTTTTTATTTATTAAAATCTAAATCGTATTACGAAAATACTGATTCCGGCCAAAATAGGTGATGACGACAACAAGATGGCGGCACTGCGTTCTATTGGCGCGCATTCCTTCTCCAGCCATTCGTATTCAGCCAACAAATTCCTATCTTTAAGAATAGGACCGATGTTCGACAGAACTCGAGCATGATAATCGTTGAGGTACTTAATCTGTGAAATAGTAAATATTTTAATTATTAGAATGTATAGAAAAAAACTAAATTGTGTGTCACATGACTTCAGGAAGGTTATATTTATCTCTTTCAAACTTAATCTATCTATCTCTTTCATTTTTAGCATGACGTCACTGGCATGTCTTTTGTTTGCTGCAAAGTTTCATTTTTCTCTTTCCTATTTCATAATCTTTCTCTTTCATTTTATACGTGACGTTATAGACACATCTTCTGATTGGTTTTGAACTTTTGAAGTAACGAATTTATTTGGGTAGCACGGTAGCTCGCCCGCCAAGACGAGCCAAAGGAGCTTTCATGATCTCTAGTAGAGCTAGGTCCGTAACTGGTGCCCTCTTCCGCCCCCCATAAACGGGTCCAGGGGCTTGGGGAAGTCCCCGCCCCCCATGATAGGACCCGAGCCGGCGGCGCGCGTCTGTGTCCACGCGCGCCCCCGAGGCGATGCACGGGGTAGGACACCTCACTACCCCGTGCAGGAGACGAGGCCCGGCAGGACGGGCCGGCACCAGTGCGGGTGGCCCCTCACATTTCATTCAAGTCCCAAAATTTAAAGCATTTTTTTTATTTTTGATTTGATTTGATTTTTGATTGATTTATTGGCAGTAACGGAATCTGGTTGCAATAATTCCATAGAAGACCCTGAAATTATTCCTCCGGGATATCAAATACTACGGTGCGATCGAGCGGATGGTCGGAAACAGGGAGGAGCGTTTTTAGTGGCCACACACCGATATGAGTTGCGACAAGTACAAATCGCGGACGCTTCGATAGACACCTGCATTTTTGAAATGGTTAGTGCGACGGTTTATTTCAAAAATAGATTTCTGTTTTTATGTTGTGTTGTTTACATACCACCAGGAAGTTCAGAGAATGATTACTTGACATTATTTAGATTAATAGAAAAATTATGTGATAGATATGGAGAAATAATCGTTATTGGTGATTTTAATTTGTATTCGTGTCCCGTAAATGTTAAAAATTATTATGAATATTTTGTGTCCTATTGCGAATTCACTCAGAGTAACAACATAGCAAATCATCTAGGTCGTCAGTTGGATTTGGTTCTGAGCACGGGTTTTGGCGGGAAGGTGACAGTAGTGGCGGCCGACGACGCGCCCGTGCCCGTCGACTCGCATCACCCGCCGCTCGCGGTGACCGTGCGCTGTGCGCGGTCACTCCCCGCGCCCGCCGCGACCTCCCCGCCGGCGCCCGCCGAGTCCGTACCGCCCGAGCCCGGCGCGTCCGTACCACCCGCGCCGGCCGCCGCCGGTATACCAGCCGCGCGCAGTGTTCGGCCGCAGTGGAACTTCTATCGGGCTGACTACGAGCTATTATACTCTTTGCTGGCTTCCACTGATTGGAGTATGATTTATGACATGCATGATGTAGAGGATATATTGAATATTTTTTATGATAAACTCAGTGATATTTTAGATAGGTGTGTACCCCGGAAAAAGCTTAGACGTGAAAACTCTCGATATGTTTATCCCGAATGGTACACTTCAAAAATTATAAGCGATATAAAGAAAAAAGCCAGATTACATAAAACTTTCAAAAAAACTGAAAAGGAAAGTGATTATACTGAATTTTCTATGTACAGAGCTCGTATTAAAAAATCTATAGAAATTGCACATAAAGAACATAAGTTTAAAATACAAAATCAATTTTCAAAAGATCCTAAATCTTTTTGGCAGTATATTAGATCTAAACGAAGCAGGTTAAACAAGCAGGTTATTGTGAAAAATGGTCAACATCTTTCTGATGAGGAGTGTGCTGGACATTTTGCGTCGTTCTTTGAATCGGTGTACAATAGAGAACGGCCGCGGCTGGATGCGCGGGCGGCGGGGGCGGACGCGGAAGCGAGCAGTGCACGAGTTCATATCGACACCCTCAGTCTGCATGATGTTAGGGAAGCGCTTATGAAGCTCAAGCCAAAGCGCTCATCTGGCCCCGATGGCATTCCAGCATTTCTGTTTCGAGACTGTGGTAGGGTGCTGGCAGAGCCTCTGCTTCATATATTTAATACTTGTTTAAAACAAGCAACGTTTCCGACTAGATGGAAAACGACGCGAGTTATTCCGGTACCAAAAGGCAAGTCCGGCCCGGATGTTAGTGGCTATAGACCGGTGGCGGTGTTGTCGACACCTGCTAAGGTGTTCGAGTCTGCCATACAACGCTGTGTGCAGGCTCAAGTGAGCGCACAGCTATCGGACGCGCAGCACGGGTTCCGGCCGGCGCGCAGCACTGCAACAAACCTGCTTAATTTCATGGTGAGGGCGGTGCCGGCAGTCGATGCTGGTGTACAGGTAGACGCGGCATATTTTGATTTTAAAAAGGCATTTGATACCGTTGATAATGATGTACTGCTAATGAAGCTGGCAAAAATTGGCTGTACTCAACACCTTTTACAGTTCTTCGCCAGTTACTTGGAAGACCGGCAGCAGTACGTCGACTACAACGGTTTCGAATCCCAGCCATACTACACCAGGTCAGGCGTGAGCCAGGGCAGCAATTTGGGTCCTCTCGAATTTATTTTAATGATAAATGACTTACCAGAGATAGTCAAACATAGTTTATGTTTATTGTTTGCAGATGACCTCAAATTGCTGCTCGAGGTCAGGAGTGCGTCGGACTGTGAGAAATTGCAGGAAGACATAGATAGAGTGGTGGAATGGAGCAATAAAAATAAGCTCTATTTCAACACTACGAAATGCTCAGTGATGACATTTACGCGCGCGAAATCTACCTTAGAATACAATTACATAGTAGATGAAGAGCCGATGCAGCGAGTTTCGCAGGTACGAGATCTAGGAGTACTGCTTACCCCTGATCTAACTTTCCGGGAGCACATAGTTAAGATTTGCAAGAAGGCGTACAGAAACTTGGGTTTCGTGCTGAGACAGTCGCAGGGTTTCACCAACATCACTACCCTCAGGGTGCTGTATGACGCATTGGTAAGGAGTCACTTGGAGCACAGTGCGGTGATTTGGGCGCCTCATGAAGCGAAATACAGTGTCATGCTTGAGCGAGTACAAAATAAGTTTACAAGACACTTGTATTTCAAACTTTATGGGGTGTACCCATTTTACCCGCTGATGTATCCTACACTTTTTGTACTGGGTATGGTGGGGTTCAACGAACTCAGAGTGCGCAGGGAATTTACACTCGCGGTGTATGCGCTAAAGCTCCTGCGTGGGGTAGCACATAACCCGGGTGTGCTGCGTCACCTGCAGCTGTGCGTGCCGGACAGGTACGTATGGAGGCGGCGGCGGCCGCCACTGCTGGCCGTGCCAGTAGCCAGAACAAATCTGTTGTCAAAGACACCCCTCACCCGCACAATACGGGTCCTAAACGAAGTGCATGAGAAAATCGATATATTTTCGTGCAATTTGAGTGAATTCGCAATAGTGTTGTTAAATATTGTTAGTTATAACTAAGTAAATATATATATATATATATATATATAGGTATTTTTATTTTTGTGTAGTCTAATAAATTGTACATTTAAGGTTAAAAATTGTTAGGTTAAGAAGTTATTGTTAGATAAGTTATATTTGAAGTTCAGTTTTGTTTTTGTTATTGTGTATTAGCTGTAAGTTTAATTGTATTTATTCATCTTGTATGGCTAGGGAAACCACTATTGTATTGGATCAGTCTGTAATGATAGTGTGTGTATGTTTAATAATAAATAATAATAAATAATAATAATAATTTTTGTTTTTCTAATATAAATAGTAAATCTTTAGGATAGTGTGTGTAGCACATTTTAATTTTTAATTTATGGGGCATGCGGTGCTAACCTATAAGAAATTGTTATACTAACCTTAGTTTATAGAATATTTTTGTTAAAATGTATCAGTATAAACAATTGTTGGTTGGCCAATAAAGATAAATAAAAGATAAATAAATAACCGTCTGACTTATAAAAAATCTGTAATCTGAAGATTAGCCATTTCTTACCTAATCCATGGTCTTACCATAAATGCTGTTTAGCGTTTATCCTAACTTAAGATAGTAGCTTCAAATCTGCTAGTAGCTTTAATTCTGGATTACGACCAAAAGTAAGGATTAGGTTAGAAATGGATTAGATTACAGGTTTACGTTTACAAGTAATACGGTTACTGACTAAAACCCATCCGTGTTCCTCCAATTACCTTGATGGACTGTGTGAAGAACGACATGGCTAGAAAGTGGGTAAATGATAAAATGATTGCTGATTTACCTCAAAATCAGTTAGCAGGTCTATGTCGAGGCAGGCCACCTGGTGGGGAGCCAAAGATATAGTGTGGAAGCCGACAGCGCCTCTGCCATCGAAGTTACCCACTAAATCTCCCGCCTGTTGAACAAAATTTAAATTTTTAAAACCCCATCGCCGATCAAAAGTAACTAATATTGCGTGGAATGAAACGTCAGGGAGGACGCAAATTTATGTTGCCTGAATAAAAAATTAAACTGAGTTTGTTACATTGAAAAGCATTAGGATTGCTCGACGGGTAACATAAAATCTGGTGTCAAAATAATCTAATCTAATCTAAACTAATAATAAAGCCGAAGAGTTTGTTTGTTTGAACGCGCTAATCTCAGGAACTACTGGTTCGATTTGAAAAATTCTTTCAGTGTCAGATAGCCCATTTATTGAGGAAAGCTATAGGCTATATATCATCACGCTAAGACCAATAGGAGCGGAGCACCACTCTTCCACGCAGACGAAGTCGCGGGCAGAAGCTAGTCTTAAAATAACGATTGAATATAGAAAGTGGCCGTTACTCTTATGTGATCGACATTGTTGTTCATCTCAATAGACTCCATCAGGTCCTCGTGTCGTATACCATATTCACCGACTTCGTAATAACCGGGCTCTGAAAATAGCAAAAGTATTATTAAATAAAAGCGGCCATCTATGGAAAGAATCCTTACTAATATTATAAATGCGAAAGTAACTCTGTCTGTCTGTCTGTTACGCTTTCACGCCAAAACTACTGGACCGATATAAATGAAATTTGGTACAGAGATAGAATAGACCCTGAGGAACAACATAGGCTACTTTTTACCCGGGTGCGCTAAGTAGTTCCCTCGGGATGCGGGTGAAACCGCGGGAAACAGCTAGTATTATATATATCTATACTATCTATACTTATATTATAAAGAGGAAAGACTTGTTTGTAGGGTTTTAACTCAAAAACTACTGGACCGATTTTAAAAATTCTTTCACCGTTAGAAAGCTACGTCTTTACGAAGTGTCATAGGCTATATTTATTTCCAGAAATAATTAGGGATCCCTATTAAAACTTGAATAATGTAACCCAAGGTGTAAAAAAAATGTCTACGCCGGCTATCACTGAAAACCAGCGCTGTGTCTCTGTTTAGTGCATGAGTCACAGCATTATGCTGAGTGATGGTCGTTTTGCGCTGATGTGACGCATATTATATTCCTCATATTACTATTTTTTGTTTATTTTTTTTTTTAATTTATATTTTACTAGCTTTCCGCCAGCGGCTGCGCCCGCGTGGTCTTAATGAATTCAAATTAAAGATGAACCGCTCGACCGATTTTGTGCAAACTTCACATAAACCATCTACAAAATAGTCCGAACAAAGCCTAAACATTTGGTTTGGATAGGTGAGCCCGTTCTTGAGTAATAAAATTACAACGAAAAGTGGCATTGATTTCTATATAGGTATATTGATGCGACACATTTTTGGCGCAAATAATAGTATATTCTTCTTTCTTTCTTTGAAATCTTACCGTTGCTGTACACCATTTTGGGAGCGATACCAGGGTCGTCAGCCGTGGGTCCACTCAGAATCCAGATGGGTCCTTCATGCACGTTCAGGAAATGCCCCACACCATGGCCTGTGCCGTGGCCATAGTTCAGGCCCACGTCCCACAGGGATTTGCGGGCCAATACTTCTATTACGTTACCCTGAAAGAAAAAATATGGATTACTAGCTGTTTCCCGCGGTTTCACCCGCATCCCGAGGGAACTACTTAGCGCACCCGAGTAAAAAGTAGCCTATGTTGTTCCTCAGGGTTTATTCTATCTCTGTACCAAATTTCATTTATATCGGTCCAGAGGTTTTGGCGTGAAATCGTAACATACAGACAGACAGAGTTACTTTCGCATTTATAATATTAGTAAGGATCAGTTTTTCCACCCGTTACCTAAGGGAACGACTTGACACAATCCGATAAAAACCAGCCGTACCATCTATCTATACTAATATTATAAAGAGGAAAGATTTGTTTGTTTTTCTGTTTGTAGGGATTTAAGTCAAAAACTACTGGACCGATTTTAAAAATTCTTTCACCGTTAGAAAAGTAACTGGGTTGTGGAGGTCAGATAGACAGTCGCTCCATGTAAAACACTGGTACTCAGCTGCGTCCGGTTAGACTGGAAGCCGACCCCAACATTGTTGGGAAAAGGCTAGGCAGATATATAAATATCTTTGGACAATTTCACACAGCGTCATCTAGCCCCAAAGTAAGCAACTAATATGCTTGTGTTATGGGTGCTAGCTTAACGGATATACTTCTTATATACTTTTGAAATACATACATATTATACATAGTAACACCCAGACCCGTCATAGAACAGGAACACGGATCGGCCAGGGATCGAACCTGGGACCTCTTGCGTGGTATTCGGCATGTTGACCACTAAACCACTCGCTGTCGAAAGACTTTCTGGTTCTTAAGACATCATCATCAAATGACCCGATGTCAGACTCTTACTGACTAAAACCCATCCATGTCCCTTTCTCAGCCCTTTGTATTCCGGGAGCGCGGTATCTCTTTCAAACGTCCCGCAGCCCCGGCAGGCTATGGCCCAGTGGGAGGGCCCCGTCGCTAATTGCTGACAGCTCTTTGAGGCGCGCGTGGAACAGGAACGCGCCGTCGACGCGGGTCTGGTCCTTGCCGGACGGCGAGCCACCCATAGCTCACCGTCCGCAGCCCCGCGCCTACGGTTGCCGGGAGTTGTCTCGCTGCTCCCGACGCCCGTGGCGTCTCCATCTTATTACACCCTGGACTTACCAGGATCCCCCTGGGCAGGACTGTGGTGGCTAGGCTGATCTGCCCCTTCAGTACCCTGGTGAACGCCAGCCGCTGCTGAGGAGTTGGAGACGCGCTCATGTGGCGGGTCCTCGTGATGTCTGTCGTACCCTCGCTGGTGAACAGGACAATGTTTTTAGAGACGAACAGCCGGTTGCGTCATACTTTTTATCATTTATACTTTATACTTTTACGAAAATCACAAAACATTATATCTTCTATACTTATAATAAATCTGTAGAGAGGTCAATTCTGTACATGGAATATATTTCCAAAATAACTATCAGGGGGTGATTAGGGATCGATACTGATGCCAAAAATCCAAACAGTAAAAATTTTGCCTGTCTGTCTGTATAAACGTTATAGAAACAAAAACTACTCGACGGATTTTAACGAAACTTGGTACAATTATTTGTCATACTCCTGAGCTGGTTATAGAATACTTTTCATCACGCTACAATGTTGGGAAAACGGGAGAAGTTACTCCAGGCTTCCGTCGCGTGTGCAACCTTAATGGTTAAATGGGAAAACATATATGTTTTGTTTTTTGTTATAACATAAATATTCAGACGAAAATCATAAAAAAATAGCAAAATTAATCAATTTTATTCTCCATTTTGGTGCAACCCACTGTGAGTATTTTCGGAAGGCAGTTGTATTTTTTGTTATCATTTTTTTTGCACTAAATAAATGTTTTATCTATCTCTCTAGACATAGCAAACGCTTTCGAAATATGTAAAAAAAAGTCCTTACAAGTATTGCCCCCCTGAATCCACCAGCAGCATATCTTGGGGTGTGATGACGCGCTGGGGCCCCTCGACCTTCGGACTGTAATGAATAATGGCGCCATTTTCTCCGGCACCAGCAATAGTGGAGAAAGATGGCCCCATGAAATTTTCTTCTTCTCTATAAAAAGAATAACGCTTAAATGAAGTTCAATTTCAGCATCGTAGTCATCTGCCTAGCCTTTTCCCAACTATATTGGGGTCGGCTTCCAGTCTTACCAGATGCAACTGAGTACCAGTGTTTTACATGGAGCGACTGCCTATCTGAACTCCACAACCCAGTTACCGGGTAACACGATACCCCTTGGTAAGACTGGTTGTCACTTTCTGGCTTCTGACTACCCGTAACGACTGTCAAAGATCTACAAATGACAGCAGGGACCAACAGCTTAACGTAATTTCCGAGGCACGGAGGAGTCTCGCTATGACAAAGATGGTCACATATCTACGGACCGGCTGACTTTTGACTGATCTCCTCAAAGTATTTTGATTTATCTAAGTTATTACTAGCTTTCCGCCAGCAGCTTCGCCCGCGTTTGCTATACGAATTCAAATTAAAAATGTCAGAGTTTCATACAAACTTTGCCTCTCTTTTTCATCCCCTTAGGGGTAGAATTTCGGAAAATCCTTTCTTATCGGATGCCTACGTCATACAAAGAACGCACCCTCCAAATTCCAGGTCTCTACGATCAGCGGTTTAGGCTGTGCGTTGATCCGTCAGTCATTCAGGACAAGGTATTTTATATGTATAGATATGTCCCACAGCAAAGGCCTCTTCTCATAAAGAGAAGGCGCGCATTCAGCTACATTCGTTTAAACTGAAAGCCGACTGAGATAGTTAAATAGACTATTGTAAACATTTCCTTTTGAAAAGAGTGTCTATGGAGTTTCTTGCCGGTTCTTCTCCATAAGACCCACTCCTTGGAACCATGCAACTAGCTTGACGTTTCGTAAGTGCCTGCAAAGACCTATTTGAAAAAAAAAAAGTTTTTTTTGAGTTTAATAGATGGGAAACGGCTAGGCAGATGGTGATCAGATGCTACTCACCCCCTCAGCTTCTCCATCATATTTGACAGGTCAACTTCCGTGATATTAACCCCTGCGGCGACCTGCGATTCCACCCAGTAGAGCGACCGGACCACAGCCACACCATCTTTGATGTGAGCAATCCTGAAACCCTGGTAATTAGCAGTCATTTTTAATACACCTATAAAAAAATAGAATTTCAATGATGAAAACCCCATGCAATTCGGATCGGTGGTTTTTGAGAAAATCGCGGCCATACAAACATACATATATATGTAGGGTAGGGTCGAACAAAATACAGTTTGAACACTATTAATATTTTATTTTAAATCAATCATCTGAATTTCACAAATCTTTCTCTATCTAACACTTTTGACAACTCTCAATGACATATCAATTATTTTTAAAAATATTAAATCTAAGTAAATAAGTTTTTATGCAACAACCGACACGGCCATCCTGTTCATTCATCTGTCCCAGATGAATCATCTTCGATTGCAGTCCAGGATTTCATAAAATCAGCAGAGCTCGTAGTATTAATTGGACCTTCACTATTTCCTACCTTCTTCACGACGTATCTGTCGTTTCCTTTATTCTTAACAACTTCATACGGTCCTAGAAATTTAGGGAATAATTTGCTTCCTTGCGAAAATTGAGTCTTTTTAATTGCTACCAAATCTCCGATGTTATAATGGTTAGCATCTTTTCTCTTTCGGTTGTAATTTTTAATATTCTCCAATTGTACTTTCTGGATTGACTCTTTTGCCTTCTGTCTAAGTTCTTTTCGATGTTCATCAAAAATCCGTATGTTCTCCTCTTCAATTAATTTATTAAGTTCGTCATCTTTATCTCTAAGTTTTGTGCCAAAAAGTAATTCGAATGGCGTCATTCCTATGCTTCGTTGATAAGTCCCATTCAAACATAATTGTACTCTTGATACTCGACGATACCACTTGGTTGGATCATCGGCGCTAAGCTTACTCAACGCGGCGATGATAACTTGGTGAACTCTTTCAACTTGACCGTTGCCTCTGGGTTGGCCAGTAGTAATCGTATAGTGAGTAATATTCTCATTCTCGCAATAGTCTTGGAAATCATTTGATGTGAATGCGGCATTTCGGTCAGTAATCATTCTTTCAGGCGATCCAAAAGTTTGCTGTTGTAGTCTTAACTTATCCAACGTCTCTGCAGTAGTTAAAGTCTTCACAGGGTAAATCCAAGTAAACTTGGTATAGGCATCTATGACGGTGAGGATGTATTTATAATTTTTGTTAGTGGATGTTAATGGTCCAAGATGATCAATGTGATACGTATATAATGGAGCATCGCCCTTATCTATAGGGTGTAAAAGTCCTTCCATTTTGCCTCTTTTATGGGATATGAGAATGCATTCGACACAATTGTTTATGACCTTTCTTATTTTGTCTTTTAGATTATCAATATAGTACTCTCTTTTTATTAATTCTTCTGTTTTTATTATTCCAAAATGTCCTCGTTCATGATTCTTCCTAATTATCTCATATTGCATTTTCTTAGGTACAACAATTAATCTATTGCCATCTTTCTCCTTGTAGAGTATATCATTTTGTATGATGTAGTCTTGATACGGTTCTTTCTCTAATATTTTCTTCAATAATCGGATATGATTGTCTTCATCTTGAGCTTTCTTTATACGAACTGTAGTTTCAGTGAGGATCAAACAGACGGGGTGTCTGCTTAATGCGTCAGCATGCTTCATTCTTGACCCAGATCTGTGCTCAATAACATAGTCGTATTCTTCTAAGAGTAGAGCCCAGCGTGCAACTCTCGGCGGTAAGTCTTTCTTCTGTAGCGTCATAGTCAAAGCAGAACAATCCGTTATAATCTTAAAATGAATACCGAGAAGGTATACTCGAAATTTCTTTATAGCCGTAACAATAGCCAGAATTTCCAAATAATAACTATTATACTGACTCTCAGCTGGAGTTGTTTTCTTACTCATGTAATGAACTGGGTGAAGTTGATTATCTTTAGGACTCCTTTGTAAAAGAACAGCACCGTAGCCATCAGCACTAGCATCAGTGTGTAGTTCTGTTTCTAATTCTGGATTATAAATTCGAAGAACAGGTGAGCTACACAGTATATTTATATTCTTCAATTCTATAAAAGCTTTCTCGCATTTTTCATCAAACTTAAAAATGGCATCTTTCTTCAACATATCCGTCATTGGTTTTGCTATCAATGAATAGTCCTTAATGAACTTCCGAAAATATCCAGTTAGTCCGAGAAATGACTGAACAGCTTTTACATTGTTGGATATCTTAAATTTAGCAACAGCGTTAATTTTCTCTTCCGACGGTCTTACTTCGTTGTCACAAATAATATAGCCCAAATATTGGATTTGTTTCTTCAAAAAATGGCACTTCTTCCAATTAAACTCTAGACCAAATTCTTCCGCTCTTTTTAGTACTTCTTCTAGTTTTCTTAGCCCTTCTTCTTCTGATTTTGACGGAATAATTAAATCATCTAAGTAGGTGAGTACAATCCCACTAGCTATAAGATCATGAAAGATATTATTGATAAATCTTTGGAACACAGATGGTGCAGTACATAAGCCAAACGGCATCTTAAGGAATTCATATTGGCCTTGAGGTGTAACGAAAGCGGTGTATTTTTGACTGACTTTATGAACTTTAACATGAAAAAATCCATTTTTTAAATCTAACGATGAAAATACTCTCGCTTCTTTCAGTTTGTCAATCTGATCATCTATTAAAGGCAGTGGAAATCTTTCTTTTATAACTTTCTTGTTTAATCGACGAAAATCCATGCACATCCGACGTGTTCCGTTTTTCTTGTCAGCTAAAACTATATTACAAGCGAAATCAGATTTACTCGGTTTAATTATTCCTTTCTCCAGCCATTCTTGTATTTGAGTATTAACTACATCCATTTCTAAAGGTGACAGGCGTCTTGGGTTTTGAAACACTGGGTTTTCATCGGTTAGTATTATTTTCAATTCAACATTGCTTTCTTTTTTCTTCTCGTTAGGGTTATACTCTTCACATAATTTCTTAATCTTATCCTTGTATACAGACTCTTCTATATCATAAGCATCATTATCTTCTTCTGTCAGTAGCGTGAGGTGCATAATCTTTTCCAGATAGACACCATTAGGAGTGAAATTAACTTCATAGTCTTTAAGTATTGGGTTACCAATAATTACATTTACAGGTATCGCATCATCTTCAACTACATGGAACTTGACATCCGAGAAGTAATTTTCAATCTGTACAGTGACAGTAAATACTCCTTCGGTGTAAAGCTTCTTGCCAGCTATGCCTGTTAAACATGTCTTCGTGTCAGCATCGTAATTTGCAATGCCTTCTTTAATCTTCTTGAATTCTGTTGCCGTCATTAGATTGACGTCGCTTCCTGTATCTATTAACGCTATCATTTCTACTTCATTAATCTTTATCTTCTTGTGAGTAATCTTTCCTTCTTCGTCTTTACTTTCAATATTTAAAGTCTTCTTATTTTTATTTTTTGTACATTCTGTCGATTTGTGACCAAACTCATTGCACTTAAAACATTTTACTCCTTTTGGACAGGCAGGTGATTGATGGTCTAAATCTCCACAGTTGTAGCATCTCTTGACGTAATTTGGTTTGCGACTTGAATGATTAGCAGATGAATGACCAGAATGAGAATGTGTAGCTTTAGTAGTTATCTTCTTTCTGAAATCACTGTAGATGTCCAACTTTTTGCGAAAATCTTTTATGTCTGATGCACCATATAAAATAGCTTTATTCGTATCAAGGTCACGAATACCATCAATTACATATTCTATAAGCGCAGCATCTTCAACTTTGCCATGGAGTGCTAATTCCTTCATGGACAGGAAATATTGTTGAATAGTTTCATCATTCTTCATTTTGCGCGAAGCTAGTTTCTTGTGAATAACTGCACTATTAATCTTAGGACCGAATTCTTCTTTGAGTCCCTTCTTCAAACTCGCATAATCTTTAACTCTTCCTAAAGATCGTAAGAACAACTTGGCAGTTCCATCCAAAAGCCTCTTTGCATAAATCAACTGTTCCACTTTAGTCCATTTCATAATTTGCGCGGTATCTTCAAATTCTTCTATAAACGTCTCAATCGGGTAAGTGTCATCTCCAGTAAAAATGGTCATCGACTTCTCCAAATCCTTAAACGAAATCTGTACTTCATACTCCTGCTCATCATCTTCAGCTTCCTTATCATCTTTTTTCGGCGGCATTGTGAAACTTGAATTATTACTCTTAATATCCTTAGTAGAACTTCTTTTAGTCTTAGTACAATATGACAATATTCTTGAAATCATCAGATAATTTCCATCTTTATAAGTCTTCAATAATACAAGTCCTCATTATCCGTCGTAAAAACTACCATTTCTACCAAATTTCATAACGTGACAACATTTCGACTTTGGTAGGTTATTTTTCTAAAGTAGCAACATTTTTATCTGTCATCGGGATAATGACTCAAATTTGAACTGACAGCTTTCAAAAGAATTGTCGGTAAAACAGGTTTTAGCTGACTGATGGCTTCTTTCAAATAATTTCTTTCTTCACTTCTTATGAAAGTCTAAAATCTTCCATCTGATTCAAACTAATACTTATCTCGATCCATCCCGGACGAGCCCCCAAAAAGATGTAGGGTAGGGTCGAACAAAATACAGTTTGAACACTATTAATATTTTATTTTAAATCAATCATCTGAATTTCACAAATCTTTCTCTATCTAACACTTTTGACAACTCTCAATGACATATCAATTATTTTTAAAAATATTAAATCTAAGTAAATAAGTTTTTATGCAACAACCGACATATATACATACATATATATACACACACATGAATAAACGGGTTACACACAGAATGTCCTTTTTTGAAGTTGGTTAAAAATAAATGTAATTAACGTATCAAATTGTGTTGTGTTCTTTTTGTGTATTACCGGTTGCATAAAAAATATGCGGTTACTTATACGTGAAACGGAAGAACTGTCAATCAAGATCTGTCAAAATGGAGGGTAAAATTTAATAATTAACCGACTTCAAAAAAAGGAGGAGGTTATCAATTCGTTTTTTTTTTTTTTATGTTTGTTACCTCATAACTTGCGACTGGGTGAACCGATTTTCATGATTCTTTTTTTATTTGAAAGCTGGTACTTCCCGTGTGGTCCCATATAAATTTTATCACTACCGGTTCAGCCGTTTTATAAATATATCAAAAATAACGATTTATCTCTACTTGCTGATATGCCAAATACTTAGATGATTTGGTTATTTACGGAAAAGTGGTGTATTTATTTTGTTAAGATAGCAAGACCGAGACACTGAAAAGCGAAAAAATAAAAATAAAACTTTTTACAAAAAAATAAAACAGACTTCCAAAAAAAAGTAAAAAATAATTTTTATTTATATAAACGCTTTACGACCAAAACATCGCTTTCGAAGTCGGTGGCGAAATACTAACAATAGTAACTTACAAGACACCGACTTCGAAAGCGATGTTTTGGTCGTAAAGCGTTTAAATAAAAAATATTTTTTACTTTTCAGTTTTTTTTGGAAGTCGGTTTTATTTTTTTGTAAAAAGTTTTTTTGTTATTATTTTATGTTTTTTGTCCCCATGTTTATTATTTATGTTTACTTAACTATTATATCTCTATTGATAACATAAAGAAATATTATAAATTATACGTAAAAGTCATCATCTGCCTAGCCTTTTCCCAACTATCTTGGGGTCGGCTTCCAGTCTTTAACCGGATGCAGCTGAGTAACAGTGTTTTACATTGAGCGACTGTTTTATACGTAAAAGTATAAAATAATAAATGATAAAAAGTATGATGCAACCGCCTATTTACATCCAGTAGCTATAATAATTAAGTAAACATATAACATATGTTCACGCGCAATTTGAGTGAGCCATATCTATGTACTTATAGCTATAGCACTACATACAGTCCACTAATTAAATATTAAAAGTTAGTTCGAAATATATTTTCATACCGTCCACACGTAGTTTTCTTGCAAAATTCCATCACTAATATTCAACCTTATCGTTCTAAACATATGGTCCTTCGAGCCGGATACAGGTGACCGCCCGACGCAAAGAGCGCGCGCGCGAGAACAATAGCATTCCTTAGCGATAAGGATTTCTGTCGTTTATAAAAAGTGGCTAGTTTTGCAAAAAACAGATGTTATATTGAGTGATGAACTTTAAAATCGCATAAGTTACTGTGAGACTTTATGGATTCTGTGTTGTTTTTAGTATTACATTGAGTGAGTGATCGGTTATAACGCGTTTATAATACGAAAATACAAGCTAAAACACACACCTTCATTAGTGCTAAACTTACGGAACTTCGGAAATAACTAGTTATTGAGTTAATTAGCATACGTGTGGAGTGAACTGAATACTTATAACTATGGAAGATCTTCTAGTTTATCAAAACGAGTTATTAGAAAACTTGAAGAAGGCAGAAATAAATTACAAAAAAACGCCTAAAGATAGAATAAAACGACCTTATATTGAAACAAGACTAGAACTTTTAGAAGCGTTATGGAAAGAATTTAGAGAAGGGCACAAAACCGTTATTTTGAAGGTGACTGACGACGAGAAAGAAAATTCTTATTTTGAGGACGATATTTATGAGGTGTTTGAAGAATTGTATGTCAACTATAAATCAATGTTGAAGGAAGCTCTTCAGCAGTTTTTAGAAACATCCACGTCCCGACCCGCTATATGTTCCCAAGCTGGTTCAAACACCGACGTGCAGGATTTCAAGAATAGAGGAATTAAGCTACCCACAATAAAAATACCCACGTTTACGGGAAAGTATGAGGAGTGGCAAACGTTCTACGATTTGTTTTCCACACTTATTCACAATAATGAGTATTTATCTCCTGTTCAGAAACTACATTATCTGAAGAGTAATTTATCAGGAGAACCAGAGGTACTATTGCGCAACTTTTCTACTACAGATGCGAACTATGACGAAGCGTGGAAACAACTACAAAAGCGTTATAACAATAAGAGGCTAATAGGGTACGCCATTTTGAAGACTTTATTCTCGCAAAAGCCTATACAGACAGAATCGGCTAGTCTCATCAAACAACTAGTGGACACTACCTCGACATGTTTGAAAGCATTGAAAAACATCGGCTTGGATTCCTGGGATTTTATTATCAGCTACTTAGTTATGTCCAAATTAGAATCTGAATCGATAAAACTCTGGGAACAAAAAATTAGTACGAGTAATGACGAGCTAGTTACCTGGCCTCAATTACAAGATTTTTTAGAAGCAAGGTTCAGAGCGTTAGAAATGTTGGAAAACACGAAAGTGAAAACCGTGCAAGTCAAACCTTCAACCAAGCCTAAAGTTTTCCATTCTAATGTTGCCAATAACGAAACAAGGCCCGAAATGAAGTGTGCCTTATGTAATGGTGAACACTACATATATTCCTGCAAAAGGTTTGGAGATATGCCTGCCAAGGAAAGACAGGAATTCGTCCAAACGAAGAAACTATGCTTCAATTGCCTCGCGCCATCACACGCCGTGAACAAGTGTCGGCAGTCAGCGTGCTGTAGAAGATGTGGACGGCGACATCATTCTCTTCTGCACTTCGAGAGAGATCAGAAGATTGAGAAACCAAAAGAAGGTGGTACTTCAACTACAGGTATAAATAACGAGTTGTCAACAGGTAAGCCTACTTCTGTAATTAATGAGACGCAATTTGTAACCAACTTTTCGAGTGAACAAATACAATCAAACAGAGTCCTATTGGCTACTGCGAAAGTATTAGTAGAGAGTAGGAATGGTTGCAGATATATTGTGAGAGCTTTGTTAGACCAAGGGTCGCAAGCTTCATTTGTTACAGAAGCGACAGTACAGTTGCTTAATCTTAAGCGTAAATCAGTGAGTGGCTGGGTGTCAGGGGTGGGAGAGAGACAAACACGAATCAAACACAGAGTTTCATTCAATGTTAAATCATGTCACAATCCCAATGAGTCAGTTCAAGTAGAGGCATACGTATTGCGTTCACTAACAACCCTGCTGCCTTCCACTAATTTAGGTATTCCGGAGTGGTCAGATATACAAAGTTTAGAGTTAGCTGACCCAGGATTTGCAACACCAGGGAGAATAGACATTCTCTTTGGAGCTGAGGTGTACAGCGACATCTTAATTGACGGCGTAAGGAAGGATCCTACAAGCAATTTGTTAGCACAAAATACGATTCTAGGTTGGGTCCTGTCAGGAAAGATGTCACGAGAGACTACGTCAGCAGAGAGAAATATTACAAGTTTGCACGTTCAACTTCAAGAAGATGACATGCTTAAGCTATTTTGGGAATTGGAAAATGAGCCCAATACTATACAAAAGAGATTATCAAAGGAAGAAGAAGAATGTGAAGAATATTACAAAGCTACAACAATCAGAGATACGAAGGGAAGATATGTAGTCAAGTTGCCATTAAAAAGGGAAAATTCAGAAGACCAACCTGTTGGGTTAAAGGAGATAGCTGCCAAAAGACTCAAGTTCTTAGAGAAGAAGTTTGCTAAAAATAATAAGTTTCGAGAAGATTACTATAAGGTCATGAATGAATACGTGGACCTTAATCATATGGTTCAAGTACATCCTGAAGATATTGAGAACCCTAAAGCGGTATACCTTCCCCATCACGGCGTAGTAAGAGAAGATAAAGATACGACAAAACTTCGCGTGGTGTTCGATGCTTCGTGTAAGGGCGTTAATAATATTTCTCTTAATGATAATTTACTAGTGGGCCCTAAACTTCAACAGGATTTACGTCACATACTAATGAGATGGAGGACTCATAAAATTTGCATAACAGCTGACGTCATCAAAATGTACAGAATGGTACGTGTAGCCGAAGAAGACACCAACTATCAGCGGTTGTTATGGAGACCATCTCCGACTGAGCCAGTTAAACACTTCAAATTAGAGAGACTGACGTTTGGCACGGCATGTGCACCTTACCTTGCGGTAAAGTCACTACAGACATTGGCAGACGATGAGAAGTCAACATTTCCAGTAGCTGCTAAAATAACAAAGAGTGACTTTTACATGGATGACCTATTGTCAGGATGTGAGACAGAAGATGAAGCTGTTAGTATTTACAATGACATGAATAAACTGTTGAACTTAGGAGGCTTTGAGCTGCAAAAATGGAGCAGTAATAATGAGTATGTATTAAACTATATAGGAAAGAATAAACGAGATGATCACGAACTGCCTCTTAAAGTCAATAGCTTAGTAAAGGTACTTGGAGTTAGGTGGAATCGAGAATCAGACAGTTTTTCATATTCTCTGAACTTACCGGACTTAAATGAAAAGATTACAAAACGACAAATTCTTTCTAATGTCGCTAAACTATATGATCCGCTAGGCTGGATAGCTCCTACTGTCGTTATAGCGAAGATGCTGATACAAAAGTTGTGGAAAATAGGAATAGGATGGGACGACCCTGTAAGTGGAGAGTTACTAGCAGAATGGCTACACATTAGAGAGAATTTGATTCACCTTAAAAAGGTTAGTATTCCGAGGTGGTTACACTGTTCTCACATAACTACCATAGAGTTGCATGTGTTTGCAGACGCATCACAGGCAGCGTTTGGTGCTGTAGTGTATGCTCGAGTGGTCGATGCAGATAAAGTCTACGTAAATTTAATATCAGCGAAAACGAAGGTCGCCCCTGTAGATAAACAAATTTCCATCCCGAGACTGGAACTCTGCGGTGCCGTATTAGCAACTAAATTAATTTTTGAGACTTCTGAAGTAATGAACATACCTAAAGAAAGGTTATACGCATGGACAGACTCGACAATAGTGCTGGCCTGGTTGAAAGGCGGATCAAGTCGTTGGAACACATTCGTGAGCAACCGAGTGTCGGAAATATTAAACATTCTAGACTACAAGCAGTGGGGTCATGTGACTACCGAAACGAACCCTGCTGATTGCGCTTCGAGAGGTTTACAGGTTCCAGAACTGTTGAATAAATCGCTGTGGTGGAACGGCCCAACCTGGTTGTCTGCACGGGATCTAAACATGAATATAATAGAAATTAAGGATACACAAGAAGAAGAAAAGATCAGAGATATAACTGCTTTAGTAAGTGTAAAAGAGGAACCAATTTGGAATAGGTTTTCAAAATTATCCAGAATGTTAAGAGTTATTTCATATTGTAGAAGATGGTTAAAATTAAGGAAAGAAAACAGTCATCATAATAACAAAAAAGAAAATACAACAGAAGAGATGAATGAAACTTTGAACATTTGTATAAGACAAACTCAATATGTGGAATTTGAGGAAGAACTAAAGAATATAAAGTCTCAAGGCTGTGTACTTAAAAGAAGCAAATTACGCAATCTTTGTCCTATTATCGATGATAATGGAATTTTAAGAGTCAGCGGGCGTATTCAAGAATCGAATGCTGAATACGATGCACAGCATCCTATAATTATACCTACTAGGAGTCACCTTAGTAGACTATTAATTATTGATGCTCATCAAAACACAATGCACGGAGGGCCCCAAGTAATGTTAAATTACCTGAGATCAAAGTACTGGATAATGAGAGCCAAGGATCAAGTAAAAAAGTATTACAGAGAATGTGTTACCTGCCTAAGGTATTCAAAGAATAATTCTGTACAATTAATGGGCCAGTTACCAGAGGTCCGAGTGAAACCCAGTCGACCTTTCAGATCAGCTGGTGTAGATTACGCTGGACCCATTAATGTTAGGTTTTCACCTGGCAGAGGAGCGAAAGCTTATAAGGGTTATATTTGCCTTTTCATTTGCATGGTGACCCGCGCCATACATTTGGAGGCAGTCACAGATCTGACCTCCAAAGGATTTATTGCAGCTTTTAGGCGCTTTACAGCAAGACGAGGCCATTGTCAAGACCTTTATAGTGACAATGGCACAAATTTTGTAGGGGCAGACAAGCAACTAAGGGATTTATTTGATACGGCTAAGTCTTCTTTACCAAGCGAGATAGCAGAGTTGTTAACTATAGAACGCACTACGTGGCACTTCATACCTCCACATGCGCCTAACTTTGGAGGTTTGTGGGAAGCCGGGGTACGCAGCACTAAAACGCATCTTAAAAAAGTAATAGGTGATAGTACACTCACCTACGAGGAACTTTCCACTGTGTTAGCACAAGTGGAAGCCTGCCTAAATTCACGACCTCTTACTGTTTTAAGTAATGACCCCAATGACCCTCTCCCCCTGACGCCCGGACATTTCCTGGTTGGTGAACCTTTATTAAACTTAGCTGATGAGAACGATACTCTGTGTAAAAATATAACTTACCTGGAAAGATGGAGGTTAGTCCAGAAAATGGTCAACGATTTCTGGAAGAGATGGCATAAGGAGTACCTTGTTAATCTTAATAAACGATATAAATGGAACACAAAACAGCCTGATCCAGAAATCGATGATATAGTTATTCTTAAAGAGGATAATATTCCACCTAGCAAGTGGTTATTAGGTAGAATTGTGAAAAAACATGTCGGCCCTGATAATTTTACCCGTGTTGTCTCCGTTAGATGTAAAAACAATATCTTAAAACGTCCTGTAAGTAAAATATGTATCTTAACTAAACAAACTTAAATCTAAGCACTTAAACTAAATAAAACTTAAACTAATTACAAAAGGATACTTACCTGAAACATTGTCGCGGTTACTGTTACTTGTCTATATCTATAAAATAATTGAAAGTTTAGATTACTTACTTACCTTACTGCGTTACCTACTTACCTCATGTTACTTTATTTTTATTGTTAAGAAATACTTACATATTTTTTGTTGTGTAAACCGTAGTTAAACGATTAACTTTGTATAGGTACTTACTTATTATAGATAGTGTAATTGATTGTATTCGTGAACCTTATAAGTGTGCCTAGTACTTTACCTTTAGTTGTATTATCTTGACTTACCTTTGTTAAATTGTTTATTTCGTTAATTTACGTTAAAGAACTCCGTTCTTGGGGGGCGGAATGTTCACGCGCAATTTGAGTGAGCCATATCTATGTACTTATAGCTATAGCACTACATACAGTCCACTAATTAAATATTAAAAGTTAGTTCGAAATATATTTTCATACCGTCCACACGTAGTTTTCTTGCAAAATTCCATCACTAATATTCAACCTTATCGTTCTAAACACATAAATATTAAGACGAAAAACATAAAATAATAGCAAAATTATTCAATTTTATCCTCCATTTTGACAGATCTTGAATGACAGTTCTTCCGTTTCACGTATATGTAACCGCATATTTTCTTGATACAACCGGCTGTAATAGTTACTACGTAACCTTTATACTAAAAAACATAACCCCCCTTCTGTCGCAGTCGGGTAAAAATATAGTGTGTTACACCTCTAGAGCGACGGACAAGCGTTTCGACAGAAAGTGAAGAAATTGGTATATTTCGTTTCGTTGACTCACCTCTAGTTCAACGTGATTCTTGACGCATTTCTTCAGGGCGACGGGAGATATTGACGTCGAAAGAATTCGGGCCGGACCATCCTGAAAATCGAAATGTAATTAATTATATGTATATATGGAAAAAAATCTAAACTGTTTTTTTGCAGCTTATTCAACCGATTTTCGAGTTAGAGTTCTATTCCGTGCAAATAATGATGGCGTTGAAAGCAAAAAAAATGTTTCCAGTCACTCTCAACATAATATAGATAGACTCCTGCACTTGTTTTTTTCTTTTCAGTTGTTTTGCAGTCGGGTTTTTTTTGTATTTTTTATTTTTTATTTAAGGTTTTTCAGTTATTTTGTTATTCTAATTACAACGTGTTGCATAAAACTTTTATGTGTATACATTTTTGGAATCCTTACTTGATATAAGGATTTCAAATAACGACATCTTTCAAGCTAAAATCTATCGAGCCGTTTAGGCCGCAGAGCGTGTCAAACAATTATACATACAAATATTGATGATATGTGTCTGCCTAGCCTTTTTCCCAACTAACTAGGTTGGGGTCGGCTTCCAGTCTTAACCGGATGCAGCTGAGTACCGGTGTTTTACATGGAGCGACTGCCTATCTGACCTCCACAACCCAGTTACCGGGTAACACGGAACCCCTTGGTAAGACTGGTTGTCACACTGACTGTCAAAGATGTACAAATGACAACCGGGACCAACAGCTTAACGTGCTTTCCGAGGCACGGAGGAGTCTCGGTATGACAAAGATGGTCACCCATCCACGGACCGACCGCGCCAAGCGCAGCTTAACCTTTGATCGGTCGAACCGTGCGGCTGTTACTTAGCCACGAGCTCCTCTATACATACACATACATACTCTCAAAAAACAAAACACTTCTTCAGACGCAGTCGGGTTAAAAGTGCTGATTTTCAGCCTACTTTGAATAAATTACTTTTGAATTTTGAAGTGAAATCACTGGAAAGAGCTAGCGAAAAAATACATGTTAAAACTTACCTCAATGGCTAACACGACAGCGTGGCTAGCTTCATCTGACAGCCAAATGGTACCTCGTTCACCCAGTTCAGTCTGAAAATGGCATTAAATAAAAAAATCAACATCTCCGTTACATATATTGACCATAAAAAACTTTTTTACAACAAAAAAAATCAACCGACTTCCAAAAACATTGTAAAAACAGAAAAAATCATAGCTCTAGAAGTCGGTTTTTTTTTTTATTATCTACAAATTAAGTAGGCTACTGTTGTTTGTCTTGATTCTAGCAAAATATCATCATGTCTTTAAAGCGCGGCGGAGCAAGAATTGTTCATGCAAACGTAATACCTAAAATCATTTGTAAGTTTAGCATATTACCACCATATTATACTGATATTCGTATTTAGACCGTATTTATCTAGGTTCTGAAGTTTTTTTTTTTTCAAAATACAAATGGCAAATTCTATTTAGCACATTATTACAGCGTAAAAGACATGTTTTCTTATTGATTTTTCTCTGTTATAAACAACAGTATCTATAATATTGTCGTAGCAGGAACATAGTTCATATTATCAAGTTACAAATCAACGAAAAAATAATGAAAAATCATCAAATTTTCATCCTTTTTTTTTAAATTATTCTGCACTTAATAAAATCCGTATTAATAAACATTACTTACCGACAAAGTTCTGAGATAGTCGAAAATATAAGCGTAAGGCTTCGCTTCGAGAGATACGCCTTCTGAAGCGAGGTGGGAGGAAATATCACTGGCGAGAACTCCTTGATCCCAGAACAGGATAACAGAACCCAAAGCATTCTGAAATTAAAAATAAATAAAAAAAAAACCCTACGTAAAAATGCCTTACATCATTTTGGAAAAGGAGCTGATACTCTTACACTGCTGGACCGAGGTATTAATCAAACATAGCTAAGAACCAACGCAAGGAAACTGGCTTTCAAATGAAAAAGCCGCATCGAAATCGGTCCATCCGTTTGAGAGCTACGATGCCACAGACAGATACACACACAGACAGACAGACATCGACGTCGAACTTATAATACCCATATTTTTTCGTGGGGGGTTAAAAGGTCACATTGGTACTTAACCACTAGGTCACTAACACAATAACATTATTTTATTGGGTGAACCTTCAATATTTTGCTGTTTGGTTTCCGAATCGTCATTACCCTCATCACCAACTGGCGTTTAAATTGTATAATTTACAAGCTTAAATTATTATCTACACTAATATTATAAAGAGGAAAACTTTGTTTGTTTGTTTGTTTGTAATGAATAGGCTCAAAAACTACTGGACCCATTTTAAAAATTCTTTCACCATTCGAAAGCTACATTATCCACGAGTAACATAGGCTAAATTTTATTTTGGAAAAAAAATAGGGTTCCGTAAGATATTTGGGTTTTCTACCACTATTCCACGCGGACGAAGTCGCGGGCAGAAGCTAGTGTTAAATAATGAAATAGATGTAGATAGACTCTTAATATAGATAAATATTGCATTTTATATACGAATTTCATTATTACCATAATGAAATTCGTGTGCAGAAGCGAACAGCGTGGAAAAATCAACCGCATATTTTTGAAGAATCACCCTATTGAGACTAGTTTGTCAGGCTATTACGAAAAAACTGCTCATCCGATTTAGATGAAATTTCATATGGAGATAGATTCACACCTGGGGAAGGATATAGAGTATATTTTATCCGGGTGCGTGTATAGTATCCCTACTACCCGTGCGAAACCGCGGGAAGCATCGATCACACAGCCTCTAGTATCAAAATATGGTGTGTTTCAAAAACTTACCGTTGTTGGGTTGGTCCTAATAATTAGATAGGAAAAGAATACAGGATTGAACGGGATATCCGAACCGCGAACGTTCAATGTATCTGAAAAATAGAGAAAAAACGCTTTTTATAGCATCTGGCTCCATCATCAGACCCTCATTACTAAACCATTCTATTGTACTCGTCAAAACTAATCATTTGAGCCCAAACTCGAGGGGTTTGCTAGTAGCCACTGAGGAGTTCCACTAACTACCTCCAGGCTCCATCATCAGCTCCAAAATCCCAAATTATAGTATTGTCATACAAACTACATATGCATACCAAGTTTCATTTCGATACGACGGTTAGAAGCTCGTTAAAGAGGAGGTCTTTGCTACGTAACAGCCGCACGGGTCGACCGTTCAAAGGTTAAACTGCGCTTGGCGCTGTCGGTCAGTGGATGGGTGACCACCTATGTCATAGCGAGATGCCTCTGTGCCTCGGAAAGCTGTTGTTCCCGGTTGTCATTTGTAGATCTTTAACAGTCGTTACGGGTAGTTAAAAGCCGGGAAGTCTGACAACCAGTCTCACCAAGGGGTACCGTGTTACCCGGTAACTGGGTTGTGGAGGTCAGATAGGCAGTCGCTCCATGGAAAACACTGGTACTCAGCTGCACTCGGTTAGACTGGAAGCCGACCCCAACATAGTTGGGAAAGGGCTAGGCAGATGATGACGCTGTTAGATACAAGTTGAGCTTATGTTAACATATTAAAACATAGATACTCTGTAGAAACGGGCTCGTAGCTAAGTAACAGTCGTGCGGATAGATAGATTAGCAATGTAAAGCTGCGCTAGCCGCGGTCAGCCCATGGATGGGTGACCGTTTTCTTAACAAAGGGAGAACTCTTCGGGCCTCGGCTCGCACGTGTCGCTGTCGGTCCTGCTTGTGATCTCTCCCCGGTCGTGTCGGGTTGTGTCCCTGAGGACTGTGAGAGTGAGGGAATAGAGAGTGCACCTGTGTCTGCAAGCGCGCGTGCACTATAATATCTCCTGCGTACCTGGCTAGTCTACATTGAGAATGAGCGCCGTGACCGAAGTCGGTCTGGGGAGATTATTAATCTGACATTACCCTTCTTCGACAGTCGGGTTAAAAGATGATAAGTTTTATTTAATAAACTTACATGCAATATCGTCCAACGCTGTAAGTAACAATACAGAGGCGCCTCTTGTGTTCATTTGTTGAACTAACTCTGAAATCTTTTCAGATGACGCTTGACCTGTAAAGAGGTTTTTTATATCAAGGCAGTTACCAGAATTGTGGTGAGATCATTTAATGCCATTATATTTTTCGTAAGATCAAATAGTACAGACTATACTATTTAGCGTTTCAAGTACGCACGGGCTAATGGCTCTATAAAAGCCGCACTTTTCAAAGTTAAGCTACAGTCCATGGATGGGTGAACATCATTTCATAGCAAAACTCCTCCGTGCCTCGGAAAGCACGTTAAGCTGTTGATCCCGGCTGCCATTTGTAGATCTTTGACAGTCTTTACGGGTAATCAGAAGCTAGAAAGTCTGACAACCAGTCTTACCAATGGGAACCGTGTTACCCGGTAACTGGTAAAAAGTAAAAGGTGGTAAAAAGGTATCGTTTTACAAAATAACTGGGTTGTGGAGGTCAGAAAAGCAGGTGTTCTATATAAAATACTGGAATACAGCTGCATCAGGTTCTTCTTATCGTATGAGCTGCAGGCTACCAACCTAACAAGCCCTAGTGTCAGAGTTTTCTCAAATCCACCTGACGGCCTCTGACATGGAATTGTAACAACGACTGCTATCAAGATAGCAGCCGGGGACGACGGCTTCTAACATAGTTGGGGAAAAGGCTAGGCAGATGGATACTTACCGGTATACTGCAGAGGTAACGGCAGCAGGTCTTCATTCAATCTGTCCGGAGGGTCATCATTGAGCCTAGTCCTGGCTATGTCTACCAGGTTGTCATAAATCGCTAGGAGTGTTATGTTCTCTGCTGCTAGCGCCGTCTACAATGAATAAACTTAATTTTGAGGAACTTTGCAACAAGCTTTTGTCCTTAGTAACTAATAGGCTTAAAAGAACGGCCCAATGCGTGTCGGGTCACGCGCAGTAGGGTTCTGCAGTACATTTTAGTTAGTCGATTATAACACTGTAACCGGTTAAGCCTACTTAGCCGTGATAGTTTTTCTTACAAGTTCGTTACATGTGTTATGCCTGTGATTTTTTTAACAAAAATTTGCAAAGTCTGCCGCCCTCAATCGAAAAGTGGTCTTCACACTTCATTTATGAAATACCTATCCAATGATACCTCACATGATGGGATACATGAGAAATAAAATATTCATCCCCACTTTGCGTGTATGAGTGCTATCCTAAAAACAATATTTTTCATAATTTTATTTTACCACTTTATCGGCGTGGTCAATATACTGTACATATCTATATACTAAATTTCAGCTTTCTATTATTAAGAACCTCTGAGCCATGCCGCGGACAGATCGACAGACAGACGAATATGACCTTATCGACTATGGAACCCTAAAAACAACAGAATTCTAAAAACATTGAAAAGATAATTTACTTTCCGCTAAAAAGCTTGTGAACTAACAACATCGCTCTAGAAGTCTATGTCTCTATTCTCTAAGTAACTGCTGTCAGAATTTTGGAAGTCTGTTCAAAATACTCACTTCCAAAGTTGTCCAAGCGCTCCTGGTGTACGTGGTGGGGTCCACGGCCACCACTGAGTCCGCCATGTTGTTGACCAGCCACGTCTGGAGAGAGACATCAGTGCCTGCAAACAGAATGGTGCCAATGAGGGATGGCAGATGTGAATCAATTATAGGCACTTGTAGTACAAAATTGCAAACAAATGCAAAGTCAATTAAAAAGAAATGTCAGTTTAATTCTTAAATCCAGTCTGAGGCCTGAATCCCACTCAAGGTAAGCCTACTTAGCCGTGAAAGTTTTCCTTGTAAGTCCATTACATGTGCTACGTCTGTGATTTTTTTCACATTTATAGGGACAGCCATTAAAAAGTCAAGAATCTCTGAGCTACGCCGCGGACAGACAGACAGACCGACTACGGAACCCTAAAAAGGCATGAGCATTTATCACCTCGCTTGCTCAAGGCGGATTGGAGTTTTCAGACATTAGAAGTCCAGTGGCACAGCCATTGCTACGGTAAGAACCCCCCCCCCATTTCGCCATTTGCGGGCGCCATTTTGAAAATCTATATCACTACTACAATTTAGACAAATCCAACGACACCTCATAAGTCAAAAACCGTCCAGCCGTTTGGGCTGTAGGGTGTGCCAAAGAAATGGACATACATACATACACTCGAAAAACATAACCCTCCTTCTGTCGCAGTCGGGTAAAAAGAAGTTTATTTACTTAAATAGCGTCTCACCCTGCCTCATCAATTCCCACAGCTCGCCATCGACTTCAACTTCAAACTGCGTCCAGTACCTGGCGTCGGTCCACACGAGCGCCCTGGTGGCCGTCACCAGAGCTGTTCCCGAAGACCCTCGGAGACCAGACAGCCACTCGCGACGAGCATCCGCCGGGGAGATATATTGTGACTGAGAGAACAGGGTTCATCATCATCATCAGCCTATATACTGTCCCACTGCTGGGCACAGGCCTCTTCTCATACAGAGAAGGCATGAGCATTGATCACCACGTGCGCTCAAGGCGAATTGGCGATTTCAGACTTTTTAAGTCCAGGTTTCCTCACGATGTTTTCCTTCACCGTTAGTCAGTGGTGTCTAAGATATACTTAGAAAGTACTTATGACTTTAGAAAAGTCACATTGGTACTTGCCAGGTTTCAAACCCGTATACGAGAAGCAGGTGCCTTAACCACTAGGCCACCACGACTTCCAGAACAGGGTTATTAGTTGGTTATATCAAGAAGCTGTAGCTATAAATTGGAAATACACTTAGCAGGTAGCTGGTGCCAAAAACTGGCTGCGTGTCGGGCCACGCGCAGTAGGGTACCGTAATAGGTCTTAGTTAGTCGACTATAACTCTGTAACCGGTTAAGCCTACTTAGCCGTGATAGTTTTCCTTGTAAGTTCATTTCATGTGCTACGTCTGTGATTTTATCACATTTTTAAGGACAGCAATTCAAAAGTTAGAGGGACGCTCGTATAGAACAGAAATTTGCACATAAAAGCTGGATACTTCGCTTGACACGTAGCTAGATTTCGACAGACGGACATGGCAAAACTATGTATAAGGGTTCCTTATCGACTACGGAACCATAAAAACGAGAACTTGTGGTTTCAATCATCCTACTAATCTATCTATACATAAAAGGCTTTGTCCTA
Source organism: Pyrrhia umbra (assembly GCA_963891755.1). Classification (NCBI taxonomy): domain Eukaryota; kingdom Metazoa; phylum Arthropoda; class Insecta; order Lepidoptera; family Noctuidae; genus Pyrrhia; species Pyrrhia umbra. The sequence goes on from OY982946.1 coordinate 2,042,225, forward strand.
AATGAATGACGGATCAACGCACAGCCTAAACCGCTGATCGTAGAGACCTGAAACTTGGAGTGTGTGTTCTTTGTATGACGTAGGCATCCTATAAGGAAGGATTTTCCGAAATTCTATCCCTAAGAGGTGTAAAAAGGGGGGCAAAGTTTGTATGAAACTCTGTAATAAGACTATAGGACTTACATTGTGTGCATCAGCTGTAGGTACGATGTACGCGTCGACACTCCTGTCGCTCATCACTGCCCTGACCGCCGCCAGACGGTCGGCTGCCGCCTGCCTACTCATTTTGGTTGATGGCCACACATTCACTGCAAATTAATTAAATTTAGAAATTTGGAATTGTCAAAGTGTTAGCAATGAAGATGCCATCAAGAACATGTCTATAAATTAAAAAACCGGCCAAGTGCGTGTCGGGCCACGCGCAGTAGGGTTCCGTTATAGGTCTCAGTTAGTCGACTATAACTCTGTAACCGGTTAAGCCTACTTAGCCGTGATAGTTTTCCTTGTAAGTTCATTACATGTACTACGTCTGTGATTTTTTTCACGTTTCTAGGTACAGCCATTCAAAAGTTAGAGGGGGGGGTAACTCGCATCGAACAAAAAATTTCACTTAAAATCTAGATATTTCGCAAATGACTCGCTTAACCGAAAAATGATCTTCACACACCCATAATATTTTTGAAAGACCTATCTAACGATACCCCACACGAAGGGGTACGCGAGAAAAAAAATATTCGTCCCTACTTTACATGTTTGGGAGCTAACCTAAAAAAAAATATTTTTCAAAATTTTATTTTACCACTTTCTCGGCGTGATCAATATACATATTCATACCAAATTTCAGCTTTCTTATGACAAAAACCACGGAGCTATGCCGCGGACAGACAGACAGACAGACAGACAGACAGACAGACAGACAGACAGACGGACAGAGCGAAACTATAAGGGTTCCTTGTCGGACTACGGAACCCTAAAAAGTATAACCGACTTAAAAATAAATTTAGTTGAAACATTTCTCAAGAAGTCGGTACACCATCATAGGACACCGTAGTTGCTGTGTCCAGGGGCGGCAATTGGACACTGTCACCGGTCGCTACTTCTGCCCACAATCCGTTGCTGGTATGGAGGAACACTGTGCAGGGTCCCTCCATTGAAAAGGGAGGATCCTCCGGCCAGGCGGGTGATATTGCCTGGCGGGCTACTGCCCGATGGTTGATGTCGGGATGTTCTATATGCTTTAATTCGCTCGAGAACTCTGCTTGCGCGATGCAGGAATCTTGTCTTCGTCGTTCTCATGTAGCGAGATAGGTGTCGCTACACTGATTTTCTGTCAGTCTCACGATGGACGTCGATGAAGAAACATTTGTGATCGATGTCCGTAACTCGAAACTAAAAGTTGCGTGTTTTTGATACGTGTTAAGTGGAAGTAACTGGACACAAAAAAAAATTGGGACTGGGTGATTTCAAAATTGTTCTCTTAGATTATATACATGTCTAGATGGAGCGTCAAGTGCGCGCAAACGTGTCAAAAAGTGTCAGCCAACAATTAGCTCACAAGTGCTTACCCGCCGATCAGTACAGTACGTAACCGTCGGTAAACCTTGTCGTAATTAATAAGTCTATTATTTTTATGTGATTTATGAGAGAATTGTAGTAACTGTTATCATTATTTACACACACAGAGACGTATATGCACAGTGTAAAACGACGCCTGCACGCAGACATGCTTGAAATCGTTGACTCGTTTTGTTTGTTATGATTGTAGCGCGACGCTCCATCTAGACATGTATATAATCTAAGCTTATTCTATAGAAATCAAATGTTCATCATTAGCTTGTATCAGACACAAGACGCAAAAGTGTCCACGTCTGAGCCCTACACACTTACTCAGTGTGTTTTTGCCACCGACTTGTACGCAAAAAGTTGTCACAAATACACAATATCGACTAAAAATATGGGAGAATATGAAATTATTACTTTTTTAAATAAAGGTACTTTGATAACCGGCTGCTTTTATTGTTTTGTACGACTACCCACATCGTGCCACTGACAGGCGAGCCATGGTATAAAAGGGCGCACACGACGCTCGACCGTTCAAAGTTAGTGTAATCTTGGCTGGAGGCCTTAATTTAATTAATTAAATTAGGACCTCGCCACATTGCCCGGTTAAGCAGGTCGAATGCTGTTAGAAGCACCCTGCAAGAGATCATGTAAAAAAAAAATCGACCGTTCAAATTTCGTTTGGCTTCGGAACTAGCAGGACACCACTGTATGGTCAGGTATGTGTTCTTTTAAGTAACTCAATTGCTTTTAACATTATGAGCCTTATTGCTGTGTCATTAATGTTCTTTTACAATGTGATCATGCTTTAAAAGTTATATATATGAGACTATAGTACTAGCGGCCCGTCCCAGCTTCGCACGGGTAGCCTATGTTACTCAGCGTGAATGTAGCTTTCCAATGGTGAAAGAATTTTTGAAATCGGCACAGTCGTTTTTGAGTTTATTCATTACTAACTTCTGCCCGCGACTTCGTCCGCGTGGAATAGTGGTAGGAAACCCAAATATCTTACGGAACCCTATTTTTTTTCCAAAATAATATTTAGCCTATGTTACTCGTGGATAATGTAGCTTTCGAATGGTGAAAGAATTTTTAAAATCGGTCCAGTAGTTTTTGAGCCTATTCATTACAAACAAACAAAGTTTTCCTCTTTATAATATTAGTGTAGACAAACATACAAATCTTTCCTCTTATAGTAGTGTAGATTGTAAATCTAAATTTTCGAGTGCTTACCGTAAGTTGGAGAGTCCGGCTCTGCAGAGTTATAATACGGTATATGTCCACATGCGAAACCTGCTGACAGTCTGTAAAGTAGTTAATAATAACAATTATGTACGTAGGTAGTTAAAAAAACATGATTAAAAACACAATTAGGTCTTTTATCAATCCGCTTGCTATTTCTCACGGTTTCACCCGCGTCCCGTGAGAACTACTTAGCGCATCCTGATAAAAAGTAGCCTGTAACAGTCTCTAGGGTTCCCTCTATCTCCGTACCAAATCTTATCCCAATCGGTTCAGTCGTTTTATCGTGAAAGCGTAACAAGCAAATTCCTTGCGCATTTCTAATATTGGATTAGGATTCGACTCGTCAAAACAAATTTGACTGCATCATGTTCGATTCCCAGGTGGAGGGAATTCACAAAGCAGCTCTGAGTCAAGAAGATGGTGGAGTTACACCCCCGTGCCTGGAAGGGTTAGTTAAGCCGTCGTCCCTGGCGGCTATCTTGATAGCAGTTGTTGTTACAATTCCATGTCAGAGGCCGTCAGGCGGATTTGAGAAAACTCTGACACTAGGGCTTGTTAGGTTGAACCTGCAGCCCACACGATGAGTCGACAAGAAGACTCCAAGCAGAGAGTACCACTATACACTTGACGGTTGTTATTGAGTCAACATCATCGGCTTGTTTACTATCCCACTGCTGGGCACAGGCCTCTTCTCATACAGAGAAGGCATGGGCATTGATCACTACGCTTGCTCAAGGCGGATTGTCGATTTCAGACTTTTTAGTCCAGGTTTCCTCACGATGTTTTCCTTCACCGTTAGTCAGTGAAGTCTAAGATACTTAGAAAGTACTTCAGAAAAGTCACATTGGTACTTGCCAGGTTTCGAACCCGCACACTCGTACACCAGATGCAGGTGCCTTAACCACTAGGCTATCGCGACATTAACTTTAATATTAACTAATATTTACTTACATGAGACATATTGTAAATATCCAACCACCTGTCTCCGCCATTTTACACACAATAAATTAATTATTTTATCAAATACATATCATTACTTCGATAACTTTATCAAAAACAATTGTTGATAATGTATTAGATTATATATAATTTATTTAATTGTAATCTAATAATCCAATACTATATTATCATAATTTTAGTGTTTTATAATTATATCTGGAAGCAGGCTACGTGGTTCCGTCTGCGTAATTTAGAGATTTTCTAAAATACATTGACTTTTAATTCGGACGGCACGTTTGGCGATTGGCTGCTGCGCTGCGTGTCGCAGGTGTCCCACGGGACAACCAAAATTGTTCCAGGTCTGGGTGTTTGTACATGTATAATTGATGTCACATGTGTAATTAATGTTTGTAAACGCACCTACGATACAGGAGTAATTCCTAGAGTGGGGCAACGTTTTTTATTTAAAAAAAAACAAATTTACTTTAATTCCAGTTTATGAGATATATGCCCACTGACAGACAAACGGACATTCTAGAAAGACTGACAAGACTAAGTTTTTAGTCCCTTTGGCGGGGAACCCTAAATTCAGTCAACTTAGGCCCAAAATAGCTGTTTACTATATTATTCAAACTTCTGTCTTACAATGCATACCTTATTATTTGATTTTTTCATCCCTAAAACGGTCGATTACCAATCCGGGGTGGACAAGTGGATAACACGAGAATTCCCGCTTCGTGGTTAAAAAACGTTTTTGTTTAACGGACCGATTAGGTAAGCCTCTGTCGGTGAACTCTGCCACTGCCATTGACGGGTAGACTGAAAAGTAGTTTTATCACAATCTCTGAAAGTTATCAATTCGATATCAGAAATAACTTAAACTAAAGTCTTAACCTATTTTATTCTAATTCTGCCACAGAATTTAACAAAATGACGTAAGGATGACGCATTTATGTCAATTTTCATGCTCATCATCATTCAATGATTTGTGTTCAATGATTGCCATTATATTTGTGTGGGAATATTAGCAACAATTCGTTATGATTTTGTTTACATTTTTAGGGTTCCGTAGTCCGACAAGGAACCCTTATAGTTTCGCTCTGTCCGTCTGTCTGTCTGTCTGTTTGTCTGTCTGTCTGTCTGTCTGTCTGTCTGTCCGCGGCATAGCTCCGTGGTTTTTGTTATTAGAAAGCTGAAATTTGGTATGAATATGTATATTGAACACGCCGAGAAAGTGGTAAAATAAAATTTTGAAAAATATATTTTTTTAGGGTAGCTCCCAAACATGTAAAGTAGGGATGAATATTTTTTTTCTCGCGTACCCCTTCGTGTGGGGTATCGTTAGATAGGTCTTTCAAAAATATTATGGGTGTGTGAAGATCATTTTTCAGTTAAGCGAGCCATTTGCGAAATATCTAGATTTTAAGTGAATTTTTTTGTTCGATACGAGTTACCCCCCCCTCTAACTTTTGAATGGCTGTACCTAGAAATGTGAAAAAAATCACAGATGTAGCACATGTAATGAACTTACAAGGAAAACTATCACGGCTAAGTAGGCTTAACCGGTAGGTCTAAAAAACTGGCGATGTAAAATCAGCGGAAAAAAATAAAAAAAACACCAGAATTTGTTGCTTTTTTGTTGCTAATTAGTTGCTAAAAAAATAATTTTGTTGCTCCGTCCGATCGCAAAAAATCGGCAATAACGCTAACTTTCGATTAAGATAGCGTGGAAATCACTGGATGTAGACTTATCGATCAAGCGAATAGGGGTCAATTTGTTGCTGAAAGATGTTAGGAAAAAAAATAAAAAAAAATAATAAAATAATAAAAAAAAAAATAAAAAAAATAAAAAAATCGGCGGAAAAAAATAAAAAAAACACCAGAATTTGTTGCTTTTTTGTTGCTAATTAGTCGCTAAAAAAAATAATTTTGTTGCTCCGTCTGATCGCAAAAAATCGGCAATAAAGCTAACTTTCGATTAAGATAGCGTGGAAATCACTGGATGTAGACTTATCGATCAAGCGAATAGGGGTCAATTTGTTGTTAATTTGTTGCTGAAAGATGTTAGGAAAAAAAATAAAAAATAATAATAAAATAATAAAAAAAAAATAAAAAAAATTAAAAAATCGGCGGAAAAAAATAAAAAAAAACCGGCCAAGTGCGTGTCGGGCCACGCGCAGTAGGGTTCCGTTATAGGTCTCAGTTAGTCGACTATAACTCTGTAACCGGTTAAGCCTACTTAGCCGTGATAGTTTTCCTTGTAAGTTCATTACATGTACTACGTCTGTGATTTTTTTCACGTTTCTAGGTACAGCCATTCAAAAGTTAGAGGGGGGGGTAACTCGCATCGAACAAAAAATTTCACTTAAAATCTAGATATTTCGCAAATGACTCGCTTAACCGAAAAATGATCTTCACACACCCATAATATTTTTGAAAGACCTATCTAACGATACCCCACACGAAGGGGTACGCGAGAAAAAAAATATTCGTCCCTACTTTACATGTTTGGGAGCTAACCTAAAAAAAAATATTTTTCAAAATTTTATTTTACCACTTTCTCGGCGTGATCAATATACATATTCATACCAAATTTCAGCTTTCTTATGACAAAAACCACGGAGCTATGCCGCGGACAGACAGACAGACAGACAGACAGACAGACAGACAGACAGACAGACGGACAGAGCGAAACTATAAGGGTTCCTTGTCGGACTACGGAACCCTAAAAACACCAGAATTTGTTGCTTTTTTGTTGCTAATTAGTTGCTAAAAAAATAATTTTGTTGCTCCGTCCGATCGCAAAAAATCGGCAATAACGCTAACTTTCCATTAAGATAGCGTGGAAATCACTGGATGTAGACTTATCGATCAAGCGAATAGGGGTCAATTTGTTGCTAATTTGTTGCTGAAAGATGTTAGGAAAAAAAAAAAAAAATGTTTTTTTACCCGAAGCTAGTTTGAGTACAGTGAGTCAGCAACAAAATAGAAAAACGGAAGTCAAGAGTTAAGCTGGCGTGGTCGGTTTTTTTGTAAACCGACCTCCAACATCTCTTGACTTCCGTTTTTCTATTTTGTTGCTGACTCACTGTACTTAAACTAGCAGCAATATGAGCAGCAACAAATTGTAGCAATAGTTTTCCCACGGAAAAGTCAAGAGTTAAGCTAGCGTGGCCGGTTTTTTTTGTAAACCAATCTCCAACATCTCTTGACTTCCGTTTTTCTATTTTGTTGCTGACTCACTGTACTCAAACTAGCTGCAGTATGAGCAGCAACAAATTATAGCAATAGTTTTCCCACGGAAAAGTCGAGAGTTAAGCTAGCGTGGCCGGTTTTTTTCTAAACCGATCTCCAACATCTCTTGACTTCCGTTTTTCCATTTTGTTGCTGACTTTTTAAGTTGATACAAGCTGCAGTATGAGCAGCAACAAATTTTCACTATAGTTTTTCCACGGTAAAGTCAAGAGTTAAGCTGGCGTGGCCGAATGTTTCTTAAAACAATCTTCAACGTCTCTTGACTTTCCGTTTCTATTTTGTTGCTAACTCTCTGTACTCAGACAAGATCTAGCAGAAGCAGCAACAAATTTGCTTTCATCTTTTTCACGGAAATCTCAAGAATTAAGCTGGCGTGGATATTATCCATTTTGGCATAATTAAAAAAAATATAAATTAAAAAAATCAAAAAACCGTACTGCGTAAAAATACTCTTATTATATTATTATTATAATTATTTTTTTTATTTATGTTTTTATTCTGAACTTTTTTTGTGTTAAATAAAACACTGTTTAAACATAATGTATGTATATATATGTATGCATGTATATATATATATATATATATATATATATATATATATATATATATATTGAACTAGTCTTTTTACTAGCTTTCATTTGATACCCAGATTGCTATGGTAAGAAAAAAATTCAACTTCCCCCCCCATTCCGCCATTTGCGGGCGCCATTTTGAAAATCTATATAGCCTATGTCACTACAATAATTTAGACAAATCCAACGACACCTCATATGTCAAAAACCGTCCAGCCGTTTGGGCTGTAGGGCGTGCCAAAGAAATGGACATACATACATACATACACTCGAAAAACTTAACCCTCCTTATGTCGCAGTCGGGTAAAAGACATTATTTTTTATTTTTTTTCCTAACATCTTTCAGCAACAAATTAGCAACAAATTGACCCCTATTCGCTTGATTGATAAGTCTACATCCAGTGATTTCCACGCTATCTTAATCGAAAGTTAGCGTTATTGCCGATTTTTTGCGATCGGACGGAGCAACAAAATTATTTTTTTAACAACTAATTAGCAACAAAAAAGCAACAAATTCTGGTGTTTTTTTTTATTTTTTTCCGCCGATTTTTTTTTTTTTTATTATTTTTTAATTATTTTTTATTTTTTTTCCTAACATCTTTCAGCAACAAATTAGCAACAAATTGACCCCTATTCGCTTGATTGATAAGTCTACATCCAGTGATTTCCACGCTATCTTAATCGAAAGTTAGCGTTATTGCCGATTTTTTGCGATCGGACGGAGCAACAAAATTATTTTTTTAGCAACTAATTAGCAACAAAAAAGCAACAAATTCTGGTGTTTTTTTTATTTTTTTCCGCTGATTTTACATCGCCAGTTTTTTAGACCTTTAACCGGTTACAGAGTTATAGTCGACTAACTGAGACCTACTACGGAACCCTACTGCGCGTGGCCCGACACGCACTTGGCCGGTTTTTTTATTCTAAAGAGATGCGGGTCTTTTCCCCTTGTTTCAATCTATCAAATAGCAGATTTCATCTAAATCGATTTAGCCATTTTACGATCCAAACTTTAAGACTGATACGCAAAGTTACTTGCGCATTTATCATATCAAGATAGAATACACTCATTTATAAAGTAGTGGAAACCCGCTTATCGCAATAACGGCACGAGCTATAAATTAAATTCGATAATGAAATTAAATAGTCACTCAGTTGCACCAAAAAATGTCAGTTTGTTTTTCGTCCTTATTTATTTAATAGTTATATCTTTTTTTTTTTTTTTTTTGAAATTCAACCGCAGTTTTTAATAATTATATACATATTTACTTATATTTACAATAATAAAAACATAAAAATAAAAAATTATACTAATATAATTAGGCATCAAAATATTCATCCGCATCGCTGTCAACGGGAATCGTGCCCAAAAGGCTGGCTGCATTGCCACGTTGGATGGCAATGCTGATTTTTTGACCGAAATATAGGCCAGCCCTTTGATCACGCGTGGAGTCTACTAAACGTTTGCCTATATCACGAAATAGTAGACGGGCACTTGGACCCCATGGCCCTAATGTTTCTACCCCAAACGGCTCAAATATATAATTACCACTAAGGTTTATATATTTGCGCCGTTTAAGGTTTTCTGCAGCTGCGGCAGCTGCACCAGCACAGCCCACCGTACTGGGAAGATGGGATGGAGCAAGGGTGTCGACACAAGTTGCATCCCACACCAAAGACCTTCCCATCTTCCATGGCATTACAGACATCCCATCCGGTCTCTTGCCGTCGTCGCGTGCCAAACCATTGGGTTCTAGAACGGCTGGCACCCCGGCGGTGACAAGAGCACGGCGGATGATGTCGTTAATGCTGGCATGCCGTGCTATGCGACCTGCGCTCTTGATGCAGGAAAGACCATGGTGACCAAGGCTGTCCACGGATTCGCCGCATTGGCAGCGGTGCGGAGCTCCACAGGGAGCGCCCAGGCGCAAGCATGTAGCGAGCCGAAATGTTGTATCACCCAGCATAGTGCCTATGTTGGGTGATGGAAGTGCGTGAAGCCAAAGACCTGACTCCCACTCTCCCAAAGCCAGAAGGCGAGCACGCTCAGCAGTGTTGGTAGACGTTTCAATAAGGTTTTTTCGTACCAACCTGCAAAGCGGCTCATCCCATTGTCTCTGGGAAGCGGGGTTGTCAGGTAAAGCTGTGTTTGGGCAAGCCATTTTCCAGGCGTTCATAGCATCAGTCAAATACGGCACCTCAGAGTCAACCAGCGATGGAGCTAAAATTTTCCTGGTTAAACTTTCAGTGCTGTAGACCGAGGATAAGAACGCCGGTAGACTAACACTAGAAATTTTGCGGACGCCGAGGCCACCAAAACGAATGGGAAGAGTAGCTTGAAGCCACGCACGGTCGTCCAAAGCCACATTAAATAATGACGTTAACGTGTTACGAATAATTTGGTCAACTTTGTCTAATAGATGCGGCTGCTTCCATAGAGGGGAAGAGCGGAGATTATAAATAAATTTTGGGCCAAAACAACAATATTTTAGTAAAGTAAAAGCCGAGTGTAAATTAATTTTGAGTAGTCTGTCCGAAATATCTTTAAAATTAGCTATTTTTGAGTCAATGAAATTTTCAAAACTGTCTTCCAAAATTGGGGAACCTAGGAGGTGCAATGAGCTTTTTTCAAGGATTTTGATTTGCGGGGCTATTGCATTAAATTTTGATAGGGTTGACTGTCTGTCGGTTATGTCAGGGAGGTAAATTTCACACTTAGAGAAGTTAAGGTCCAAACCGATGTTGCTGAATTTTTGTTCAAGGAAAATTAGATCTTTTAAAACTGTATCTATATCCCCTCCTAGGGTTCCGTCATCCAAATACCACACATTAAATTTAGAATTTAGTTGTTTTATGATAGGATGAATTGCCAAACTAAAAATGACCGGCCCAAGAGGATCACCTTGTTGGCAACCAACTGCAGAATCCAAAATATTGTCCTTATATAATAATTTTGAAGGGTGTCTGTAACACTGCCAAAGGAAACTGTAAATTTCGGGTAATTCTTTTTTTGCTTCAGCCAACAAAGTGTAGTTATATCTATGTATGTATTGATATCATAAAAAATAATAAAAGTATGCTAATTGTGTTTTTCGGCATTTTAACTGCACAATAATACTGCTAACGTTTGCCATATCGCCCGGTCTTCAGCTTGACGCATCCAAGTTCCTGTCTGCAGCTGATCGTCACTCTCACTCCTTGCCGAAGCGCGTCCTACGTGGCTGGTACATTCGCTAGTAATGGTCGGGTCTATTTGGTTGGGTTAAGCTAGCAGTGAGGACGGGATTTGGATGGGTGGGGTCAAGCAAGTCGTTGAGGTCGCGATTTGGATGGGTGGGGTTAAGCAACTGCCGTTGAGGTCACGATTTGGATGGGTGGGGTTAAGCAAGTGTTTGAGGTCGCGATTTGGATGGGTGGGGTTAAGCCAGTGTTTGAGGTTGCGATTTGGATGGGTGGGGTTAAGCAACTGTCATTGAGGTCACGATTTGGATGGGTGGGGTTAAGCAACTGTCGTTGAGGTCACGATTTGGATGGGTGGGGTCAAGCAAGTGTTTGAGGTCGCGATTTGGATGGGTGGGGTTAAGCAACTGTCGTTGAGGTCGCGATTTCGATGGGTGGGGTTAAGTAAGTGTTTGAGGTCGCAATTTGGATGGGTGAGGTTAAGCAACTGTCGTTGAGGTCACGATTTGGATGGGTGGGGTCAAGCAAGTGTTTGAGGTCGCGATTTGGATGGGTGGGGTTAAGCAACTGTCGTTGAGGTCGCGATTTGGATGGGTGGGGTTAAGCAAGTGTTTGAGGTCGCGATTTGGATAGGTGAGGTTAAGCAACTGTCGTTGAGGTCACGATTTGGATGGGTGGGGTCAAGCAAGTGTTTGAGGTCGCGATTTGGATGGGTGGGGTTAAGCAACTGTCGTTGAGGTCGCGATTTGGATGGGTGGGGTCAAGCAAGTGTTTGAGGTCGCGATTTGGATGGGTGGGGTTAAGCAACTGTCATTGAGGTCGCGATTTGGATGGGTGGGGTCAAGCAAGTCGTTGAGGTCGCGATTTGGATGGGTTGGGTTAAGGTATGTTAGTGAGGTCGCGATTTGAATGGGTGGGGTTGAGCAACTGTCGTTGAGGTAGCTATTTGGGTGGATGGCGTTAAGCAAGTCGTTGAAGTCGCGATTTAGATGGTTTGGGTAAAACAACTGTCGTTAAGGCCGCTATTTGGATGGGTGGGGTAAAGGTATGTTAGTGAGGTCGCGATTTGAATGGGTTGGGTTAAGCTAATGTTAGTGAGGTCGCGATGTGGATGGGTGGTGTCAGGCAAGTTGCGTGGTTGTAGTTTGGATAGGTAGGGTTAAGGAACTGTTGTTAAGGTTACGATTTGGATGGGTTGTTGGTGTGGACAGTTTTTGTCCGGGTATGTGACGTAGCCCCCAGGACGCCAGTGAAAGCGCGTGAATACGCTATATCACCTACTTGTTGCTTCTTGTGACTTTCTACTGCTTGTGACGGTGACATTTTTTGGTTGCTGGGAGTTTGTTGCGCCACTTCTTCCCAGCAAAAACACAGTGGTGAAGAGTGGGCGTTTTGGTGGCAGTCTGTGGTAAATTTGACGTTCAAAAAAGCTAATGCTAATTTTCAGCCTAGTATGAATAAATAAAAGTCGTGGTGGCCTAGTGGTTAAGGTTGCCTGCCTCTCGTGTACGAGTGTGCAGGTTCGAAACCAGGCAAGTACCAATGTGACTTTTCTGAAGTCATATGTACTTTCTAAGCGTATCTTAGACGTCACTGACTAACGGTGAAGGAAAACATCGTGAGGAAACCTGGACATAAAAATTCGAAATCGCCAATCCGCCTAGAGCGCACGTGGTGATTAATGCTTATGCCTTATCTGTATGAGAAGAGGCCTGTGCCCAGCAGTGGGACAGTATATAGGCTGATAATGGTGATGAATAAATGGCTTTTTGAATTTGTTACACGACGAATCACAGAAGTGATTATTATTAATAATTCTGTTAAAATGAAACGCAAAAGAATTTATGATGATATTTATTTCAGATTACTTTTATTCAGTTTTAGGATTTTCGCTTAAAGCTAAGAACATTGTTATAACTTAAAATAATAGCTATGTATTCAATTAAACTATTTATTATTTTCCCTTGATAATAAATACAACACCGAATGCTTGCGAACACTGTTAGTTTATAATTTATCTCGCACAATTGTATACTGTACCATAGTGCTTACAATGTAACGTAGTAATTTTCGATAGTTTATAATCGATCCGTATCCAACTCGTCAAACTGCAAACAAAAAAGCAGTTACCATCATATGCCTTTATCGACAGTTTACAATCACGCGAGATATAATACAAAGTAGGTAAAAAGTATTCAAAATAATACGGTGACAGCTTAAGAATCAACAATCTGAATTCTAGAAGACAAATTACTTAATAACTCTTAGGAATGTGGATTTAGAATAATTAACTGTTCACTTATGATGTATGATAAAGATAGTCCGACACTATCGTAGAACAAAGTCGGATCTACAATATAGCTACTTTACAGGAGAGCACTTTAAATTTGAAATTCCCGATTATAATAATAATTTATTCTGATCCAGCCTGTCCCTTGCTGTCCTCCCCCAGCGACGCCCTAAGCCGAGGCCCGTACCCCACTAGGGGGTGCCCTTAGCGGGTAGTCGCTTAGTTTTGTAAGTTAAGCCCTGGCTGGAGGCCCTAAATTTAATTAAGGCACTTCACAGGCAAGCCCGGTTAAGCAGTCGACAACCTTCTAGGTTGATCTGCGAGATGCCAAACACAAAAAAGTCTTATTTATAAAGTCAGACTACGGCAACGGATTAGCAAAAATCTTACTCAAATTCTGTTTAGCGGTAATCCGAACTCAAGTTAGTAACGTACTTAGGTTATTTTATAAGTAAGACCGTAACCGACTTACTTATAACAAACCTGTAATCTGAAGTTTAACCATTCCTCACCTAATCCTTACTTAACCAGCCAGGGCTTAACTTACAAAACTAAGCGACTACACGCTAAGGGCACCCCCTAGTGGGGGGTACGGGCCTCGGCTTGAGCGTCGCTGGGGGAGGACAGCAAGGGACAGGCTGGATCAGAATATATGATTATAATCGGGAATTTTAAATAAGATATAGACTTCCTAGTAGACCGGGAAGGTGTTGTCCACGTCGCACGCCCACGCGTGGAGCCCGCCGATCATGTCCTTGACCCTGGGCCGCTGTTCTTCCGGAAGCATGTCCAGCACCATCTTAGCGGCCATTTGTGAATCGTTGCCGCGTCGACAGATGAACACCACTGCGAAAGAAAAATATCGCAATTGACGTTTTTTGTGAAGATAAACGCATAAAAAAACTGATGACCTTGAAACTGCTAAACCAATTTTGATAAATATAAAATAGAATAGAATGGGATAAGCTTTTATTGTCTCCAGTATTACAGCAGTACTATAATACTGGAAGCAAAAGGTTCAAGCGTTACAAATTAAAAATTACAGACTTTCATACAACTTTGCCCCCCCTTTTTCACCCCCTTAGGGGTACAATTTCAGAAAATCCTTTCTTATCGAATGCCTACGTCATACAAAGAACACGCCCTCCAAGTTTCAGATCTCTGATCAGCGGTTTAGGCTGTACGTTGATCCGTCAGTCATTCAGGACAAAGCATTTTATATGTACCTATAGATAAATAAATCTATACTAAAATGATAAAGCTGAAGTTTGTTTGAACGCGCTTATCTCAGGAACTACTAGACCGATTTAAACAATCTTTCAGTGTAAGATAGCCCATTTTTCGAGGAAGGCTATAGGCTATATATCATCACGCTAAAATCAATAGGAGCGGAGCATCAATAAATAATGTTTCAAAATCGGGGGTTAAAGTTAGCGATAGCCCAAAGTTACTATTCCACGGGAACGAAGTCGCGGGCAGAAGCTAGTATGGGATATACTCACCGACGCCCTGTCGCTCCTCGACTTCACTTAGCAACTCGTCCAGAATGCTCCCTCCCAAAGCCTCAATAGGCCAGCTGTGAGACCCGCGTATATGGCACATTTTGTACTCGGCATCCGCTCTGACATCCACTATGTATGCTTCCACCTCCTCTTTGAGGAGTTCGGAGACTTCTGGCGCGGATATCCTGTTGCATTTCGGCAGGATGTGCAGATCTAACTCCTGGGGAGGAAGTGGTTTGGTGGTCAAAATCTGAATTACGTTATTAAATAACTTTTCAATTTAATTACGACTAGCTTTCCGCCAGCAGCATCGCCCGCGTGTGCCATGCGCAGTAGGGTTCCGTAGTAGGTCTTAGTTAGTCGACTATAACTCTGTAACCGGTTAAGCCTACTGAGCCGTGATAGTTTTCCTTGTAAGTTCATTACATGTACTACGTCTGTGATTTTTTTCGCATTTCTAGGGACAGCCATTTAAAAGTTAGAGGGGGGGACGCTAGTATCGAACTAAAATTTGCACTTAAATGGTAGATATTTCTCAAATGGCTCACTTGACCGAAAAATTATCTTCACACACCCATAGTATTTTTTAAAGACCTATCTAACGATACCCCACACGAATTCATTTACCACATTGTCGGCGTCATCAATATACATATCCATACAAAATTTCAGCTTTCTAGTACCAAGAACCACTGAGCTATGCTGCGGACAGACAGACGGACAGTGCGAAACTACAAGGGTTCATTGTCGACTACGGAACCCTAAAAAGTCCGAAATCGCCAATCCGCTTAGAACAAGCGTGGTGATCAATGCTCATGCCTTCTCTGTATCAGAAGAAGCAAATACCTAATAGAAAATATTGGGTAATAGAAAAATAAAACAATATATTATATAAACATTAAAAATATATAATAATAATTAATGACAACTTGAGCACTTATTATATTTATACAGTGGGCCTAGCACGAATGACTTTCGAAAAAGTATTCGTATCGAAAGCGATGTTTTAATGGAATATACTCGCTTCTTACGTATTATTTATTTAAATTGATGACTTTATTCATTCATATATAAAAAACCAAAGATGCACACTCAACGTCTCAAAACCGTCCTCATAAAATGAGCGCAACATTCTAAATTGTGCGCTCATTTCAAATAGTCTCGCGTCACTTAAAAACAACCTTAAAACAATTTACGTAAGGTTGAATTTGCAAAAATATATGTGTGTAGCATAACTATGACTACGTAGGTATGATTGATGAGTGTTTGGCGACATTTTCGAGATTGTGCATCTTGGGTTTTTTATATATCTATCGGTTTTTTATTTATTTATTTATTTATCACACACATATTTACCATTGCCATTACAGATTAACCTAATTCGACATAGTAAAAAAAATAAGTAACTTAAAATATATTTCCTAAACTATTCTTCCTTACATACTACACAGTAAGTGGCCCTTGTGAACTCATATAATTTATATATTTATCATCTATTTTTTTATGTTTGGAAACTGCAAATTGTTATTTAATCATTTTTAACATATTTTTTTGCTCTGCTATGGTTGTATTTATGATTCGAAAATCGCTTTCGATATGAATACTATTTCGAAATTCATTCGTGTTAAGCCCACTTCAGATAAAAAATTGAAAAACTATTGTATTCTAAGGAAGCCAGAATAAAAAAGTTGTGGTTCCGACAAAAAAAAATCACAATTCGACTTCTAGTTCCTGAGAAAACGCTGACAAACAATACATACGCTTGTGAAATTTTACACACATGTTTAGAAGTCCATATAGAGTAACATATCAGAATATAATGGAATTCCAACATTATTACAGACATACGGATCAAATTGATGACCTCATTTTATTTATTTACTATCTTTCCGCCAGAGGCTTCGCTCGCGTGAGCTATACGAATTCAAATTAAAAACAGTTTCAACTTTGCCCCCCTTTTCACCCCCTTAGGGGAAGAATTTCGGAAAATCCTTTCTTATCGGATGCCCACGTCATACAAAGAACACACCCTCCAAGTTTCAGGTCTCTACGATCAGCGGTTTAGGCTGTGCGTTGATCCGTCAGTCATTCTGGACAAAGCATTTTATATGTATAGAGTTTTCCCATCCATCTACTGACCTGTGGCTAGGGTACTTTAACCTCGCACGTCTTATTATTTCATTAATAATAATAATTAATGCTGTCTTGTCTAAAATGATAAGTCTTACAAAAATCTTTGACATTCATCTTTTCGACAGTCTAAACGTATGCAGCTAAGTACTAGTGTTTTACATGGTGCGACTATCTGACCTCCACAACCCAGTTACCAGGTAACACCATACTTTATAAGACTGGTTGTCTGACTACCCGTAACAACTGTCAAAGATCTACAAATGACAGCCGGGACCAACAGCTCAACGTGCTTTTAGAAGCCCAGAGGAGTCTCGTTTGACATAAGGGTCACCCATCCAAAAACTGATTGTGGCAAGGGTAGCTTTCCCTTGATCTATCGTGCGGCTGTTACTAAGCCACCTCCAATGTTCAAGGCCATTGCTCATTCAAATTGTGTATTTCATAATAATACCCATCACATTTATCACTTTGAAATCCAAAATTCATAACATTATGTTGTTTTACCAAGTCGCAGACATCGCTATCATTTTTTGGTTTGAAAATCCTCAAATTCTTCATAACCAATACTTTGGCGAACGTTTTCCTTGACGCCGGCGCTATACCTTTCAATTTCATATCGTTTACATACATGCTGTACAATTGAAACTGGTTTTTGATATTCAAATCGATATATTTGATATTAGTGCTATCTGAAACACAGTACTGGCATTTAGAATCGACTTTTGGCAGGGTATCTACATATTGGACAACATTTTGAGATTTCACGGGACTTTTGGGCGTGCTACGCTTCGGTTGGGTAACGAGCCAGCATCGTACCATGGCCTCTTTAAGTCCTAAAGTGTTCAAAAACGTGACCCTACAGACTTGGAGTTTTTCGGCGTTTAAAATTAGATGGTATAGCTTCGAATCTCCCTTTCTTGAAGCAGTTCCTTTATGAGAGGGTCTCCTTCTTTTAACGGGGACGGAATCTATTAAGGCCCTGACGTAATTTTTCTTCTCTTTCCATTCTAGCTGCCAGAAATCTTCAAAAATTGACTGTCTGTCCATTTCGGTGAGTTTTTTGCAGTGTCTTGTGGTACTTTTGGCGCAGTATTCTGATTTGCAAGGGGGGCCTAAACGCCTTTCGGATTTCAATACATCTTGGACCCAAGTCTTTTTCTCTCCTTCCCTTTGTGTCCGGAAACCGAAATAGCTTTGACCGGTCATACGTTTCTCTTTTTCTAGTTTCCTTCTTTCGGATTTGAGGCGGGATTCTTGCTTTTTCTGTGAAAGATAATTCGAGGTTGAATTGTTTTGTCGATATAGAATATATTGGTTGTTATGCCATGAGCTTCTTTTTAACAAACAAGAAAATAAAAATACCCCTACGCAAAAATGCTTTACATAATTTTGGAAAAGAGCTGATACTCTTACACTGCTGGACTGATATTAACCAAACATAGCTAAGAACCACCGCAAGGAACTGGCTTTGAAATGAAAACAAAACCGCATTGAAATCGGTCTATCCGTTTGAGAGTTACGACGCCACAGACAGATACACACACAGACAGACATCGACGTCAAACTTATATTTTTTTAACTCCCGACGCAAAAAGAGGGGTGCTCTTTTTGCGTCGGGAGTTAAAAAATGTTGTTAATTAACCAAATACCTCCTATTTAATGAATATTCATTGACAAATGTCTTTCAAATTGTAAGCTTAATTAAATTAGCAAATCTTCATCTTATCGTGGGTTGCAGGTTTTACTAACCTAACAAGCCCTAGTGTCAGAGTTTTCTCAAACCCGCCTGACGGACTCTGACTTGGAATTGTAACAACAACTGCTATCAAGATAGCAGCCGGGGACGACGGCTGAACGTGGTATGGGGGTATACCACCTCCAACTGCCTGTGATTTAGTTACAAACAAATATGCGTTTACTCTTCTATTCCACTAGCGTTTGGGTAGATAAAAACTATGCATCGAAATCAAAATCAATCGACTTCAAAAAACAAGTGAAGTCGCTTAAAAAGAAGCTCAATACACAACTTTAGCGTCAATACCGCGAATGTTACAAATAGAATAATCTGATAAACTATAAAATAATAAAAAATAAAAACAAAAAATCTATTAATTTTGAATAAAAACTTACCTTGAACATTCGCAATTTTGATTTTCTTAAACACACTTTGGATCATTATAAGAGACCATAGACAAGGGCCCAAAAATTAAATCTATACTAATATAATAAAGCTGAAGAGTTTGTTTGTTTGAACGCGCTAATCTCAGGAACTACTGGTACGATTTGAAAAATTCTTTCAGTGTTAGATAGCCCATTTGTTGAGGAAGGCTATAGGCTATATCATCACGCTTAAACCCAAAGGAGCGGAGCACCACTATTCCACGCGGACGACGACGCGAGCCGAAGCTAGTTTATAATATACTAGCTTCTGCCTGCGATTTCGTCCGCGTCGAATTCGAACCCGCACACTTGTACACGAGATGCCTTAACCACTAGGCCACCACGACTTTCCTTGCTTGCTCCTTGATAAATAAATCTAATTTTAACGTTCAAATTAGTATTCGTTGTAGACCGTACCTTAAAAAAAAACTTTTTTTGAAGACATTTATATTTTTATACACTACCATTTCAAAAAATATTAGGTATAGGCTACTGTAATGTAACCTCATTACAGTAGTTATAGCTAGAATAGCTACCGATATTTTTAGAACACTAATTTTTGGGAATCGGTTTTCTAGCTATTAATTTTTAAGGAATCGATGTTTTGAATGTTTCGATTTTAAATATTATAGATTTTATTAAATATCGATTTAAATACATTGATTTTATTACGTATCGATTTAAATACATCCATTTTATTTAGTATCTTTTTAAATATATCGGTTTTATGAAGTATCGATTTAAATATATCGATTAAGTACCGATTTTACTAGGTATCAATTTAAATATATCGATTTTCGAAGTATCGATAGTATAGGTATAAATTTTTTAGCTACTGAAAAATCGACTTTTTTAGGTATCCATGATATTTACCTTGTCATTAGCTGGTGCCATACAGTAAGCTTCGTAGTCCACCAAATGTGTTATAGTAGGGTTGTCTGAGCAAGCCGCGCACATCACGTTGCGCTTGCGCAGCCGCACTGAAAAACATCACAATATCGTATTTATTTGATACTATAGCCTTCTGCCAGCGGCTTCACCCGCGTGGACATTCTTTTTACATCTTGAGTTACATTATTCAAGTTTTAGTAGGGATCCCTAATTATTTCTGGAAATAAATATAGCCTATGACACTTCGTAAAGATGTAGCTTACTAACGGCGAAAGAATTTTTAAAATCGGTCCAGTAGTTTTTGACTTAAAACCCTATAAACAAACAAACAAATCTTTCCTCTTTATAATATTAGTATAGACTAGCTTACCGCTAGCGGCTTCTGCCGCGTGTGCTATACGGGTTCAAATTAAAAATGACAGATTTTCTTCTTATGAAGACAGTATAAGTAAGGAAGTGCTTCAATCTCACCAGTCCTCGCCGTCATATCCTCAGCGTCGAAGATCAGCATCCTCTCCACCAGCAGCCGGCGTGGAGACACGTCCAGGATGCACTTCAGCGCCTCCATCGCTTGCAGGGTACCTGGCCACAAAGTTAGAATAGAATATCGACACTGTCGTAGAACAAAGTCAGATGTGATAATACAATGAAATTTTGTTTTTTTTTTTAAATGAGCTTCAATTAAGCATAATCTATCGATTTATATCGATGAAAAATATATATATATATCAGGTACTTTCCGAGATATTAAAACGAACAAAGTTGTATTTCAAATACTATTTTATTCCGAAAATTGTGAACTCAAAACTTTAAAGTGCTCTCCTGTAAAGTAGCTATTTTGTAGATCCGACTTTGTTCAGTGTCAATATGCTTTATTGTACAATCGACAAATTTGAATCATGACCCACTTCGACGATAAATCGTTTGAAACCGTCAAAATAACAAAGACTTCCATCCTTTACAGTGCATGCCGCACTTAGGACGTTTTAAATATTAGGCAAGCTATGTCAATACGGGTTGGAGATGTATGCAATTTTAACCTTTGTTATCACTACAATAGATAATATTTTCTATAAAGCATTAATAATCATATTTTATCCAAAACATTTTTTTTTCTTTTTCAATACCATGTTCGAACAAATTCTTTCGATTATAAAATGACAGCGTCAAAGTGACTCAGAAATTGGTGTCAAATAATAATTTATATCGTGTTACCATGGAAACGTATGTTTACGCAAATGTCGACCTAATTGTATTTGAATGTATGTAAGAATATAACCTTATGGTGGGTCATAATTCAAATTTGTTGACTGTACACCAAAAAAATAATTATGACAGATAAAATTAAAATATGGGTACAACGGCGGTCTTATCGCTAAAAGCGATATCTTCCAGACAACCTTTGGATGGACAGGACAGATAAAAAAAATGTTACTATCCTCAGTTACATTTTTTTTTGTTCGTGGTGGCTGCGGGACTTTCGAAAGAGATACCGCGCCCCCGGAATACAAAGGGCTGAGGAAGGAACATGGATGGGTTTTAGTCAGTAAGAGTCTGACACTCCCTTCCGTAAAATTATAAGAGAGGAAATTATTTTTGACAAGCTTTTTAAAACTGTGTGTCTGAGCACGCCTTATTGATAGGGGCAACGCATTCCACAGACAGAGAGATTTTCTGTCGACCTTAAGCATCTTGAATGTGTGTCATTAACGAACAAAGAACACACCCTCCAAGTTCCAGGTCTCTACGATCAGCGGTTTAGGCTGTGCGTTGATCCGTCAGTCATTCAGGACAAAGCATTTTATATGTTTGGATAACTTTCAATTCACTCCATTAAAATCGGTACATCCGTTTAGGAGCTATAACGCAACAGATACATAGACACAAGCTACTTAAACACTCCTCTGTTCAGGGTTCAAATATTTAGTACATTACCTATAACTCCGGGCACGGGGCCAGCCACCCCGTGCGCCGAGCAGGACCCCACCACCTCCGGGGAGGGGGGGGTGGGGAACACGCAGCGGTAGCACGGGCCCCTGTATGTGGTGCCCTGGGGAAAGAAAGAAAGATTATTTATTTTGCAAATATGGGTACAAAAATGGAGTTAGGTACATATGTAAAAAGTTCAGCCATATTTAACCGACTTCAAAAAAGGAGGAGGTTATCAATTCGACTGTATTTTTTTTTTTTGTTTGTTACCTCATAACTTATAACTTGCGACTGGGTGAACAGATTTTCATGATTCTTTTTTTATTTGAAAGCTGGTGCTTCCCGTGTGGTCCCATATAAATTTTATCACTACCGGTTCAGCCGTTTTATAAATATATCAAAAATAACGATTTATCTCTACTTGCTGATATGCCAAATACTTAGATGATTTGGTTATTTACGCTTATTACAACCTAAAAAAGTGGTGTGTTTATTTTGTTAAGATAGCAAGACCTAAACACTGAAAAGCGAAAAAATAAAATTTACCAATCGGCATGCAAAATATTATTAATAACTATGCACATTGTATTAGAATATTAATAACAACAGAAGAGAGGAAGATAATTAAATTGTATTTTTTTTTATTATTCTTAACTTTATAAGCAGGCTGTATACAGAAGTCTTTTTCATTGAGAAAATCTAAAATATAATACACTTTACTAGTTAGAAAATTCCGCAGCTTCTCTTTAAAAAGTGGCGGAGGTAGTTCTCTCCAACTTTTAGGCAATTTATTTAAAATGATAGGAGCCATACAGAAGACGCTTTTGCGCATAAGGGTTGTGACCGCAGTTTGAAGGCATATCCTGCTGTTTTTTTACAAAAAATATACAACCGACTTCTAAAACACCGAAAATAGATGATTTAATTAATCTTGGAAAGTGGGAGGAGAGGGACCAATGCACCCCTCCCCTTGTTGGTGGTCAGTCATCGACTAGACGTGTAAACATAGTAATATTACTTGTTACGACAGTTCAGCCATAATCTTACTTATTAGTAATGTAATGTGTTAAAATACTACTTTTAAGTATTAAGTTTAAGGTGGATGTTCCAGGGTAGCCCGCGAAATTTAAATTTTCGTAAGTTTTTTCGATTTACAGCTCGATATCGGATTGTATGATGGTAAAATGCATATTCGCGGTAGTAAAATGTATGTGTTTACACAGTTATACTTGTTAAAACCATCAATATAACTCTGTAACTTGGAGAAGTTCTACAACGTCAAGTTTTTACTAAAATGGTACATTATAAATACAAATATCTTTGGACAATTTAACACAGCGCCATCTAGCCCCAACATAAGCAATGCAAGCAAGCATGCTTGTGTTATGGGTGCTAGCTTAATGGATATACTACTTATATACTTTATAAATACATACATATTATACATAGTAACACCCAGACCCGTTACAGAAATTAAAATTTATCATTTCAATTTCTGCCCGGCCGGGAATCGAACCCGGAACCTCTTGCGTGGTATTCTAGCATGCTGACCACTAAACCACTCAGGTCGTCAAATCAACATTGTAGAACTTCACTAAATTGCGGAGCTATGTGGATGGTTTTAACAAGTATTGTTGTGTAAACACATACATTTCACTACCGCGAATATATATTTTATCATCATGGTATCTGATATCGAGCTGTAAATTGTAAAACACGTAAGAAAATTTAAATTTCTGGAGCATTCACCTTAAGCAGAAATGTAACTAGTTTTTCTATCACGAATCACTTACGAAAAAGTATTCGTATCGACAGCGATTTTTAAATGAAATATACTCGCATTTTACGAACTCTTTATTTATATTTATGACTTTAATCATATCTTTGGATGCTGCAAATTGTTACTTACACATTTTAAACTTAAAGTTTTGCTCTAGTATGTAGTATTTATGATTCGAAAATCGCTTTCGATACGAATACTTTTTCGAAAGTAATTCGTGCTAGGCCCACAGATACCACAGTCAAACCATAACTATGGTTTAGTCGGACTTAGTTTACATGTTTGTATGATTGTCAATCCTTACTAATATTATAAATGCGAAAGTAACTCTGTCTGTCTGTCTGTTACGCTTTCACCCCAAAACTACTGGACCGATATAAATGAAATTTGGTACAGAGATAGAATAGACCCTGAGGAACAACATAGGCTACTTCTTACCCGGGTGCGCTAAGTAGTTCCCTCGGGATGCGGGTGAAACCGCGGGAAACAGCTAGTTTATAATAAACTAGCTTCTGCCAGCGACTTCGTCCGCGTGGAATAGTGGTACTCCGCTCCTATTGGTCTTAGCGGGATAATATATAGCCTATAGCCTTCCTCGATAAATGGACTACCTAACACTGAAAGAATTATTTTAATCGGACCAGCGGTTCCTGAGATTAGCGCGTTTAAACAAAATGACAACATTTCCCTTCACTGCTCTGCTCCTATTGATTGTAGCGTGATAAAAAGTATACTATAACCATCTCAGGAGGACAAATAATTGTACCAAGTTTCGTTAAAATCCGTCGAGTAGTTTTTGTTTCTATAGAGTTTATACAGACAGACAGACAGACAAAAATATTACTGATTGCATTTTTGGCATCAGTATCGATCCCTAATCACCCCCTGATAGTTATTTTGGAAATATATTTAATGTACAGAATTGACCTCTCTACAGATTTATTATAAGTATAGATAGATAGATAGATATAGATTTAGATTATAAAAAATAATAATGTGTGGGCGAAACCACGAGGCACAGTTAGTTTATAGTACATTATGTTTTCTCACCTTCTGCACGGTGTGGTTGTCGCTCCTATATCCGTATATTGTAAGCTGTCCCTCCATTTTAAGGGCACTGCCCGATATTAGGGGTAGCTGTAATAAATAATAATAAAATGTATCAAAAATACCCGTGAAATTTTTTTTTACATAAAAAAATGAGAAAAATAAATTTTATTTAAACGTGGTCTTGACGATCAAAACATCTCTCTAGAAGTCGGTGTCTCGTGAGTTACTGTTAGTATTATGCCACCGACTTCCGAAAAAAAAAAAAAAAACAATTCAATAACGGAAACCCCATTCAAATCAGATCTGCAGTTTTTGAGAAAATTGCGGACATACATACATAAGGGTCGACAAATCGAAAAATAACTAATACATCGTTCTAGAAGTCGATGTCTCCAATTTGGTTTTGTTTTGTGTATTTTCGCCACCGACTTCTAGAAAGATTCTTGTAGAAGGGTCGAATACAGAACCTCCTTTTTAACCCCCGACACAAAAAGAGGGGTGTTATAAGTTTGACGTCGATTTCTGTCTGTGTGTGTATCTGTCTGTGGCATCGTAGCCTTTAAACTGATAGACAGATTTCGATGCGGTTTTCTTCATTTGAAAGCCAGTTTCCTTGCGGTGGTTCTTAGCTATGTTTGGTTAATATCGGTCCAGCAGTGTAAGAGTATCAGCTCTTTTCCAAAATGATGTGAGGCATATTTGCGTAGGGGGTTTTTAAATTTTTTTCTTGTTTAAAGGCTGTTAAAAATGTTTCTTACCTTGGCCAAGCAACTGAGGTCGCTCAACAAGTACCTGGTCGGCACGTTGTCAGTACAATCTAGTATCACATCATACTTCGAAGCTATTTCTAGAGCATTCTTTGAATCCAATTGAATGTTGTACGGTGTAATTTTTATTCGGGAATTTATACTGGAAGTAAAAAATATATTAATTAAATAGCTTTCCGCCAGCGGCTTGGCCTGCGTGGCGCTATACGAATTCAAATTTAAAATGACGGAGTTTCATACAATAGAGGAGCTCGTGGCTATGTAACAGCCGCATGGTTCGACCGATCAAAGGTTAAACTGCGCTTGGCGCGGTCGGTCTGTGGATGGGTAACCATCTATGTCATAGCGAGACTTCTCCGTGCCTCGAAAAAAACGTTAAGCTGGTGGTCCCGACTGTCATTTGTAGATCTTTGACAGTCGTTACAGGTAGTCAGAAGCCAGAAAGTCTGATAACCAGTCTTACCAAGGGGTACTGTGTTACCCGGTAACTGGGTTGTGGAGGTCAGATAGACAGTCGCTCCATGTGAAACACTGGTACTCAACTGCATCCGGTTTAGACTAGAAGCTGATCCCAACAATGTTGGGAAAAGGCTAGGCAGATGATGAGAGGTTCATACAAACTCTGGCCCCTTTTTTCACTCACTTAGGGGGTTGAATTTTGGAAAATCCTTTCTCATCGGATGCCTACGTCATACTAACAACACACCCTCCAAGTTCAAGGTCTTTACAATCAGCGGTTTAGGTTGTGTGTTGATCCATCAGTCATTCAGGACAAAGCATTTTATATGTATAGACAGATAGATGTATATGTTTTTAATGGAATAAATACCTTCTCAGTGTTGCCGCAGCAGACTCCGCCTTGCTCGTGTTCTCATCGAGCTCAAAGTGTAGAATCTGTCTGTGTATATTGGTCAGCTCCACAACGTCATAGTCTATGATACCGATCTCGCCTAGAAACATAAAATGTATGTCGGTGTGAGCAAAATCTATACTAATATTATAAAACTGAAGAGTTTGTTTGTTTGAACGCGCTAATCTCAGGAACCGCTGGTCCGATTTGAAAAATTCTTTCAGTGTTGGATAGCCCATTTATCGAGGAAGGCTATAGGTATTTATCATCACGCTAAGATCAATAGGAGCGGAGCACTACTATTCCACGCGGACGAAGTCGCGAGCAGAAGCTAGTATGATATGCTGCCACTACACTTGGCGTATTTGTCCAAATATTCGCATTATTTTATAAACACAAAGTGAACCCTATTAGTAGTAGCATAATATTCACTTTGCAATAGAAAAAGTGCATAAACGGAACGTTCTGTGTCGTCATCGTACCACTCAATAAATCAGGCGAGTTTTGGGGGGAGCGGCCTTTATGAAAAATGAAATACTGTAGTCCTAGTTTACCATGGTCGTGTTGTACATTTACAGTTACAACAAAATCTGCACGTGTAGGTGGGTACGCCCTTTATGCCTTATTTTTTTACAAATGGAGGCTATAGATTTTATTTTATTTATTTTTTACATTTTAGAGTTAAATATTTCATAATACTAATTAAATGCTTGAGTATTTACTTGTTATAGGTATAAAGGTGTGTGCTAGCCAACATGTGACAAAATTATTTAAACCTTACAGACAGATATGTGTTGCTGGGGAGTTTGTTGCGCCACTTCTTCTTCCCAGCAAAAACACATAGGAAGTGGTGAAGGGCGGGCGTTTTGGGGGCTGTCTCTTGTAAATTGACGTTCAAAAAGTGCTGATTTTCAGCCTAATTTGAATAAATGACTTTTGAATTTTGAATTTTTGAATATAACGCAGCGCAGCGAGCGACAAGGGGGATTCTTGGCTGGAGGCCTTAATTTAATTAATTAAATTAGGAGCTCGCCACATTGTCCGGTTAAGCAGGTCGAATGCTGTTAGGAGCACCCTGCAAGAGGTCATGTAGAAAAAAAAAATGCGATTCTAGCGAGCTTACCGTTCATGTAAGAGACTGGTACTCAGCTGCATCCAGCCAGATTGGAAGCCGATTCCTAAATAGTTAAAAGGCTAGGCAGATGATGACTTACCAACGGGGCTGTAGCTAGAGTCGAATTTAACCTCTTGTATGCCCGAAGCGTGGATCCGCGCGAGACACAATTGATTTCTATTGTCTTTAATTACCTGGCATACGATGGGTTAAGGTAGGGCGGAAGTAAAAATTTTATTTTTTTGATCTGCTCTTGAAGCACGGGCTCGTTAATCAATCACCTATTGCTACATTTTTAGTTATCTCAAATTATGACCAAACAATTTGCTTAAATATAATAATTTATCTTGGTTTTTAGTATTTTTAAGGTAGGGCATTGTGATTTAAAGGTAGGGCATTGTGATTTAAAGGTAGGGCATTGTGATTTAAAGGTAGGGCATTGTGATTTAAAGGTAGAGCATTGTGATTTAAAGGTAGAGCATTGTGATTTCAAGGTAGGGCATTGTGGTTTCAAGGTAGGGCATTGTGGTTTCAAGGTAGGGCATTGTGATTTCAAGGTGGGGCATTGTGATTTCAAGGTAGGGCATTGTGGTTTCAAGGTAGGGCATTGTGATTTCAAGGTAGAGCATTGTGATTTCAAGGTAGGACATTGTGATTTCAAGGTAGGGCATTGTGATTTAAAGGTAGAGCATTGTGATTTAAAGGTAGAGCATTGTGATTTCAAGGTAGGGCATTGTGGTTTCAAGGTAGGGCATTGTGATTTCAAGGTGGGGCATTGTGATTTCAAGGTAGGGCATTGTGGTTTCAAGGTAGGGCATTGTGATTTCAAGGTAGAGCATTGTGATTTCAAGGTAGGACATTGTGATTTCAAGGTAGGGCATTGTGATTTCAAGGTGGGGCATTGTGATTTCAAGGTAGGGCATTGTGGTTTCAAGGTAGGGCATTGTGATTTCAAGGTAGGGCATTGTGGTTTCAAGGTAGGGCATTGTGATTTCAAGGTGGGGCATTGTGATTTCAAGGTAGGGCATTGTGGTTTCAAGGTAGGGCATTGTGATTTCAAGGTAGAGCATTGTGATTTCAAGGTAGGACATTGTGATTTCAAGGTAGAGCATTGTGATTTCAAGGTAGGACATTGTGATTTCAAGGTAGGGCATTGTGATTTCAAGGTAGGGCATTGTGATTCCAAGGTAAGGCATTGCCCCTAAATGCCCCCCCCCCCTAGCTACGGCCGTGCTTACCAACTCCAGCTGCAGCGAGGTACATAGCCGCTGGGCAGCCCAGGCCTCCAGCCCCGACGATCAGTACTCTCGCCTGGCAGATCCGACTCTGTCCACTCACTCCAATGTCACGGAGGAGAATTTGCCTACTGTATCTGTTTGAGCAACAATTAAATTAAAAAAATAAAAAACCCCCTACGCAAAAATGCCTAACATCATTTTGGAAAAGAGCTGATACTATTACACTGCTGGACTGATATTAACCAAACATAACTAAGAACTACTGCAAGGATACTGGCTTTCAAATGAAAAAACCGCATCGAAATTGGTACATACGTTTAAGAGCTACGATGCCACAGACAGATAAACACACAGACAGACAGACATCGACGTCAAACTTATAACACCCCTCTTTTTGCGTCGGGGGTTAAAAATAGGTATGATTAGCTTTTCGCCAGTGGCTTCGCCGCGTGGGCTATACAAAATTTGCCTCCTTTTTCACCCCCTTAGGGATAGAATTTAGGAAAATCCTTTCTTATCGGATGCCTACGTGATACAAAGAACAAACCCTCCAAGTTTGAGGTCTCTACGATCAGCGGTTTAGGCTGTGCGTTGATCCATCAGTCATTCAGAACAAAATCCTTACTAATATTATAAATGCGAAAGTAACTCTGTCTGTCTGTCTGTCTGTCTGTTACGCTTTCACGCCAAAACTACTGGACCGATATAAATGAAATTTGGTACAGAGATATAATAGACCCTGAGGAACACCATAGGCTACTTTTTACCCGGGTGCGCTAAGTAGTTCCCTCGGGATGCGGGTGAAACCGCGGGAAACAGCTAGTATTTTATATTATAGATAACATCACAAAAGTGTTTGATTAATACTCTATCTTACACAGTTATGGAATGAAGTGTACAACAACTCACCTCTCTATAGCCCATTTGGGTAGCTGCCCATACTTTACGGTTGACTCGGGATTGCTGATCTCGACCGGTACACCAGCCGTAAGATCCGTTTGTGCCTGTAAAATTTTACGAACATCAGTTTAATAGTTTTCATTGGGGTAAATAAAAAAATTATGCTACTAATATTACAAACATAAAAGTTTGTAAGAATGAATGGATGTATGTTTGTTACTCTTTCATGCAAAAACTAATGAACAGATTTGAATGAAATTTGGTACACACTGATCATAGAAACCTGAAACTTGGAGGGTGTTTTTTGTATGATCGTAGGCATCCAATAAGAAAGGATTTTCCGAAATTCTACATGTAAGGGGGTGAAAAAGAGAGGCAAAGTTTGTATGAAAGTGTCATTTTTAATTTGAATTTGTACAGCCCATGCGGGCGAAGTGGGAAAGCTAATAAGCTTTATTATAGAACTAGCTGTTTCCCGCGGTTTCACCCGCATCCCGAGGGAACTACTTAGCGCACCCGGGTAAAAAGTAGCCTATGTTGTTCCTCAGGGTCTATTCTATCTCTGTACCAAATTTCATTTATATCGGTCCAGTAGTTTTGGTGTGAAAGCGTAACAGACAGACAGAGTTACTTTCGCATTTATAATATTAGTAAGGAAGTAAGGATTATATTGAGTTAATTTCAATGAGACATTGCTTGTTCTTGTTTGTTACTCTTTCACGGTAAAATGGTTAAACCAATTCAGATGAAATTTGCTACGGAGCTAGATGGAACCCTGGAGAAGTTATGGGCTGCTTTTTATTCGGCTGCATGGAGAAGTTCCTTGAAGACGCAGATGTTACCAAGGCAATCACTTGTGTGGTAATTATGCTATGTATACCACGTCTACACAGCTGCGCAAGCAATGAATTATTACGTGTTAGGTAAATAATGTTTTAGTTTAAATGTAAAATGAAAATATTTCAATGATTTTGAAGTCGCTGAAACCGGTTGCAATGAATCTTTTAGCGTAACGTTATAATCAAACTAGCTCGCCAAAGTTACACGTAAACGCGTACGTACGACAAACATTCGCTTTTTTATTCATAAAGTAGATGATTTCGACTCACAATAAATAATTCCTTCCGCAATTTTTCCATTTCTCTCTCTTTTTCCTTCAAAGTTTTACGTAATTCTTTGATTTCTTTTTCTAATGCAAATAACTGCTCCATTTTGATGATTTTTTGACTATTCTCACGTGTAAAATCGTAATTACCACAATTTATTTACACAAAATAAAAATATTTGGTTGGAAAATAATTTCAGCCAGCTGTAATTAGTATGGTACAAAATTTAGCATATTATTTGCGTAAGAGTGGGATAGTCAAAGCGTGTATTACGAGTGCGAAAGAGACAGCTATTATGACAATGCCGTAGTTAAGCACAGTGGGGTATATGAAACGCGCTCCGTGCTAGTAAAATTTTTGAAGTTTCTAGAGATGCTACAGGTTTAGTCGATAAACTTAATACAATACAATAGTCGATATGCCATGTGTATTCATACGATATCTTTATGAGAAACACAGAAAATGGCATTTTGCCATTGCCATTATATGAATCAGTGTTTTGAGTGAGTTTTATATACCGATCCCATCACCTAATTCAATCCGAATATTTTATTATTTGAGTACATAATTACATCATATTTTCGCGATTTGTTGACTGCATTTGATAACTCTTTTGTTATTCGATTTAAAATATACTTACATCTATTTGGGGACCATGGCAGGAATATTTCCTGTTTAGTTAAATATTTTTCATATAATTTCTTTCCACCTCACGGTTTTTTAACTTGGTAACATTCGATCTGAAAGGGGACTGCCCCGCGTATCAATACCAGTGTCCTTCCATCTGCAGTCACCAGACTGAAACGAAGTTAGGTATTCCCCTAACAAAAAATCGGCGAAACTACATCTAAAATCCAAATAGATAATTATAATAATGTTAACCTTTATGGCATCGTCAGTTTGTACCATACAATGTGTTTTATTATTGTTTTATCGTACAAGTATAAATATCTTCGTTGTATAAGGACATGACAAAGAGGAACTGTATTATGTAAGTACTGTGTATTATTTCCGAATTAAATACAAATTTGCAAGGATGAGTGGTTGTTTGTTAGTCATTCACGCAAAAACGACTGAACGGAGGAGGTCCGTGGAGGTCAGATAGGCAGTCGCACTATGTAAAACAATGGTATCCAGCTGCACACGGTTAGACTGGAAATCGACCTCAACAAAGTTGGGAACAGGATAAGCAGATGGTGGTGACATTATTAGGCATCTTATGAGAGGTATTT
The DNA here is from genome assembly GCA_963891755.1 of Pyrrhia umbra. Classification (NCBI taxonomy): domain Eukaryota; kingdom Metazoa; phylum Arthropoda; class Insecta; order Lepidoptera; family Noctuidae; genus Pyrrhia; species Pyrrhia umbra. The sequence goes on from OY982946.1 coordinate 2,073,918, forward strand.
CAAATCGTTAAAATAATATCCATTTAAAATAAATTTCATATTGTATTTATAAATGAAATTCATAGACATAGGTACATAATATGTATTACATCCAATAACATATAGATATTATATAGGTGGCCAATCTCAATAGAGACTAACCAGGTACACCAGCGCTTGCGCAGACACAGGTGCACTCTCTATTCCCTCACTCTCACAGTCCGATGGGTCGGCAATCCGACACGACCGGGGAGAGATCAGGCGCAGGACCGACAGCTTTACGTGCTCTCCGAAGCACGGAGGGGTCTCGCTATGTTAAGAAAACGGTCACCCATCCATGGACTGACCGCGGCTAGCGCAGCTTAACCTTGGTAATCTATCGATCCGAACGGCTGTTACTTAGCTACGCCCTGAGCCCCTCTATAATTTTACATTCCTACATCAAATAGCACCTATGATATAGTCAATATAATAAACATCTTTACATTTTATCTACGTCATCATTATTACATAAATACCACTCATTTATTTTAACAAAATATTTAGACTTCATAATATAGAAAAAAAAAAAGTTTTATACTGCACATGAAAGGTAGTTAAAATAGTTTATGCTAGCATCTTCTTTTCGATATAACTTCATACATTTTAATTATAATTACATATGATTAAATATTTCATTCATCATTAATAGAAACAATTTTACTCTTATAATATTGAATTCACTTTAAATTATACCTAATAAATTTTGTATCAAAAAAACATCCTACCAATAATATAAAAAATACTTAAGTGAGGATGTATGTAGATTTGTTACTATTTCACTCAAAAACTACTGGATGGGTACATATAGTTTGTAACTTGAATTAACACATTGGATACCGACGTCCCGAGGGAACTGCTCAATGCACCTGGATAACAAGTGTCCAATGTGTTAATCCATCTTTAACAGTCTCCTGGGTCCCTGTATTTCCACACAAAATTGTATCCACATCGATTCAGCCGTTTTACAGCGAAAGTGTAACAAACAAACTTATTTTAACATTTACAATATTAGTTTGGATGAGTGTAAAAGGCGAAGGCCAATTAAATTCACCTATACTTCATTTACAATAAGATAAAAAACAAACTATCTTTGCAGCTTATTTAACGGATTTTGAGTTCTATTCCGTATAAATAAGGATGGTGTGCAAAAAAATGTTTACAATAACAAATATACAGCCGGTTACATCTTCTTCTATACTTATAATAAATCTGTAGAGAGCTCAATTCTGTACATGAAATATATTTCCAAAATAACTATCAGGGGGTGATTAGGGATCGATACCGATGCCAAAAATGCAATCAGTAAAATTTTTGTCTGTCTGTCTGTCTGTCTGTCTGTCTGTATAAACTCTATAGAAACAAAAACTACTCGACGGATTTTAATGAAACTTGGTACAATTATTTGTCATACTCCTGAGATGGTTCATCACGCTACAATCAATAGGAGCAGAGCAGTGAAGGGAAATGTTGTCATTTTGTTTAAACGCGCTAATCTCAGGAACCGCTGGTCCGATTTGGAAAATTCTTTCAGTGTTAGATAGTCCATTTATCGAGGAAGGCTATAGGCTATATATATCATCACGCTAAGACCAATAGGAGCGGAGCACCACTATTCCACGCGGTCGAAGTCGCTGGCAGAAGCTAGTCAAAAATAAGATCAATATGTGGTTAATTATATGTAAAACGGAAGAACTGTCAGTCAAGATCTGACAAAATGGAGGATAAAATTGAATAATTAGGGAGTTATTTTATGTTTTTCGACTAAATATTTATGATAGGTGTTTATTTCATTATTATATCTATGTATTGATAACATAAAAAATATTAAAAGTATGCTAATCATTGAGATCATGTTTTGTGATATTCGTAAAAGTATAAATTATAAAAAGTCTGGTGCAACCGGCTGATATTCTGCATCTGTTTTTTGTCATGTCACCTTAGCAATAGAGCTCAAAATTGTTTGAACGAACGGCAAATAGAGTGTATTTAAAATTCTAATCTTATTATAAATGGAGTATAATTCTGGCAGCGTTAGCTATACCTACGTCAGTCTTCCAATTGAACAAGACCTACATTCTAATTATATTGTTTTTAATAATAAAAAACAGGCCATGTCAGATAACTGAAAGCACAAGGTTCATTGTTCTACATATTAGGACATTGAAACTTATTTTTATCGCTTACTCAACTGATAACTTAAAATTATATTTGCTAAGTACAATTCAGAGGTTTAGCAAAGGTTTTTTTTGCTTAAAATTAGATTCAAGCAAATCTATGTTGAACATAGATCTATGCTTTACTCAAGCTATATAATTATTTGATAGTAATCTATTAGACATCTATGTGCGAAAATTTTGTCATAGTATGGACATGTGATTCGAAGAAGTGAAGAACATATGTGAATCATACGCGGTCGCAGCCAAATATTTAAAGCCTCTCCCCCCTTTAAATATTTGGCTGCGACCGCGGGGGTCATCAACAACCAAAAGTGGCCGAAGTGTTGGCCAAAGCCGATGGTTGCAAGCAAGCTCCAAATAAAATTTTCAAAAATTGATTATTTTTAGGAGGTTTGTCAATTAAGCGTGTACTATTTTGGGAGGAGTCATGTTACCGCCACTAGTGTGAATGTGGATGGATTTAGGACTAGAGGAAGGATAAAAAGTGCTAGATGGACTGTGTGAAAGATGACATGGTTAGAAAGAGGGTGAATGAGGAGGATTTTTGATGATTATGATTTTTTTAGATGAATTATGAAATTTTAACCTTAGATTGTATTGCAACATTATTCCACCATATAAGCACACATTTGTATTTCACTACAGTGTTACTTTGCAAACTATTGTGCTAACAAGGAAAGTCTTATAAGCTTCCTGCGAGACAGGCCCAGCCTAGTGCAGGAAGTCTTTGAGATTTATCTTGTCTGTAACTCTTTAAAGAAATCTAATTCTTAAGAATAATTCAAAACTATGTAACCTTTATTTTCTTTTAATACATTTATTCTTATTTCTGATAGATATTTATGGAAGAAAAATATACGCTGCGCCGACCCCAAAAGGGGCAGTAGGATGATTTCACATCTATGATTGACTTTAATACCTATAATCTTCTTCTATAAATAAAAATAGTTGATAAATGAAATTCGTCGGCGTCAGTGCAGGACCTTCTAAATGCAAAAAAAGTTTGTTTTACAGTAGACAGTAAAAACTTTCTTAAAAGCGATGCGAACAAATTAATACAACTTTTTTCAAAAACATACTTTTTTTCCATTTAGAAGGTCCTGCACTGACGCCGACGAATTATTGTTTGAAAACGTTGCCCCCACACTAGGAATAACTCATATATCGTGGGTGCGTTTATAAAAATACATTACTGAAAAATCCAGGCCAGGAGAAATTTATTTGTTCCATGCGGGAATCGAACCCGCGACACGCGGCGCAGCAGCCAATTGTCGTGCCACTGCGCCAAACATGCTGCCAATTTTTTATTATTTATTCTTTATAGTTAATTAACACGGTACAATAGCAATTACAATATTAATTAACATATAAAGATCTTAATCTTTTACACGCGCGTCCTAAGAAAATTAATTAACGCACCAGGATAAAAACTTATTCTATGTCTTTCCCCAAGATTCAAGCTGCCTCCATATCAAATTTCATCTCAATCGATTCAGACGTTTTACCGTAACAGACAGACAAACAGTCGCGATTTTGCTTTTAAGATTGTTTCTAATATAGCAATGATCTAATGTGTGATGAAAATTTATTTCTTGTGATCTATTTAAAGATTAATATGTACAGCACGTTCATAATAACTGGCATCGCTTGCTATTTAGACAAATTCTAACTTCCTAATATTACAAATGCAAAAGTGAGTTTGTTTGTTTAATCCGGAAAGCCGAATAAGACGATTCCAGTCAGTTTTAACGTAGTGCATATCATTCAAAATCCACAAAATCATTGTTTTGACATAACTGGATTTTTGGAAGACTCAGCATGTTTCACCATTTATGGATAGGAATTATCTAACAAATTAATTCATAAATAACATATCATTTGTATAAAACCATTTGGCAGATAATTTTAAACGGTTACTATCCTTACATGGTAAAACTAGCTATCACTACATAGTACAAAACAAAGTCGCTTTCTCTGTCCCTATACCCCTATGTATGCCCTATGTAAATCTTTAAAACTACGCAACGGATTTTGATGCGTTTTTTTTAATAGATAGAGTGATTAATGAGGAAGGTTAGTATATAATTTGTCAAGTTTTTGTATCCATTAGCTAAAATATCGCGGGCAAAGCCGCTGGCGGGAAGCTACTTAGCGATATAATTTTGTTTTTCTTTCGTTCCCATCGAAATTCAAAATTCATATTTACCTTTAAGGACAAAGTCTTTGAACCTCTGACTCTGTTTGAGAGCTCTCAACCTTTCTCTGTTGCAGTCTTCCATCAGAACGATTGGGGATAGTTGTCCAAATTCACTTTTAGACTCTTGAGTACTGGTTTGTTTACCAGCTGTTTGGCTGCCGTAACCAAGAGGTTCCTTCGTAGTAGAATCTTGTATTTTCTGTATGATATTACAAAGTCGAGGGTCCTTTTGTATGGGAGTTTTTAAAGAATTGATGCCGGAACTGGATTGGATGTTAGGTATTTTTGTTTTCACGTGCAACGATGCCGTCGAACACTCAGCTTGGTTTATTTTTCTTTTATTTTGCTCGCAATTAGACGTGCTAGATTCAGGCTGGTTGTTCGAAGGTTTCGTACCTCCATCTAAAATCAACCTCTTTTTATGATTACCTATTTCGTCTAAATAGTCCAGTCTAGCGTTCAATCGCGCCATTATTTGTGGCAACACCACAGATTTCTCATAAAAATCTGGGCCTTTAGTGTAAGTTGCTTTCAAATGATCAGGTTTCTGTAAGCGCTTCTTTTTATAAACTTTCTCGTCTTTTTGAATAGCTCGTACGGTGAAATTCAATAAAGAATTGTTGATTTGAGTGTTTAATGAGCTTGGTTTAGGCTCAGGGCGTGGTTTGACTTCATTAGTTCCGGTTTCGAATTTCGAATCTTTGTTTAGGCTATTATTTAAATTTAGGCGGGAAAATTCTGTTGATACGTCGGCATTTTCGACCTTTTTAGGGCTGTCTGATTGAAGCTTAGGCGTATGACTAACATTGCCAAGGACGAGCTTCTCCAAAGTTTTCTGTGTCAAAACTTCATTGATCAAATCTTCGGCATCTGAATCCGGTTCGTCGAACACTTTCGGTACCAAAACTTTTGGTGTCCCTTCAATAAAATCATATTTAGAAATAGTTTCATTTTTAGACTGTCCGATATTAGTCCAATCAATCTTCTGACCAGACTCTAACATGTCGAAAAAATTGTTAAAATCAACATCCGACTCACGGACAGCAGAAAAATTCGAAGCGCCATCAATTTCGCTACTAGCTGTCTCTTTCTGTTTGATATGCTGTGGTGTCACGAAAATATTTTGAAACAAATCGACTAAATCAAAATCTCTATTCTTGTCGAAAAACGACGCGTTCAAATCGCTGCACTCAATACCCGAATCTTTTGAGCTATCATCGATATCTACAAGTTTATCGACTTTGGTCGCATCACTATTTATGGCGCCATTTTTTTGGGGCTCCAAAATATCGTAGACGTTGAAATTCTTCAACAGATTCGGTGGGATCGGGATTTTGCTCTCGTTCGGGGAATGCTGCATTTTTTATCTGAAACGAAAACAAAAAAAATATTTCTAAATCGGTCCAGGCGTCTTCGAATAATAAAAAGACTGATTTATTTTTTTGAAGTTAGTTCGTAATAAAAGTCAGGCTTGTCCCACATTTTTTTTTTAATTCTTCTATTCACTATCGGAGTCCATCATGAGCCAATTGCAAACTACACAAACATATTAGCCTAAACTCGAGGAGTATTTTAACCACTAAAGAGTTCCACTAAACACCTCCTGGATTTATTATCAGATAAGTTCTAGAATTCGTATAGGCCACGCGGGCGAAGCCGCTGGAAAAGCTAGTATAATATAAACAATTAGCTGTTTTCTTCAGTTTTACCTGCGTCCCGTGGGGAACTATTTTAGACACTCGGATAAAAGGCCTATTTACCCCTTCTCCAGGGTCCTCACTCTATCTCCATACCAAATTTTACCTAAATTGATGAGTAGATCCAGAGTAAACCCCCTAAAACTCACAAACTTTCCCTCTTTATAATATTAGTATTATATTACTTAAACTGCAAAGTGAAATCGTAAGGGTTACATTTTTTGGTTGGAACACAAAAATATGCTATATCATCATCAGCCTATATATTGTCCCACAGCTGGGCACAGGCCTCTTCTCATACAGAGAAGGCATGAGCATTTATCACCGCGCTCAAGGCGGATTGGCGATTTTAGACTTTTTAAATCTAGGTTTTCCTTCACCGTATGTTAGACGTCACTGACTAACTAACATATACTTAGAAAGTTCATATTCAGAAAAGTCTCATTGTTATTGCCAGGTTTCTAACCTGCACATTCATACACAAGAGGCAGTGCATTTGCCACTAGGTCACCACGACTTACGAACACAAAAAATGCTATATGCTTTGTATAAAAAATAAAAAAATTGTAAGGTGGTAAGTAGTCTTAAATACCAGGGGTTATGTTACCGGTAAATGGGTTGTGCAGGTCAGATAGGTAGTCACTCCATGTAAAACACTGGTACTAAGCTGCGTCTGGTTAGACTGGAAGCCGATCCCAATATAGTTGGGAAAAGGCTAGGCAGATGACAGTTGTATTGAGGTGAATAATGAAATGGAAGATTAAAAAGATGCATGGAAGGAGAAGATATGCTGCTCCACCTACAGTTAGTTATGAGGGATGATGAAATTCAAGAGAGCAGTAGGTCTCCTAGCATGCTATTCAAACACAGACCGCATTCGTATCGACCTTGCCACCGAGGTCCATTGCGACAACCTTGTCCATGCCCTCCCCGACCCTAGCTCGACGAGCCAGCCCACGATCTAAGCCAATAGCTTAAAAATTCCCAATTATAATAATCATATATATTCTGATCCAGCCTGTCCCTTGCTGTCCTCCCCCAGCGACGCCCTAAGCCGAGGCCCGTACCCCACTAGGGGGTGCCCTTGAGTGTAGTCGCTTAGTTTTGTAAGTTAAGCCCTGGCTGGAGGCCCTAAATTCATTTAAGGCACTTCACAGGCAAGCCCGGTTAAGCAGTCGACAACCTTCTAGGTTGCCTGCGAGATGCCATCCGCAAAAAAAAAGAAATGATGATGAAATACAATATAATTAAATTCTAACTAGACTCTATTTATAATTTAATCGTGGTGTAAAATACCCGGTTATTGAAAATAAATGCTTTATAAATAATATGTCAATTGATAAGATGAAATAAGCATAGACCTATTTTGAAATATTGTTTGTAAACAAAAATGCCGCATTGATAATAATATGGACCGATAAAACTATCTAAGAAGCGAATAGATTATTTTTCTAATGTACTTGATCGTAAAAAATAAAAATAATAATATATATTCTCTCACCATCAAAATATTATCACGTCTTTATGATAAGATAGTGTCCTGTCCAAAAAGTGTCAAAACAAAAACTTTATTTTCGCAAACTTATTTTAATCAAACTTGCTAATTAGTATTAAATATAGTCGCCGCGCCCACGCTTGAAGACAGACACTTCGGTTTATTTTAGAACACAGTACAAGAATGATTAAACAAAATAAATACTTTGTACAAAGTATTATGCTCGTTTTCTCGAAAGAACTCCGACCGAAAACGAAATGTGAAACCAGCAAGCTGTCAAAAATGTTATAATGTACGGTCCAGACATCGGCGAATCACGATTTTCAAAATATTTTTTTACCACTCTTCACAAAAGAGGTGGATGTTTTGTTGTTATTATAACTATTACCTGAGTTTTTGGACGATGGCGATAAACGTAGGAGGATTACAAAGAATTATGTGATCAAAACAATTAATTGATTTTAATAATATTAATTTAGAACAAAAAACCGGTATAACAATGCGTGGGACTACAGAGTCTAGGACCTTTGTCCTTTGAGAGTTGAATTTGGGACCGAAGCTAATCTGCTGAATTTCTTTGAGACTACTGATATGTAATGGAATGTGAATAACAGGCCATCACTTTAAACCTATGCTGCGTCTGCGTAAACTCATCTGCCTAGCCTTTTTCCAACTATGTTGGGGTCGGCTTCCAGTCTAAACCGGATGCAGCTGAGTACCAGTGCCGGATTTGTATTTTTTATGAGTATAGGCCACTTTATTTCCGCCGCCCATGTATGTACCTTCCAATAATCAAGTTAGCGTCCTCTGAAATCTGCCGCCCCTAGGACACTGCCGCCCCTAGGCCCCGGCCTATACGGCCTATTGACAAATCCAGGACTGCTGAGTACCCGTGTTTTACATGGAGCGACTGCCTATCTGACCTCCACAACCCAGTTACCAGGTAACACGGTACCCCTTGGTAAGACTGGTTGTCAGACTTTCTGGCTTCTGACTACCCGTAACGACTGTCAAAGATGTACAAATGACAACCGGGACCAACAGCTTAACGTGCTTTCCGAGGCACGGAGGAGTCTCGCTATGGCAAAGATGGTCACCCATCCACGGACCGACCGCGTCAAGCGCAGCTTAACCTTTGATCGGTAGAACCGTGCGGCTGTTACTTAGCCACGAGCTCCTCCTTAGCCACGAGCTCCTCGCGTCTGCGTAAACTATATAAATTATTACCAAAACTTATTATTTTCCTATTGATTGTAGATGTTGTACCTAAGTATGTACAAACAATTTAATTGTAGTTACTTACATTATATTATACGAAAAATGAATGCATTTTTAACAGACTTCATTAAACTATTAAAATTAAAAGACATTTTATACTCAAAAATCACCTGAATGTATAACATATTATCTATCTATCTATATCTATCTATCTATCTATCTATCTTCTATCTATATCTTCTATACTTATAATAAATCTGTAAAGAGGTCAATTCTGTACATGAAATATATTTCCAAAATAACTATCAGGGGGTGATTAGGGATTGATACTGATGCCAAAAATGCAATCAGTAAAAATTTTGTCTGTCTGTCTGTCTGTCTGTCTGTCTGTCTGTATAAACTCTATAGAAACAAAAACTACTTGACGGATTTTAACGAAACTTGGTACAATTATTTGTCATACTCCTGAGATGGTTATAGTATACTTTTCATCACGCTACAATCAATAGGAGCAGAGCAGTGAAAGGAAATGTTGTCATTTTGTTTAAACGCGCTAATCTCAGGAACCGCTGGTCCGATTTAAATAATTCTTTCAGTGTTAGATAGTCCATTTATCGAGGAAGGCTATGGGCTATATATCATCACGCTAAGACCAATAGGAGCGGAGCACCACTATTCCACGCGGACGAAGTCGCTGGCAGAAGCTAGTTATTTATATAATGAATCATACTAGAACAACAAATAAAAAGAAACTATGATTTATTATTCATGCACGAATGCAATGTTCGTCGTTTTGTGATTACGCCTTTATTTTTTAAACAAAGTCGGGGAATTCCGAAAGCCTTTCTACTAAATTGGATTTCAGGGTGTTCACCTAAAAGAGTACAGATTAAAATAGTAGAATCATATTTTTTGTCAGTCAAAGTCTTTTGCCAGAGAATATTTAAATAATTGATACCTGGTTTCTGAGGTACTTTTATCGGTGGTTTATCTATTCAATAACGGTGATATCCATATATTTTTCTGCGTTAATGAATAGGTAAACTACCGACACAAGTACCTTAGAAACCGGACATTATTAATGAGTAACACGTATTCATACAATTATGCTATTGATAATGTTTTGAAGAAATATAAAGTACTAAGTTCCAATGACAAAGTCTAATTATAAAATACTAGCTGTTTCCCGCGGTTTCACCCGCATCCCGAGGGAACTACTTAGCGCACCCGGGTAAAAAGTTGCCTATGTTGTTCCTCAGGGTCTATTCTATCTCTGTACCAAATTTCATCAAAATCACTGGTTTAGGCGTAAAAGCGTAACAGACAGACAGAGTTACTTTCGCATTTATAATATTAAAGTAAGGATTTTTGTATCAAAACTAGCTTCTGCTTGCGAGTTTGTTTGTTTACTTGGTCTGAGTCTAAAAACTGGCATGAAAGTACTCTGTTATCTAAGTTATAAATTCTGTGTATGCCATACCTCATCCAAATGTGTTTAATAGTTTTTGCGTGACAGAGTAACAAACATACATCCACAGAAACTTGCATTTAAGTACAATATTTTGGAATAGGATAGGAAATTTAAAAATGTGATTCGGACTGGTACACGAGTGAAGGGTTCCGTACCTACCAACATCCAAGATCACTATGTTTAGTATGAACCATACGTATAAGAGTCCGACTCCCACTACAAATGTACATTGTCAATTCTCTGGTTTTTAATGTAACTCTACAGGTAACGGTTCATGAGGTACAGCTTACAGACAGACAGGCGAGCGGACAGCGGAGGCTTAGAGAAACTTGAGCTCTGTTTTTTTTTTCTTCCTAAATAAACTTAACTTATAAATATAGCTATAATTTAACAACCAGTAAATTCATTACAAAGTTGGCTGTAATTTTATGTGCACGTAACGTAGAGAGTGCCGCGGACGGTAGCTATTACTCAATATTGGTATTGCCTAAATATGAGTTGTTGTTATTGTCTACTGCACTTTGCAATTTGATAACTGTCGGTCGCTGTATGTATGTATATGTTACTAATATTATATATGCGAAAGTAACTCTGTCTGTCTGTCGCGCTTTCACGCTAAAAATACTGAACCGATTTAAATGAAATTTGGTAAATAGATAGTCTAGAGCCTGAGAAAGTACTAAGGCTTTTTTCCAGGGTGCGCGAAGTAGTTCCCTAGGGACGCGGGTGAAACCGCGAGAAACAGATAGTAAATAAATAAAAATATTTGGTAAAGATTAATTTATTCATTTTAAATTTGGTCGTATTTTTATAGTTTAGCCTAGCAACATATTTTGTCGTTCCGTCATAGATTTCCTAATTGACACTGACATTTAACAAAATTGACGTTTCGGTGTCGCATTTTTTTTGCAAAGTTTGCGAATCTCCGATTGCTACTTGCTGAGCTTTTTCCACTATTGTTTGTTACTATAATTAACGAATAAGTTAATAATAACTCTTAATAAACATAATGCGATCATAAAACGCGGCATAGATCAATATATGACAGCCTATTTAGGCTTTAAAGTCGCGTTTAGACGGAAACATGTAACCTAAAGTATGTGTCGGCTTTTTAGAATCATATTTCACGGTTCCAATAACAATTTGCTGTATTGTTTCGCAAGAAACGAGGTGTTGTGTTCGTGTTTTACTGTTTAGTACCCATTAGGAGCGTGAGACGTGAGTATTTTATGACGAATTCAAAGAATTAGTTAACCTCTACCTATATTGTAAATTGGTGAGATGCTCGTAATCAGTGTCGGTTTTGCCCTTAGGCTCAGTAGGCCCGGGCCTAGGGCGGCCACAAAAATTCACTAATGTATATAATAAATATCTCGAAAGTACATAAATATTCTAAAGGCTCGCGCACTACATGGCCTGGGGCTTAGGGCGGCCGACACTGCAAATTCGCCACTGCTCTTAATAGCTTTTCCCGCCCCTAAGATCAATCCGCCCCTAAGATGACCCACTGACCCTTTCAGTCAGTAATATAACAACATAAAAAATATATATATAAATAGTTTTGACAGGATAGGTCGACTTCAGCAGAGTGAAGTCCTTTCCCGGTTACTTATAAAAAGGGACATCTTTCCAGGTCATCATGATGGAAGCCTGTTGTTCCCGCTTCACGGCGGCGGAGGGCGGAGCCCGGCTCGCTGCAGCAGCTGCTACCAAGAACATCCTCGCTGTGGAGTACGCTAGCTTCATCCCGGTCCGGTTGCTGTATGAAAAGGCCTACCAGATCCGTGGGTTAGTAATTTTTAACGCCAAAAGAGGGGTGTTTGACGTCGTTTGCAAAAGTTTGACGTCGATGTCTGTCTGTGTGTGTATCTGTTTCATCATATCTCTCAAACGGATGGACCGTTCGATGCGATTTTTTTTCATTTGAAAGCCAGTTTCCTTGCAGTGGTTCTTAGCTATCTTAGGTTAATATCGGTCCAGCAGTGTAAGAGTTTTCCAAAATGATGTATGGCATTTTTGCGTAGGGGGTTTTTTTTTTATTTTAAATTAATGATCATTCCTTCCAGCTCTCTCTACGAAGGTAGCAAACGGTCGGTGTACATCACACGAGCATCCAGGGTCCAAGTGGTTGCCTTCGAGCTGAAGATACTGACGGACTTGGGTGCGGCAGCCGCCCAGACTTACGGTGATGTGTATGACTGGACAGCTGAGCTGGAGAAAAAGGAGGTCAGTACTGTTAGGTTCTATTTGAGAGCTGCTAATTAGGTAGTAGCCATTTTCGTACCCAAAGGGTAAGAACAGGATCATATAGCTACATTCGTTCAATTCGAGCATCCCTCTAACTTTTGAATGGCTGTACCTAGAAATGTGAAAAAAATCACAGACATAGCACATGTAATGAACTTAAGGAAAACTATCACGGCTAAGTAGGTCTGGGATAAGACTTCACTCTGATGAACTGCACTGTGTCAGATTCTTCACTATCACTATCAATATATATAATAATCAATGCCACTTTTCGTTTTAATTTCATAACTCAAGAACGGGCTCACCTATCCAAACCAAATGTTTAGGCTTTGTTCTGACTATTTAGTAGATGGTTTATGTGAAGTTTGCACAAAATCGGTCGAGCGACTCTTCATTTATCACATTTTTTGTTTTCTGTTTAGCCCACGCGGGCAATGCCGCTGGCGAATAGCTAGTATAGTATAGAACAAAGTCGCTTCCCGCTGTCTGTCCGTTCCTCTATACGCTTAGATCTTTAGGACTACACAACGGATTTTGATAATTGTGTGATGCATGCAATAGGCTGATATGATGATGATAAGGTATTTTTTTTTATTCTCCAGGTCCTGATCTGCACGTCGTCAGTCCTCAAGCAGATCCTGGAGGAAGAGCTTCTGACCATGAGCAATATCAATGTGCTAATTGTGGACAGCTGCCATCTGATATACAGCGATGAGGGTTTGAAATATGTGAGTAACAGATTTTCTTTTTGGTATAACCCCCTATCAGCCTTATCGTGTGAGCTGCAGGATCTACCAACCTAACAAGCCCTAGTGTCAGAGTATTCTCAAACCCGCCTGACGGCCTCTGACATGGAATTGTAACAACGACTGCTATCAAGATAGCAGCCGGGGACGACGGCTTAACGTGTCCTCCCAGGCACGGGGGTGTAACACCACCAACTTCCAGACACCGGGCTGCTTTGTGACATTTTCCAAAATCTACAAAGCTATTTCGCCCGACGCGAATTCACCCAAGTCCCCGTTAACAGCGGTCGCGTTATGTGATCTAGTAGATAAGTAGACCAATGAGGTAGTCCTCATTGCTGATGAATTACTATTATTATCAATGGTGTGTGTTTGTGGAAGCTGTTATAAGAAATCTTTATTTGCCATTTTCATGTCACCATCATCCAGCCTATATATTTTTTCACTGTTGGGCACAGGCTTCTTCTCACACAGAGAAGGCATGAGCATTGATCACCACGTGCGCTCAAGGCGGCGATTTCAGACTTTTTAAGTCCAGGTTTCCTCACGATGTTTTCCTTTACCGTTAGTCAGTAGTTAGTGTATCGATTATCGATATAACATCGATCGATGGTGTATCGATTTATCGCCCGTCTGTCTTCCTTTTTAACCCCGACGCAAAAAGAGGGGTGTAATGAGTTTGACGTCGATGTCTGTCTGACTGTGTGTGTATCTGTCTGTGGCATCGTAGCTCTCAAACGGATGGACCGATTTCGATGCGGTTTTTTTATTTGAAATCCATTTTCCTTGCAGTAGTTCTTAGCTATGTTTGGTTAATATCGGTCCAGCAGTGTAAGAGTATCAGCTCTTTTACAAAATGATGTAAGGCATTTTTGCGTAGGGGGTTTTTTAATTATTTTTTTTTCTCTTTACAGATAATGCGCTCCTACAAGCAATGTCCACAAGAGAATCAGCCAACAATCTTAGCGCTAACATACCCCCTTTTTTCCAACAACAAAAAAGACTCAGAACCAAAAGACAATAATAATAAGCTTCTAGAACACACAGACGCTCCACCGAAAGAGATAGAAGATGAACATATACCAGTGCCTGTGAGGCAGAGAGAGATGGTAGAAGAAGAGATGGGGGTGTATGAGAATGTTGACGATTTTAATATGTATGAGAAGTTGGAGTGGAAGATAGAGGAGTTGGAGAGTGAGTTGTGCTGTCAGATGGACTTGGCTGAAGATATCGATGGAGGGAAGAGGTGAGCTGATCTTTCTAGAATATTTATCCTAAAATCATCTATACCCTAGCTTCTGCCCGCGAGTTCGTCCGCCCTATTGGTCTTAGCGTGGTGATATATGCTTATAACCTTCCTCGATAAATGGGCTATCTAACACTGAAATAATTTTTCAAACCCGATCAGTAGTTCTTGAGATTAGCGCGTTCAAGCAAACAAACAAACAAACTCTTCAGCTTTATATATTAGTCTATACATATGAAATGCTTAGTCTTGAATGACTGACGGATCAACGCACAGCCTAAACCGCTGATCGTAGAGACCTGACACTTGGAAGGTGTGTTATTTGTTAGACCTAGGCATCCGATAAGAAATGATTTTCCGAAATTCAACCAGTTTTTTTTTTCGAATGGGAAATCGTCAGATGACCCCTCCCGCCGTGGTGGGGCGGAAGCGAGTGTCAGACTCTTACTGACTAAAACCCATCCATGTTCCTTCCTCAGCCGTTTGTATGTCGGGGGCGCGATATCTCTTTCGAACGTCCCGCAGCGAAATTCTGCCCCTAAGGGGAGTGAAAAAGGGGGGCAAACTTATATGAAATTCTGTTATTTTTTATTTGAATTCGTATAGTAAATCAATAAAAACAGTTCAAATTAATATTTATTTCAGAATGGCTTCGTCGGTATCGAAACCGAGGGAGCTGATCATTGAGTATAGCGCCCGCCCCTCAGACGAACAGCTGCCGGAAATGTACAAGGAGTTAGAGAAGTACATGAGAGACACCGTCCAGGATGCCTTGGAATTCATTGAAGACCATCGGTGAGTCATCATCATTATTTGCCTAGCCTTTTCCCTATGTTGGGGTCGGCTTCCAGTCTAAACCGGATGCAGCTGAGTACCAGTGTTTTTCATGGAGCGACTGCATATCTGAGCTCCACAACCCAGTTACCGGGTAACACGGTACCCCTTGGTGAGACTGGTTGTCAGACTTTCTGGCTTCTGACTACCCGTAACGATTGTCAAAGATCTACAAATGACAGCCGGGACTAACAGCTTAACGTGCTTTCCGAGGCACGGAGGAGTCTCAGTATGACATAGAAGGTCGAACCGTGCGGCTGTTGCTTAGCCACGAGCTCCTCATCAGTTAGTGATCATCATCAAAGAGTAACAGTCATACGTACATAGATAGTTTTGTATATATGTTATTAGTCTACACTAATATTATAAAGAGGAAAACTTTGTTTGTTTGTTTGTAATGAATAGGCTCAAAAACTACTGGACCGATTTTAAAAATTCTTTCACCATTCGAAAACTACATTATCCACGAGTAACATAGGCTAAATTTTATTTTGGAAAAAAATAGGATTCCGTAAGATATTTGGGTTTTTCGGACACAAGGTGTAAGAAATCAACCATCTTTTCAATTCATCAATCAACTTTCAGTGTTAGATAGCCCATTTATTGAAGAAGGCTATAGGCTATATTTCATCACGCTAAAACCAATAGGAGCGGAGCACCACTATTCCACGCGGACGAAGTCGCGGGCAGAAGCTAGTAGTATAATATTTTATGTTCCAGCCACGACCCCACAGAGATATACGGAGAAGAGATGTATGACGAGTTCATGAGTATACCGGACCCGAAGCTAGACCCTAAGCAGGTGTTCAAACAGTTCTTGTATGTTCTAGAACAATTAGGTGAGTTTTATTCATTAATTAAGCCTTTGAAGCCACTTGATGAAATGCAATTTTCGATTCTAAATAGATAGAGTTAAAGTTCCTGTTTGTTTTTAGGTGTACTAATATACACAGACTAGCTTTCCGCCAGCAGCTTCGCCCGCGTACTATACGAATTCAAATTAAAAATGTCAGTTTCATACAAACTTTTGCCCCCCTTTTTCACCCCTTTAATGGTAGAATTTCGTCAAAACCTTTCTTATCGGATGCCTACGTCATACAAATAACACACCCTCCAAGTTCCAGGTGTCTACGATCAGCGGTTTAGGCTGTGCGTTGATCCGTCAGTCATTCAGGTCAAAGCATTTTATATGTATAGGTAGGATACTCCTGTCTAGTCCTTTAAAGAAAGTAAGTCGTGGTGTTATTGTTCCAGGTCCGTACGCGGCTGATAAAGCGGCTTTCGCTTTATTAACGAAGCTAGAAAAGCTGAAAATCAAAATACCATACGAGAGACATTTTATTCTCATGTGTCTGTGTACGACAGTCTTCCTAAAGATTCGATGTTATGCCGAAATAATTTTCGAAAAAGTCGACGACGAATGGGAAAGAATAAAGACATTTTCGTCGCCGAAAATCATGAGACTCGCCGAAATTCTGGAGAAATTCAAACCGCCGGATATTCGGTCGCACAATACGGTTGTAAGTGTGAAGGATAGTGGTGTAAGTAGGAGTGATAGTCGGGATAGTAAAGGTGATAGTAATGAAAATGAGACTGCTACTATAAGTGAATGTGATACTTTAAGTAAAGGGGATAGTTTAAAGAAAATGTTGAATGATATTGATGATTGTGATTTTACCACTTTAGGCGACAAAATTGAAGACAGAGTCAATACTTACGTGTGTAATCTGAAAGACCTTGACTATCCCATCGAAGATTACCCTTTAAACAGCATTGATAGTCGAAATGTCATAATGGAACAGGATATAAATGAGACGAATATTCAGAATCAACCTCAATCGACAGCTGAAACTATTGCTAGCAGTGATACTACAGATATCCCAGCAGATACATTAACAAATCACATTACTGAGCCAGATGCTACAGACAAAACTGTAAGTCGACCGGATAGTTGTATTAATCGGCCGGATAGTGGTGTAAGTGGACAGAATAGTGGTGTAAGTGGACAGAATAGTGGTGTAAGTGGACAGGATAGTAGTATAAGTGGGCCGGATAGTGGTGTAAGTGGACCGGATAGTGGTGTAAGTGGGCAGGATAGTGGTGTAAGTGGGCCGGATATTCGCAGCAATGAAGTGATACTGCAACAGCGAGGTCTTTTAGGGTTCCCCAGGCGTGCGGGGTTTCGCATGAGGGGTAAATCTCGACTGCAAAGGAATAATGCGGCGAGGGTTCTGCAGATGCAACAGAATCCCGACGCGTTGTGCGGCATCGTGTTTATGAAGGAGGCTTTGATCGCGAAGATTATGTTTATGGTTCTAGTGGTGAGTATTTTTTAACCGACTTCAAAAAAGGAGGTTTCTGTATTATGAAACTACTGATCGCGGATAAACATACAGATATGCAAATATACGGTACGAATTATGCCATCGTAAGAAAAAAGGTCGTAACTAAAATTTTAGTTTAATCAGAATTTCTTCCTGATTCTAAATATACATGTATTTAACTCAATATCGAAAATATTAGTATGTTAGTTACTAATTGTTATTGTTATAGTTGAATGAATATGTTAGCTACGGCCTTCCTTCTTATGGCAGCAGAATTAATAACCTTTGTTTTTATAAAGTTGGTTAAAAAAAAAGAAATCGGTGTCCAGAATGACAGGATGTTCATACGCCAGTGTTCTCCCAGGACATGTCGCGCAGCAACCGGCGGCTCGGCTACCTGAGCGTGCAGTACTGCGCCACCGACAGCCCCGCCGACCCCGGGACCGAACCCCGCGAGTGCCAGCGCCAGGGTCGGAGGCAGGAAGACGTGCTGAAGAAGTGAGTCTCATCTGAAAAGAATCTGAAATCTGTTGGTCCCGGTTGTCATTTGTAGATCTTTGACAGTCGTTACAGGTAGTCAGAAGCCAGAAAGTCTGACAACCAGTCTTACCAAGAGGTACCGTGTTACCCGGTAACTGGGTTGTGGAGGTCAGATAGGCAGTCGCTCCATGTAAAACACTGGTACTCCGCTGCATCCAGTTTAGACTGGAAGCCGACCCCAACATAGTTGGGAAAAGGCTACGCAGATGAGTCTGACACTCCCTCCCGCCCCACCCACGGCGGGAGGGGTCTTTTGATGATTGCCCCTCCGAAAAAAAACATCTGCAATGAATAGGGGTTCCATGATTGACAGCCAAACACCAAACTTTGTATCATTTATACTAGCTTTCCGCCAGCGGCTTCGCCCGGGCTATATGAATTCAAATTAAAAATGACAGTTTCATTCATACAAACTTCGCCCCCCTTTTCAATCCCCGTAGGAGTAGAATTTCGTAAAAAATTGCCGGCAACTGCTGCACCAAAAAAATATGTGGTTACTTATACGTGAAACGAAAGAATTGACATCCTAGATCTGTCAAAGTCTATATACTCGTAAAATACTTTGTCCTGAACGACTGACGGATCAACGCACAGCCTAAACCGCTGATTGTAAAGACCTGAAACTTGGAGGGTGTGTTCTTTGTATGACGAAGGCATCCGATAAGAAAGGATTTTCCGAAATTCTACCACTAAGAGGATAAAAAAGGGGGGCAAACTTTGTATGAAACTCTGTCATTTTCAATTTGAATTCGTATAACCCTTGGAATATAGACGCTGACTTTAACATCTATGTTTCTTATTGAGGAAATGTTCAAGGCATTTTTTGAGAATTTCCGCTCCGAGAAATCTGAATGAGGACCTCTACAGCTGGATAACTATGTTGATATTGTTTAAGGTTCCGTATGCACGAGTGTAACTTGCTGTTGGCGACGTCAGCGCTGGAAGAGGGCATCGACCTGCCGCGGTGTAACCTCGTCCTCAGATGGGATGTGCCGCCTTCGTAAGTATACTTATAATAAATCTGTAGAGAGGTCAATTCTGTACATGAAATATATTTCCAAAATAACTATCAGGGGGTGATTAGGGGTCGATACTGATGCCAAAAATGCAATCAGTAAAATTTTTGTCTGTCTGTCCGTCTGTCTGTCTGTCTGTCTGTATAAACTCTATAGAAAAGAAAACTACTCGACGGATTTTAACGAAAATCGGTACAATTATTTGTCATACTCCTGAGCTGGTTATAGTATACTTTTCATCACGCTACAATGAATAGGAGCAGAGCAGTGAAGGGAAATGTTGTCATTTTGTTTAAACGCGCTAATCTCAAGAACTAC
Organism: Pyrrhia umbra; assembly: GCA_963891755.1. NCBI lineage: Eukaryota > Metazoa > Arthropoda > Insecta > Lepidoptera > Noctuidae > Pyrrhia > Pyrrhia umbra. The sequence goes on from OY982946.1 coordinate 2,093,465, forward strand.
TGGTACGATTTGAAAATTTATTTCAGTGTTAGATAGCCCATTTATTGAGGAAAGCTATAGGCTATATGTTATCACGCTTAAACCAATAGGAGCGAAGCACCACTATTACACGCAGACGAAGTCGCGGGCAGAAGCTAGTATTATATTAAAAAAAAACAACTGACTTCCAAAAATACTGGAAAGAAATAGGTAGTGGAACCACACGTCACAACCACTCATACCAAGAGGTATCGTGTTACCCGGCTCCTGGGTTGTGGAGGTCAGATATGCAGTCGCTCCATGTAAAACACTGGTACTCAGCTGCATGCGGTTAAGACTGGAAGCCGACCCCGATATAGTTGGGAAAAGGCTAGGCAGATGATGACTTTTGTTCCTTTCTGCCTTGTTATTAATTATGAGTCGTGGTGGCCTAGTGGTAAAGGCACCTGCTTCTCGATTACGAGTGTTCGGGTTCGAAACCTGGCAAGTACCAATGTGACTTTTCTAAAGTCATATGTACTTAGTATATCTTAGACGTCACTGACTAACGGTAAAGGAAAACATCGTGAGGAAACCTGGACCTAAAAAGTCTGAAATCGCCGCCTTGAGCGCACGTGGTGATCAATGCTCATGCCTTCTCTGTGTGAGAAGAGGCCTGTGCCCAGCAGTGGGACAGTATATAGGCTGATGATGATGGTGCTGATGATGATTAATTATGATATTTGTCCAGGTACCGTTCGTACGGCCTCTGCAGGGGCAGAGCCCGGGCGGCGAGGGCCACCGCAGCCCTACTGTGTAGCAACAACCCGGACATCACTGCCATGTTGTTGCAGAACGTGGCTACTTACAGGGAACTTGACCAGGTACGACTCATTTTTAGGGTTCCGTTGTCCGACAAGGAACCCTTATAATTTCGCCATGTCCCTCTGTCTGTCTGTCTGACCGCCTCATAGCTCCGTGGTTCTTGTTACTAGAACGCTGAAATTTGGCATGAATATGTATATTGATCACGCCGAGAAAGTGGTAAAATAAAATTTTGAAAATTATTCTTTTTAGGGTAGCTCCCAAACATGTAAAGTAGGGATGAATATTTTTTTTCTCGCGTACCCCTTCGTGTGGGATATCTAGCTTTTAAGTGTAAATTTTTTTTCGATACGAGCATCCCCCCCTCTAACTTTTGAATGGCTGTACCTAGAAATGGTAAAAAAATTCACAGACGTAGCACATGTAATGAACTTACAAGGAAAACTATCACGGCTACACACAACTCTGTAACCAGTTAAGCCTACTGCTTGACCGGTTACAGAGTTATAGTCGACTCACTGAGACCTATTACGGAACCCTACTGCGCGTGGCCCGACACGCACTTGGCCGGTTTTTTCTTTTGCAATTAAATACCGTTTACCTATTATATGGGAGGAAGGTTCCTCCATTGTGAGGGGCTAGCCAGGCGGGTGATATGCAATTCAATTAGGCCTAATAACAAGCGCTTTTGAAAGCCGAAAAAAACTTAGTTGCCCATTCCAAAGTAGTTTCCTATGGAGAAGAACGGGCAAGAAACTCCATGGTTCTTTTTTTTAATTCCCGACGCAAAAAAAGGGGTTACAACACCCCTCTTTGACCTCAACCACCTTTCAAGTTTGACGTCGATGTCTGTCTGTGGCATCGTAGCCCTCAAACGGATGGACCGATTTCGATGCGGTTTTTTCATTTGTAAGCCAGTTTCTTGCGGTGATTCTTAGCTGGTTAATATCTGTCCAGCAGTGTAAGAGTATCAGCTCTCTTCCAAAATGATGTAAAGCATTTTTGCGTTAGGGGGTTTTTAAATTTAAAATTTATTTTTTTCTTGTTTCGTTGTAGATCATCAGCAGAAAGTGTGGCTGTGGCATGCAGGATGAACCTCCTCAAACGGAAGAAGACCACGCGGATGCCTTTACTAGTTTCATTAAACCTTACTCCCCTAACGACAATATCACTCACCAAAACAAACAAGAATTCAATACAGCAAACTTAAATAACAAAAGCAAAGATTCCAAAGAAAACATTAATAAAATAACGAAAGATAAATATGATAGTAAAGGTAATAAAGATGCGAATCGGAGTAAAAATAAAAAGGTCAAGTTTGATCATTTGATTCGAGACCTCGATAGTAGAGACAGCACTATTGAGTCTGGTAATAATAATACAACAAGAAATAGTTCTTTAGATAATAATAATGTAGGTATTAATAACGATAAAGATAATATCCATTCCAAAAATAATAACGCAACTCAATTAGAAAATGTAGTAGGAGAAACGAACAAAAAAGGCGCCGAAAATATTATCTGCAACGCGGTGAAAACTGTTAATAACGTTGTAAAAACGGTTAACGAAGTTATGAATAACGTTAACGAAGCAGTTAATATAGGAATCAATGATCTCATAAACCAAATTATAGATGAAACGGCAAATATTAACGTTAATGATGAATTAGTTAATAATAATAGTGAAATTATAAACGATATTGATACAGAGACTTCACAAAACAGCGAAACTGGCGAATTGGAAGTGAAACATGAAAAAACTGAAATCGATAATCTATCGATTAAAAAATCGGTTAGAGAAGAATCGAATAAAAAATCGGTTAGAGAAGAATCGATTGGAAAATCGATTAGAGATGAATCGAACGAAAAATCGATTAGAGAAGAATCGAATGAAAAATCGATAAGAAAAGAATCGAATGAAAAATCGATTAGAGAAGAATCGATTGAAAAATCTAATGAAAAATCGATTAGAGAAGAATCGAATAGAAAAGAATCGAACGAAAATAAAATCGATAATCGAAATTTAAATAAAGAAAGTGTTCTGTCTTATAATAATTGTGATAAATGCTACAATGTGAAAATTAGCGGCGTATGTTTGTGTGCGAATGTGAACATGTACTACCAGTTGCTGGCTAAAGCTAACTTCGTTAATCGGACGGACTTTAAGAAGAATATTATTAGTGATAGTGAGAATAGTGCGAGTGTGGATCTAAGTACAGCTATCGCGCTTATAAACAGGTAAGTACTTATTAATAATTAGCTGTTTCCCGCGGTTTCACCCGCATCCCGAGGGAACTACTTAGCGCACCCGGGTAAAAAGTAGCCTATGTTGTTCCTCAGGGTCTATTCTATCTCTGTACGAAATTTCATTTATATCGGTCCAGTAGTTTTGGCGTGAAAGCGTAACAGACAGACAGACAGAGTTACTTTCGCATTTATAATATTAGTAAGGATTAGTAAGGATTAGCTGATTCACGCGGAATAACATAATATTTTTAACAGACTTCAAAAAATGGAGGGGTTCAATTCGACTGTATTTTTTAACCGACTTCAAAAAAAAGGAGGAGGTTCTCAATTCGTCGGGATCTTTTTTTTTATTTTTTATGTATGTTCACCGATTACTCGAAGACGCCTGGACCGATTTGCAAAATTGTTTTTTTATTTGGTAGGGTATACTTTCCAGGTGGTCCCATAGTCATCAAGTCAGGATCTGATGATGGGAACCCTGAGAAATCGAGGGCAACTTTGGAAAGTTGTAGGCATGCATAGGGTAAAAACTTAATGCTCAGGTGTATGTTTGATAACACTATTCACTAGTGTAAGTTTGGAGCTGACCTGATGATGGAGACGAGAGAAGGTCGAGGGAACTCAGCAACGGTATATATTAACTACCTCGTGTTTGGGCTTATTATGTTCGTATTGACGAGACCTTTGCAACAGTGAAGGTTTGGAGCTGATCTGATGATGGGGACTAGAGAAGGTCGAAGGAACTCGGCAGCTGAATATGTAAACTACCTCGTGTTTGGGCTTATATTATTTGTATTGATGAGAACTTTCCACTAATGCGGATAGTAACAACTATACTTATCACTAGTATAGGTATATGTATAGTCACTGAAAAGCTAAACGTTTTTTACGACCCGTGTGGTCCCATTTAAATTATATCACTACCGGTTCAGGCGTTTTATAAATATATCAAAAATAACGATTTTTAATGTTTGTTACCTCAGAACTTTCGACTGGGTGTACCGATTTTGATGATTCTATTTTTATGGCGTACTACTAACAGTAACTTATGAGGCACCGACTTCTAGAGCGATGTCTTGTTCGACAATTGTTTAAATAAAATTATCTTTCTTTCAGTGTTTTTGGAAGTCGGTTTTATTTTTATTGCAAAAAGTTTTGCCTTATAAGCAGAGATCGGGGTAGGTAGATTGATTTGGGGTCAATGAAACGGCACGTATATATTAATATGGATATGCTTCCGGCATTTCGTAAAAATTAAGATTTTTTAGGAATTTCAAATATTGTTATGTGTAGGATGAAGAATCTAAATATATATAAAACTCAAAGGTGACTGACTGACTGACATAGTGATCTATCAACGCACAGCCCAAACCACTGGAGGGATCGGGCTGAAATTTGGCATGCATGTAGATGTTATGACATAGGCATCCGCTAAGAAAGGATGTTGATAAATTCTACCCCCAAGGGGATAAAATAGGGGATGAAAGTTTGTATGAAACTTTGTCAATTTTAAACCGATCGGGCTGAGAATTCATATAGTCCACGCGGGCGAAGCCGCTGGCGGAAAGCTAGTATATCAATATGAATAAGAAATGTTTAATCCTTTTGCTGTCTTTTTAATAGAATATTGTGATCGGCCTTCTATAATAAAAATAAACTATGGCATGGCTAAACTTGAGTAAAAACGTAGCAAACGTAAAGTGGGCTTCTACTAATAATAGTTCGCATTCTATAAATTTCAAATGTTTTAGTTTATAAATCTTTACATTCACAATATTTGATTCAATCCTGTAAGTACCAAAATGAGATCTCGGAAAAAAGGCTTATCCATGTTGTGATTTCTATGACTATACGTGATGCAAGTACGTAAAATCAATCTACCTACTCCGATCACTGCTTATAAGACGACAATATTGGGTCAGGGAAAAGTCAAGGAATTATTTTTGACAGTTGGAAAGGACACTTCATGTTTGCCAGAGATGTCTTGCAACGGGTTTATTCCTCAGGTACTGTGGCAAGCTACCCTCGGACACCTTCACCCGCCTGGCTCCTCAGTGGTGGATGGAGGAAGTCAAGCTGCCGGTGGCTGGGTCCAGTGAAGTCAAGCCAGCTTACATCTGCACGTTACGGCTACCCCTCAACTGCCCTGTGAAGTATAATATTGTGGTAAGATTTTAGCTGCTAGATAAGAAATATCTACTAGATAAATTCTTATTTATGTCGCAACGCTTAAAAACTAAATACCGTTTACCTATTAAATGGGAGGAAGGTTTCCCCATTGAGAAGGGGGGATCCTCCAGCCAGACGGGTGATATTTAAATCAAATCATTTATTTTAAAAAAATAAAGAACCCTCTACGCATAAATGCCTTACATCATTTTGTAAAAGAGCTGATACTCTTACACTGCTGGACCGATATTAACCAAACATAGCTAAGAACCACCGTAAGGAATCTGGCTTTAAAAGAAAAATCCGTATCAAAAGTTACGATGCCACAGACAGATACACACACAGACAGACAGACATCGACGTCAAATTTATTACACCCCTCTTTTTGCGTCGGGGGTTAAAAATAATTGGTAAATTATAAATCATTAAACATCATTTGTATGAAATTATCTGGCAGTTAAGTTTAACTGGTACTCTAAGCCTGATGGCATGACATGTCGGGGCTGCGGGACGTTCGAAAGAGATACCGCGCCCCCGGGATACAAAGGGCTGAGGAAGGAACATGGATGGGTTTTAGTCAGTAACCGACTTACTTATAAAAAACCTGTAATCTGAAGTTTAACCATTTCTCACCTAATCCTTACTTAACGTCGTAATCCAGGGTTAAGCTACTAACTTAAATAAATAAATATCTTTGGACAATTTCACACAGCGCCATCTAGCCCCAAAGTAAGCAACAAATATGCTTGTGTTATGGGTGCTAGCTTAACGGATATACTATTTATATACTTTTTTAAATACCTACATATTATACATAGTAACACCCAGACCCGTCACAGAAATTCAATAATGTCAAATTGGAATAGAACTCCTCTTGCATGGTATTCCAGCGGCATGTTGAACACTAAACCACTCAAGTCGTCACTTGAGTTCGGATTAACGCTAAACAGCATTTATGAGTGAGATTTTACTAATCTATTGCTAAGCAGCAGATTAAAAATTAATCGTACTTTATAAGTATGACGGTAAGAATCTGACACTCCCTCCCGCCCCACCCACAGCGGGAGGAGTCCTATGATGATTTCCCATACGAAAAAAAAGGCCACCATGACATTGGCCGCGATTCTCTTGACACCATCTAAATTAAATTTAGTCTATAATTCTCTCTTTCCATCAACAAATATAAGAAAGGGATAGCAAACTTTTAACACCTGTCAAATTAGAAAATATAGTTTTCCATATCCAAATTAAACATCACGACGTAACATCTCGACTAAATTAACAAACCTGTACGAACAAAATGTCATCTGTCATTTAATTTGACAGCACTGGATTACTTGCTATCCTCTTCTTGTATTTCGCAATAGAAAAAGAGCATGATATTTTAAAATTAGTTTAGTCGTGTGTAAGTCAGAATCGACACCATTATTGAGATGATATCTTCTCCAGGGACATCCGATGCCGACAAGAGTCCTGGCCAGGAGGATGGTGGCGCTGCAAGCTTGCAGGATACTCCACAAGTCTGGTGAGCTCGACAACCAGCTGATGCCAATAGGTGAGCTGATGTTTTATTTTAACCGACTTCAAACACCGGCCAAGTGTGTATCGGGCCACGCGCAGTGGGGTTCCGTAGTAGGTCTTAGTTAGTCAATTTTAACTCTGTAACCGGTTAAGCCTATTTCAGCCGTGATAGTTTTCCTTGTAAGTTCATTACATGTGCTACGTCTGTGATTTTTTTCACATTTCTAGGGACAGCGATACCCCACATGAAGGGATACGCGAGAAAAAAATATTCATCCCCACTTTACGTGTTTGGGAGCTACCCTAAATTCGAATTTATAGTATAAGTTTAAGATTAATTTGAACCAAAGGATGTGACTTTTCTAAAGTCATATGTACTTAGTTTTCTAAGTATATCTTAGTCGTCACTGACTGACGGTGAAGGAAAACATCGTGAGGAAACCTGGACCTGAAAGTCTGAAATTTAAATCCTTGAGCGCATGTGGTGATCAATGCTCATACCTTCTCTGTATGAGAAGAGGCCTGTGGCCAGTAGTGGGACAATATTATATAGGCTGACAATGATAATTATTGGGGTCGATATTAAATAGAGCATTTTTCTTCAAAAGGTCATTTCAGACTCGAGCCTACGTTGTACATCCATGAAGCAATTACATTATGTCTGGACCTTAAAAGAGACTTTGACCCTTGAGTTTGTTTCGGTGTTTCTTCTCAAGGTAGTCAGATAGGAAATACCGGCCTCATCTAGCTTTAAAAATAATAATTGACGTGTAAAAGTGTTATTTTATAACGTATTTGCAAAATAAATATCATTTATCATTTATAGCAACGATGATGATGATGATAATTTTTACCCTCCTCCCCCAGGTAAAGAGAACTTCAAGGCGGTGGAGTTGGAGGGCTTGTGCGCTCTAGGCGTGCTGCCGGGCGGGGCCCCGCCCGACGTGCCGGACGCCGCCCGCCCCGGCACCACCAAGCGTCGCCAGTACTACTACAAGCGGGTGAGTTGTTGAGAAGGGAGGACCTACCAGGCTAGGCGCTACTGCCCGATGGTTGATGTCGGGAACTTCTATATATTCTAACTAGCTTTCCGCCAGCGACTGCACACGCATGGGCTATACGAATTCAAATAAAAAAGGAATGTCCCCTTTTTCACTTCCTTAGGGGTAGAATTTCGGAAAATCGTTTCTTACCGGATGTCGTTGTCATACAAAGAACACACCCTCCAAGTTTCAGGTCTCTACGATCAGCGGTTTAGGCTGTGCGTTGATCCGTCAGTCATTCACGACAAAGCATTTTATTTTATTTATCCTTTATTTCAGGCAACTAGGGCCCATAAAACACAATACATATATAAGTATAAAAACAATAACTATAAACTAATACATATTTAATACTTAAAAACTAGTGCACACGAAGTGACGGCGTCGTGTTACGCTGCGAGGTGTCGCGTAGCCGGCCGCGGAAACGCCGATACAGCACACCTTTCGGCCAAAACTCTTCCTTGAGGAAGGTCACCAAATGATGAGTCGGAACACGCACCACGAACGACTTGAAATTTGTGTTATGGCGCGCCTCCAACTTCTCCACCCTCAAGGTCCAGTTGGTCTTCACCCGTATGTACTGTACGATGTCCTCAGCATTCGTAGAGTGGTGCAAACGGGACACGTACAGCTGCGTCGTCGGTACTGCTGCACGTAGCAGCATGTTGGATCCTTCAAGCGCTGTCCCACACTGATTGCGATAAGTAGGCTTCTTCTTCTTTCTCTCCACCTTGATGAAGCCGTCCTCACCGCAAGTGTTCTTCGGTGGACCCTGCAGTTTCTGGTCCATCATAGCGACTTTAGTCGCCGTCGGTGTTGACCGACTCTGCTTTCCCCCTTTTGGTTTTTCTGCTTGTCGCTTTGTTTGCGACATAGCAGGTTTTGTCTTGGCGACAATTGCAGAATAGGCACACTTGGGGGTCGATGTACCTATTACACGCGTCGCTTCCCCGGCAGTTACGACGCGATCCGCGGAACATGATGCAATCTTGACAGCCGATGACGTGGATTCACTCGCCGACTGAAAACTGCAGATCGAAGCATTTTGTGCCCCGCGCCGTGTGTTAACATTGGAGCCTCCCGGTGACCCACTTGTCGGAATAGCGTTGCGCAACAACGCTACTTCGGCTCGTAATTCACCAGTAATGACATCCGATGCCTCCAACTTAGTCTTCATCTCAGCCAGGCTCACCTTCAGAGACGTGATGTCCTTCAGCAGCCTGGTGACGTCGACGTGGTCAAAATTGACGGGGGGCAGCTTGTGCAGCTCCTTCGCCACAAAATCTGGCACGTCATCCGGATCGGTCCTTTTCAGCAGGTCGATAATGTCCTGCAGACTCTTCTCGCCACCATCCCTCCGGCGAGATGGCATCTGTCCGACTTGGTCGAGTGTTTGAAATAACAGCAACTTGGCACTACATACCTCTTCCTCTTTGAAAGAGGACTTGCAGATCTGCAAGATGCTGACCTCGTCCATGTAATCGATGGCATGCTTGACGAATGCCAAAAGCTCGTTGGCAATGAGCTGTTTTGTAGCCATTGCGAAACAAAATCGAGCAGCGGTTACCGCTGCGCACAACGCGAATAAATTATTCGTGCAGTGTAGCGCAAACGCGTCCGTTTCTGAGCGCGCATCGCACACCTATACATTTTATATGTATGTGTAAAAATATTAAAATTACCGTGTGTACGTGGTACCCGGTAACTAGGTTGTGGAGGTCAGATAAGCAGTCGCTCCATGTAAAACACTGGTACTCAGCTGCATCCGGTTAGACTGGAAGCCGACCGCAGGAAAGGCTAGGCAGATGATGATATCCATCTATTATTTTCTTTCTTTCCAGACAGCATGGGCCTTCACAGACTGCCAGCCGGTTATAGACGCGACCGACGAGGAAATATACCCGGGTTTAGACCCGGGCATGATGGATATAGACAGCGATACGGAGGTACCCAAGCCAAGCGACACTACCAACCAGAAGGAACCTCCGAAACAGAAAGAATCTAAGATAAAAGAGGGGGCAGGTACGATATTCCTTACTGATATTATTTTTAATATATTTACAAAACGGCTGAACCTATATCGATGCAATTTATATGGGGCCACCTCTGAAGTATGACTTACTAAACAAAAAAAGAATTATCAAAATCGGACTACTCTGTCAAAAGTTATACATGAAAATAAATATACTCGTCGACTTTTAAACCCGACAGTCGGTGATGAGGGTAATGACGATTCGGAAACCAAACAGCAAAATATTGAAGATTCATCCCTAACCTGTCACTCTTTGATTTTTCCTCACTGTTTAATTCCTGTGCGTGTCCTGAAATAAAGGATTTTTTCTTTCTTTCTTTCTTTCTTTCTAGGTAAAAAGCGCAACATGCTGTACGCGATCGTGTCGAAGCTGTGGTGTGCGCTGCCGGAGCGGTACAACACGCGCGGCCGCCGCCTGCACGCGCCGCAGCTCGCCAGCCAGGCCATCGGGATACTCATGTCCCGGCACGAGCCCGACAGGTGAGGGACAGGCCATCGGGATACTCATGTCCCGGCACGAGCCCGACAGGTGAGGGACAGGCCATCGGGATACTCATGTCCCGGCACGAGCCCGACAGGTGAGGGACAGGCCATCCGGATACTCATGTCCCGGCACGAGCCCGACAGGTGAGGGACAGGCCATCGGGATACTCATGTCCCGGCACGAGCCCGACAGGTGAGGGACAGGCCATCGGGATACTCATGTCCCGGCACGAGCCCGACAGGTGAGGGACAGGCCATCGGGATACTCATGTCCCGGCACGAGCCCGACAGGTGAGGGACAGGCCATCCGGATACTCATGTCCCGGCACGAGCCCGACAGGTGAGGGACAGGCCATCGGGATACTCATGTCCCGGCACGAGCCCGACAGGTGAGGGACAGGCCATCGGGATACTCATGTCCCGGCACGAGCCCGACAGGTGAGGGACAGGCCATCCGGATACTCATGTCCCGGCACGAGCCCGACAGGTGAGGGACAGGCCATCGGGATACTCATGTCCCGGCACGAGCCCGACAGGTGAGGGACAGGCCATCGGGATACTCATGTCCCGGCACGAGCCCGACAGGTGAGGGACAGGCCATCGGGATACTCATGTCCCGGCACGAGCCCGACAGGTGAGGGACAGGCCATCGGGATACTCATGTCCCGGCACGAGCCCGACAGGTGAGGGACAGGCCATCGGGATACTCATGTCCCGGCACGAGCCCGACAGGTGAGGGACAGGCCATCGGGATACTCATGTCCCGGCACGAGCCCGACAGGTGAGGGACAGGCCATCGGGATACTCATGTCCAGGCACGAGCCCGACAGGTGAGGGACAGGCCATCGGGATACTCATGTCCAGGCACGAGCCCGACAGGTGAGGGACAGGCCATCGGGATACTCATGTCCAGGCACGAGCCCGACAGGTGAGGGACAGGCCATCGGGATACTCATGTCCAGGCACGAGCCCGACAGGTGAGGGACAGGCCATCGGGATACTCATGTCCAGGCACGAGCCCGACAGGTGAGGGACAGGCCATCGGGATACTCATGTCCAGGCACGAGCCCGACAGGTGAGGGACAGGCCATCGGGATACTCATGTCCAGGCACGAGCCCGACAGGTGAGGGACAGGCCATCGGGATACTCATGTCCCGGCACGAGCCCGACAGGTGAGGGACAGGGGGTGTCAGTACCAATGTGTAATTACAAGTATATTAATATTTATAGGAGGTTTTTCAACTAGAAGTGTTACAATTGTATGTGGGGGGGGGGGTCATGTCCCCTGTGACTCCCCCTCGGACCGCCACTGGATTGAACTCACAATATTATTAAAAGCCATTGTGAAACTGTATAGTCACAGTCGGTTCACGACGACGGTATAGTCTCGTCACGCGAGACCGACTCTAACTTGGCCGGTTTTTTAAATTTATTTGTATTGTTCAGCTTGCAGATACCGGCGTTCCCTGTCTACACGAGGTCCGGCGAGGTGCGGGTGTCGGTGGAGCACGTGCCGGACGCTGACGTCAGCATGTCGCCCCGCAGAGCCAAACTTGTTAGGAGGTAAGGAATATTGCAAATATCTTAAAAACTAGCTTCCCGCCAGCGGCTTCGCCCACGTGAATTAAAAAATGACCGAGTTACATACAAAATTTGCCCCCCTTTTTCACTCCCTTGGGGGTAGAATTTATCAAAATCCTTTCTTAGCGGATGCCTACGTCATAACATCTACCTGCATGCCAAATTTCAGCCCGATCCCTCCAGTGGTTTGGGCTGTGCGTTGATAGATCACTATGTCAGTCAGTCAGTCACCTTTGAGTTTTATATATATTTAGATTATAAACTGGATACCATTTTATTTTTCTGTTCGATTTTTTAAAAATATTTTTTGTACAAACCTTGGCTTGACAAAAACAAACACAAAAAAAAACACGTTTGTTGTATGGAAGCCCCCTTAAATATTAGTTTTATTCTGTTTTTTTAGTATTTGTTGTTATAGCGGCAACAGAAATACATCATCTGTGAAAATTTCAATTGTCTAGCTACCACGGATAATGAGTGTATCTCATATAACTAACGCAGATAACTAAAGCAGGTTTATAAGACGGAAAGCTTATAACCTGTATTAACATAGGATATTTTTATCCAAAACCTTCTCAAAACGCTGTGCTTGTTGTCTACAGGTTTATGCGGTTCGTGTTTGCTGAGGTGCTGCGCGTGCGCAGGCGCGGCATGAAGCTGCAGAGCGAAGGATCTACACATAATAATTATTATATTGTGCCTACAATTAAGAGTAAGTACAATTTGTTATAAGTTCGAATGTAACTGTGTGTGTAGGTTCTGCTTTAGCTGTAAAACTGCTGTATCAGTTTTGATGTTGTTTGATATGAAGGTAGAAGGGAGGAGCTTGTGGCTAAGTAACAGCCGCACGGTTCGACCGATCAAAGATTAAGCAGCACTTGGCGCGGTCGGTCCGTGGATGGGTGACCATCTATATCACAGCGAGACTTCTCCGTGCCTCGGAAAGCACGATTTATAAGCTGTTGGTCCCGGTTGTCATTTGTAAATCTTTGACAGTCGTTACGGGTAGCCAGAAGGCTAAAAGTCTGACAACCAGTCTTACCAAGGTGTATCGTGTTATCCGGTAACTGGGTTGTGGAGGTCAGATAGGCAGTCGCTCCATGTAAAACACTGGTACTCAGCTGCATCCGGTTTAGACTGGAAGCCGAGCCCAACATACTTGGGAAAAGGCTAGGCAGATGATGATATGAAGGTAGATGAAGACCGTGGGCATAGTATTACTAGCTATTCTCACCCGCTTCCCGACGCACCCGGATAAAAAATACTGTCTTTCCCTGTTTACAATTAACCTCAATCCATTCGTCTCGTCTTCGTACAATCAACATCAATATCAAATTACATCCAAATATGTTTAGCTTCTTCCCCATAAAAGCGAATAACTGACAGACGTACAGCCGGTTGCACCAAAATAATATAGAAGAAAGAAGAAGAAAGAAAGAAAAAACATTTATTCACACAAAAAAGACGCTAGAACAGAAAAAGTACAAAAGAGAAAAATATACAAAAGAAACTTAAGTTACACTAACATAACATAAAAAAAAAAAACTACAGACTAATGCGTCATTATTTGCGCATATTATATACGGTTACTTATACTTGAAACGGAATCTAAGAACTGTCATTCAAGATCTGTCAGAATGGAGGATAAAATTGAATAATTTTGCTATTATTTTATGTTTTTCGTCTTAATATTTAAGATATATGTTTACTTAATTATTATATCTATGTATTGATAACATAAAACATATTAAAAGTGATCTTATAACTGATATCATGTTTTGTGATTTTCGTAAAAGTATAAAGTATAAATGAAATTAAAAAAACTAAAAAACACGCTTTAATTGCTGACCGAACTAAAAAGTAGAAAATAATTCAATTCAGAGTAAAAAGCGTGGGGTGCATTTTCCTATATTTTCATGACTCTCCTCTCATAAATGGTTGCCAATAGAATAGGTGTCATAATTAAAATATCAAGCACCCCACGCTTTTTACTCTGAATTTAATTATTTTCTACTTTTTAGTTCGGTCAGCAATAAAAGCGTGTTTTTTTAGTTTTTTTTATCGGATTATTGCATTGTCATCGGCCCTTAACACGTGTGCAAAGTTCCAAGTTGATCAGACGTCTAGAAACCAGTGAAAATTAGATTCTAAGATTCCGTTACATACATACATACATACAACCCGAGCTAATAAAAGCGTGTTAAAAAAGTTTGATGCAACCGGCTGTAAGTCGCTTACGGATTTACAATAATAATATATCTAAATTTAACAATTTCAGCTACCAAAGAAGACGGAAGCCACAAAATTGACATCGACTGGACATTCCTGGAACTAATATACCAACACACGGAAGAGAAGAAAATCGCGGACATCGAAAAACCCTTACTATGGCAGGAAACGCCGGATGACGAACATAAAGTAGAAAAGGAGAGCAATAGAAAACGTAGGGGGAAGAAGAAGATGGCGAATCCATTATTGAAGATGGGGGATGTCTTTTTGTTTGATGCCGACAAGTATAGCGAGGCGGTCGTCACGCCGTGGTATAGGAACCAGGATCAACCACAGGTATGTGGATTTTAATCCAAAAATATTTTTTTTAGGGTTCCTTATACAAAGGGTAAAAACGAGACCCTATTACTAAGACTTCGCTGTCTGTCCATCCGTTTGTTTGCCACCAGGCCGTCTCAAGAACCGCGAACCCTTTAACTTTTGAATGGCTGTCTCAAAAACTTTGAAAAAATTCACTGACGTAGCACATGCAATGAACTCACAAGAAAAAAACTATCACGGCTAAGTAGGCTTAACCGGTTACAGAGTTATAGTCTAACTAAGGCCTACTGCGTGTGGCCCGACGCGCACTTGGCCGGTTTTAAGGGGTTCCGTAGTCCGACAAGGAACCATTATAGTTTCGCCATGTCCGTCTGTCTGTCTGCCCGCGGTAGCTCAAAAGTTCTTAGTACTAGAAAGCTGAAAATTGTATAGAAATGTATATTGATCACGCCGATAAAGTGGTAAAATAAAATTATGAAAAATATATTTTTTCTCACGCATTTATTCATGTGGGGTATCGTTAGATAGGTCTTCCAAAAGTTCGGTTAAGTGAGCCATTTGCGAAATATCTACCATTTAAGTGCAAATTTTAGTTCGATACTAGCGTCCCCCCCTCTAACTTTTAAATGGCTGTCCCTAGAAATGTGAAAAAAATCACAGACGTAGCACATGTAATGAACTTACAAGGAAAACTATCACGGCTAAGTAGGCTTAACCGGTTACAGAGTTATAGTCGACTAAGACCAACTACGGAACCCTACTGCGCGTGGCCCGACACGCAATTGGCCGGTTTTTATTAAAGTGTATTTCTTGTTGGAGTAGCTCCCCATTAAAAAAATATATATATTTCCAGTTCTTCCTGGTAGCAGAGATATGCTGGAACCTGACTCCGGACTCCTCATTCCCGTCGGCGACCCACCAGAGCTTCCGGGACTACTACAGCACCAAGTACGGAGTCAGCCTCACGCAGCGCGAGCAGCCGCTGCTGGACGTGGACCACACCAGCGCCAGGCTCAACCTGCTCACTCCCAGGTATGTGGGGGTTGCGCACCCATCCTTTTCGCGGCCTTGAGTTGATGATGTCATTAGTGGAACATACAAAATACTCATTGTACCTGTTAGCCCCTGTTAGCGTGGTATATGGGGGAATTGCACACCCATCTTTTTCGCCGGCTTGACTCTGTTAAATATTTTTTTTGTAGAATGTTTTTTTTTTTAACTAGCCCGTGGTTTTACCCGCGTCCCGGGGAAACTACTTAACGCAACCAGATAAAAGGTAGCCTTAATCCTTCTCCAGGGTCCCCTCTATCTCTTTACCAAATTTCATCCAAATCGGTTTAGCTGCTCTCGAGATTTGCGCTTAGCAACACATTCAGCGATTCATTTTTATATTATAGATACTAATATAACAAAGCTCAAGAGTTTGTTCGTTTGTTTTAACGCGCTAATCTCAGGAACTACTGGTACGATTAGAAAAATTCTTTCAGTGCTAGATAGCCCATTTATTGAGGAAGGCTATCCTTACTAATATTATAAATGCGAAAGTAACTCTGTCTGTCTGCCTGTCTGTCTGTTACGCTTTCACGCCAAAACTACTGGACCGATATAAATGAAATTTGGTACAGAGGTAGAATAGACCCTGAGGAACAACATAGGCTACTTTTTACCCGGGTGCGCTAAGTAGTTCCCTCGGGATGCGGGTGAAACCGCGGGAAACAGCTAGTATGCTATATATCGTCACGCTAAAACCAATAGGAGCGGAGCACCACTATTCCACGCGGACGAAGTCGCGGGCAGGAGCTAGTAATATAATTTATTCGCTCTTTTTTCCGTAGATACGTAAACCGCAAAGGAGTGGCTCTTCCAGTATCGTCCGAGCGCACTCGCCGAGCCAAGCGCGACCGCCTGGACCAGAAGCAGATACTGATCCCCGAGCTCTGCCGGGTACATCCCTTCGCCGCACCTCTGTGGTTCGCCACCGTAGCGCTGCCCTGCGTGTTGTACAGGTAAGCTAGTATTGTCCCACTGCTGGGCACAGGCCTCTTCTCATACAGAGAAGGCATGAGCATTGATCACCACGTGCGCTCAAGGATTGGCAATTTCAGACTTTTTCCGTCTTACTTAGTATAAAGTCCGCAACGGATTAGCATATTTATGTAATAAATTTTGTTTAGCGTTAATCCGAACTAAAGTTAGAATCTTAATCCTGGATTACGGATAAGGATTAGGTGAGAAATGGCTAAACTTCAGATTAAAGGTTTTTATAAGTAAGACGGTTTAAGTCCAGGTTTCCTCACGATGTTTTCCTTCAGCGTTAGTCAGTGACATCTAAGATACAATGTTCCACTGTTCCACCTTTAGTGCTGAACCGTTTTAGATAAAATTTGGTATTAATGTAGATTGATTTTATGATAGATATTATATATTTGAATAAAGATTTTTCCGATGATAACTTGATTTGTTTTTAATAATCTGTACATTGTTCTCACATTTTTTTATAACAAATGTAAAAACAAATATTGTAAACTAAAACACATTGAAAAATAGTAACCATGGCGTTTCTTTCCCATTCTTGTCCATAGTAATCTACGCTTTGGAACGGGCAAATAGATTGAATTATTTTTTTTGACTAACGGACTGACTCGTAATTATTTGACAATTCAAAAGTGCCTGTAAATGGTCTTATTGAAATAAATGTTTTGAATTTTGGGTAATGAACCCAACTCTCCACGCTCCACAGAAGCGCTATCAACTACTATACTAATGAAGACTTAATACTTTCTTTACAGAATCAACGCGTTGTTGATAGCGGATGAGATTCGTCGCGCTGTAGCCATCGACGTGGGCCTGGGCATACCGAAGATCAACGAGAAGACCATGCCGGGCTTCCAGTGGCCCGCCCTCGATTTCGGCTGGAGTCTGGCTGAGGTAAGGCATTTGCCCACTTTTTGCCCACTCTTTGCCCACGGCTGGACAAAGTCTTCAGTCTGTCTGAAACTTACAAATGGCTGGTTGCGTTAAAGTCCACGTAATTGAAGCATAGATGTTAAATATTTGTATACTTTTAAGATTGTTTTATGTTATCTATCTTTTGTCTAACTATACATATAAAATGCTTTGTCCTGAATGACTGACGGATCAACGCACAGCCTAAACCGCTGATCGTAGAGACCTGAAACTTGGAGGGTGTGTTGTTTGTATGACGTAGGCATCCGATAAGAAAAGATTTCTCAAAATTCTACCCCTAAGGGAGTGAAAAACGGGGCAAAGTTTGTACGAAACTCTGTCATTTTTTATTTGAATTCGTATAGCATACGCAGTCGAAGCCGCTGCCGGAAAGCTAGTTATTATAGAATAATAGTGCATAAAATAATATCAAATCTATTAAATTTTATCATCCAATTTGAGAGATTATGATTGGCAGCTATCGCGTTTCACGTATCTATAAATCATTTATTTTTTAATGCAACTGGCTCAAATTTTTCGTATGTCTAGTTTAAATTAGGTAACAAAATTGTATTTTTCTTTGTCCTTAGGTATTGAGCGCTGACTCGGAGAAGAATGATAAGAAGAAAGAAGAAGACGACTGCAAGAAGTGAGTATTGTATAATAATAAATTAATGCCCTGTCTGTCACACTGTTCGTCTGTTTAACAAGAAAATCCCTTATTTTTAACCCCCGACGCAAAAAGAGGGGTGTTATAAGTTTGATGTCTATGTCTGTCTGTTGTGTGTGTCTGTCTGTGGCATCGTAGCTCTCAAACGGATGGACCGATTTTGATGCGGTTTTTTTTCATTTGGAAGCCAGTTTCCTTGCGGTGGTTCTTAGCTATGTTTGGTTAATATCGGTCCAGCAGTGTAAGAGTATCAGCTCTTTTTCAAAATAATGAATGGCATTTTTGCGTAGGGGGTTTTAAAAAAAAATCATTTCTTGTCATTATTTATTATCGACTAGCTGTTTCCCTGACTGCAAGCTAAGCGCAAATTTCGTCAATGGTATCCCCCCGGGCGAAAACTCGTAAGATGCTTAAGATAGGTTTATTATGAAGCCTGGTGAACGTCAGCTGAGACTTGGTTGGTGGGATAAGCAGCGGTGGTCTCCCAAACATGTAGAAAAAATTCATTCCTCGCTAAGGGGGCGTCCATAAATTACGTCAGGTGTTTAAGGGGGGAGGGGGTCGAGTCAAATCTCATCTAATCTTACGTTGGAGAGAGGGGGGGTCACGGCAAATATCACGCAATTTTTTTTATGGTTGAAACAAATAGAAATTTTACTATTTTGGTCCATTTAATCCAGATTGTACATGCTTAAGATTTAATCTTAAGCGTACTAGTCATAACTAGTCGTAAATAAAAGCACGAAGCAATTTTTTTTATTTTTACAATAACAATCCAAATTGTTTACGCAAGAAACCCACATTTGAAAAATCTCACGTGAGATTGGGGGATGGGGGAGGGGGTTTAATAAAATCTCACGACATCTCACCAGGGGGGGAGGGAGGGACAGTAAATTAAAAAATACACCTCACGTAATTTATGGACGCCCCCTAACTACAATTTGATGCACAATTGATTCGGGAGGAAATAACTGTTTTTTTTTTTCAACATGTTTGGGAGACCACCGCTGCTTATCCCACCAACCAAGTGTCAGCTGACGTTCACTAGGCTTCATAATTAAATTATCTTAAGCATCTTACAAGTTTTCGCTCGGGAGGCATAGATATATATGTTATTAAAGTAACTAGATGTGCTATCACCAAGCAAAATGCGTGCCATAAAGGTTGTCACCAGTCATAATTCATGACATCTGTCACTTGGTAGCCAGCTTGAATCTAACAGAGTGACAGCAGGACGATTTTAACAATAATATGGGCAAATTTGTAGTAAATGCCATACTTATCATACAGATGTCATGAACATTACGTTTCGGTTAGTGTGAGAGAGATAGATATAATTTTACATCAAAATGATTACTAGTTACAAAGCTACGTCTGCATTCTAAAAAATGGTTACGTTTTTGTGACCGCGTAATGTTCGGGATTGCATCTCTATTGATATATCTCGATGGCGGGAGGTTATTGGTCACCAAAATCTGTTCGTGGCCCGCGGTCTATAAGCAGTTTTTGCGTGAAAGATAAACAAACTATCATACAAACACACAAAGTTTTACATGTATATAATATTACTACGATTTAGTTATGTTTCACTGATAAATAAAATTTATTACAGGGAGAAAGAAGACAAAGAAAAGAAGCACATTGAAGAAGAACAGAAGAGTGCAGAAGTGGAGAAGAACGATGGAGAAGTTAAAGAGAAGACTATCAACGATATATTGCAAGAGAAGGAAGATGCAGAGGCTGAGGCAGTGAGTTCTATGATATTACAACGCAATTAGGTGCTTCAAAGAAAAGTCGGGGCTCTCCCCTCAGGGGTATAGCCTGCCGGGGCTGAGGGACGTTCGAAAGAGATACCGCGCCCCCAGAATATAAAGGGCTGAGGAAGGAACATGGATGGGTTTTAGTCAGTAAGAGTCTGACACTCCCTCCCTGCCCTGCCTAAAAAAAAACCGGCTGGTTTCTTGTCGACTTCTGTGGCACAATTAGAAGAAAAGCGATGTTTTGGTCGTAAAGCGTTTAAATAAAAAATATTTTTTACTTTTCATTTTTTTTTTGGAAGTCGGTTTTTTTTGTAAAAAGTTTTTTTATTTTTTCGCTTTTCAGTGTCTCGGTCTTGCTATCTTGACAAAATAAACACACCACTTTTTTAGGTTGTAATAAGCGTAAATAACCAAATCATCTAAGTATTTGGCATATCAGCAAGTAGAGATAAATCGTTATTTTTGATATATTTATAAAACGGCTGAACCGGTAGTGATAAGATTTATATGGGACCACTTCGGAAGTATCTCCTTTCGAACAAAAAAATAATTTTCAAAATCGGTCCACAATTGGCGGAGTAATCGCGTAACAAATATACAAAAAAAAAACATACCGTCGAATTGAGAACCTCCTCCTTTTTTGAAGTCGGTTAAAAATAGGTAACGACTTTGACGTCGTTTCCCGCTGTTTGTTCCTATGTATGCATAGATCTTAAAACTGCGCAACGGATTTTGGTACGATTTTTTTCATTTGAAAGCCAGTTTCCTTGCGGTGGTTCTTAGCTATGTTTGGTTAATATCGCTCCAGCAGTGTAAGAGTATCAGCTCTTTTCCAAAGTCATGTATTCATACATACGCATTTTTACATAGGAGGATTTTTTTATTTTATTTTTTTGCTTGTTCATGAATCTATTGGTACCTTCTACAGTATCTCAAATTGTCTTTTGTTTCAGTTTGAAATAGGTACATGGAGTAATGACATGGCCTCCTCAATCCCCGAGCCCTCGGAGTTCGACGAGCTGATGGAGCCTCTCCCGTCTAACCTGACCTTCTGCACTTCCGCCTCAGGTAAGAAAGAAAGAAAGAAAGAAAGAAAGAAAAGAAGAAAGAAAAAAAGAAAGAAAAAAAGAAGAAAGAAAGAAAGAAAAAAGAAAGAAAAAAAGAAAGAAAGAAAGAAATATCTATGAGTTTCAGAATGTGGTAATTAACACCACCGCGTTTCTCTCAAATATTTTGTATGGGATTAGCAAGCTCTGACGTAATTAATTTTCCAACTCAATTCATATACTATTTATTGATTCCAAAAGCGACTTTAAATCTAAACTTATAGTTAATTCAAAATTTATCGGGCGAGGTTAAAAATTTTTTTTAGTGAAGTTGTGTTTTGAAATTTTTTGTTACTACTACACGCGAATTAAAAGTAGTCTATAACCTTATCCAGGGTATATCTCTGTACCAAATTTTATCTAAATCGGTTCAGTAACTCCAGAGATTACCCCTAAAACCCCATAAACTCACAATCTTTACCTCTTTATAATATTATAGACTAGCTGTTTCCCGCGGTTTCACCCGCATCCCGAGGGAACTACTTAGCGCACCCGGGTAAAAAGTAGCCTATGTTGTTCCTCAGGATCTATTCTATCTCTGTACCAAATTTCATTTATATCGGTCCAGTAGTTTTGGCGTGAAAGCGTAACAGACAGACAGACAGAGTTACTTTCGCATTTATAATACTAGTAAGGAAGTAAAGATAGATTTATGCAGGGACACTTACGTTTTTGTCCCTACAGAGGGCGTCAAACCTACAGTATTTTGATATGAAACTTGTCAAATAGTATGTATAATATCGGGGTTTTGTGATGTTCGCGTTATGTCACGGTTCACGAATCCCGCGGAATGGCACTACCGACCACTGGGTAATAAGACAGATAAGCGTCTATTCTTCTTCTCCTTTTCTCTTATTCTATTCTCCCCATCTACTACACCTCTTCCCTGCTTCTCTTCACCCCATTTACTACCCCTCTTCTCTTATTCTTCTCCGCATCTACTATTCCTCTTCCCTTCTTCTCCCCACCCGTCTTCGATTCTTCTCTTCTCCCCATCTACTACTCCTATTCCCTGCTTCTCTTCTCCCCATATGGGGAGTATATACTAACCCTCTCTTTTTCTCTTGTGTCTTCTTGACTTATTTTTATTTTATTTTAACAAAAACACGGTGTTGGCACCAACCGCTTCGTCCACAAACTGTAATGTGTGCCGATGACTGTTACTAGGCGGTTCAAATTGGTGCGATCCTACAGGGAAGCCCAAGTACGGGCAGTACAACGCGGGGAAGAACTTCTCCATGGCGGACAGCGATGACTCTTTCATGTCCAGGTGAGTTAAATCTTCTTTTTATACGACTGCAAGGAAAGGGTTATGATTTTCGCGCCTATCTTTGTTTTGTTTGTAATATTCTTTACTCCCTCATATCTTCCAAACCACTCGATGGATTTCTTTAATTAAGGTATCGTTAGATTCGTCTCATTAGTCCGAGTGTTCTTAGATAGGTGTCCAACTCGCACTTGGCCGATTTTAGTATTAATTTTTTGTCAAGGCGGCAAAAGAATCATCTGTGAAAATTACAAGTATATGCGAAAAGAGTTGTGTTACAAGTTTGACGTCGAAGTCTGTCTGTGTGTGTGTCTGTTGGTGGCATCGTAGCCCTCAAACGGATGGACCGATTTCGATGAGTTTTTTTTTCTTTGAAAGACAGTTTCGTTGCTGTGGTTCTTAGCTATGTTTGGTTAATATCGCTCCAGCAGTGTAAGAGTATCAGCTCTTTTCCAAAATGATGTAAGGCATTTTCGGGTAGGGGGTTTTTGAAATTTTTGCTTGTTTGCTAATGTAATACGTATGATATTTCCTAGTGACTTAGATTCTGATGACACCGACTTGGACTATGATGGGACCGACGAGGAAACTGATACGAGTGGCTACGGTAGCAGCAGGAATCCTAACAGTGAGTTGTACTTATCTATACACATAGAATGCTTTGTCCTGAATGACTGACGGATCAACGCACAGCCTAAACCACTGATCGTATAGACCTGAAACTCGGAGGGTGTGTTCTTTGTATGATGTAGGCATCCGATAAGAAAGGATTTTCCGAAATTTTACTCCTAGGGGAGTGAAAAATGGGGCAAGTTTGTATGAAATTCTGTCATTTTTGAAGTGATTTGTAATGTGACTTCTAATGGGAGGGTAAACCGCTTCGTAACGTAACGCGTTACGGCGCCACTATGTCTGATTTTTTTAATTAATAAATAATGTTTCCTCACATCATCATATTAATGTAGGTCCTACATAAAATGTAAGTAACAAGCTAAGCTTTTCTCAAGTTGAACAATTTCAACATTAAATAGTTCAACTTTTATTAGTTGAAGTTATCACTTCTGTCGAGCTTCCCGAGACGCACACGTTTTTTAATTTGAATTCGTATAGCCCCGGGCAAGCCGCTGGCAGAAAGCTAAGCTAGTCCAGTACTAATTTAATTATATTCCTCAGCTACAATGGGCGTCAGGATAGAGTACAAGACGGCCCACGAGGCGGAGGCGTTCGACATTGAACGAGTGAAGAAAGTAAACCCCGCGCCGCTGCCCGACGACGCGGACGACGCCCGGGACAGGGCCGAGCACGACCGGCTCATACGACAGGGCAGCGCGCCGGAACAGGTCAGTAGATATAGCTGTCACTAAGTTTTTAGGGTTCCGTAGTCGACAAGGAATCCTAACCGTCTTACTTATAAAGTCCGAATAATTTTTAATCTGCAGCTTAGCAACGGATTAGCAAATATCTCACTCATATATGCTGTTTAGCGTTAATAAGATCTTAAATTAGTAGCTTAAGCCGAGATTGAGTACGATGTTAAGTAAGGATTAGATGAGAAATGGTTAAACTTCAGATTACAGGTTTTTATAACTGTTATAGATTCGCCATGCCCGTATGTCTGTCTGTCCGTCCGCGGCATAGCTCAGGGGTTAATAGTGGTAAATATAAAAAAAAAACGAGGTGTAAAGTGGAAATGATTTTTTTTTTCGCATGAATTTGGTATCCCAAAAATAATATTTTACCATTTTGTCGACGTGATTAATAACCATATTTTATCTGTCTAGCTAGTACTAAGAACCTCTGAGCTACGTCGCAGACAGACAGACGGATATGGCGAAACTATACACCCAGTTGCACAAAAAATGCAGGTTACTTGTACGTGAAACGGAAGAACTGTCATTAAAGATCTGTCAAAATAGAGGATAAAATTGAATAATTTTGATATTATTTTATATTTTTCATCTGAAAATGTATGATTTATATTTGTTTAATTATTATATCTTTTGATATCATGTTATGTGATATTCGTAAAAGTATAAATGATTTAAAAAAATGGTGTAACCGGCTGTATGGGTTCCTTGTTGACTACGGAAATCTAAATATATCTATCTTTTGGTACACTACTTCGAAACAGATAAACGAACTTTTGTTTATCTAACATATATTTAATTTAATTATGATATTAAACACCAATTTCTAACAAAACATCCCATCTTCCACAGTACATAGAAAAATTCCGCTCATCAGTGTCAAGGCATAAACAAGAAATTGTAACCAAGAGCCATCTTATAACCAAAGAGGATTACATCACGGAGGTTCTACCAGAGACTAAAGAAAACTATCACAGCGTCATATGTAAGCAAAGCGAAGAAAAAGCTATAGCGGAACTCTTTCCTTATGGCACACAAGAACTGAAGATAACCAACGGACAGATAGACATAGAAAGCATAGAGAAGAATAAGCGACTCCTTCTAGAAGAGTTACAAAAGAATTTGAACAAAGATCAGATGAAGGAATTGAATTGTTTTGCTATGAGGGATATAAATATTGATTCAAAGGATTATGTCAATGAAAAAATTGTGAATGTCGGTTTTGATACTAAAGAGGGGTATGAGAGTGCGTGTAGGGGGGTGGGGGGGTTTAAGCCGTATTATGAGGACGGGAGGGGGGGTAAGGAGTTTGATTTTGATTATCAACCGACGCTGGAAGGACATCCGGGGCCGAGTCCTAGTGTTATACTGCAGGTAAGGAATTTTTACTGTTATATATATATATGTTTAAATGTTACTGCTTCACGTACCCGGATAAAATATATCCTATATGTTAATCCAGGTTGTAAACTATGTGTCTACCAAATTTCATCCAAATAAATTCAGTAGTTTTACGTGAAAGAGTAACAAACATACATATTTTAAGTAGGATTAATATTATACATGAGTTTGTTTGTTTGTACTAAAACGGCTGAACCGATGTAGGTGAAATTTCGGTATGGAATAGATGGTATCTTAGGAAAGAGTGCATGAAGTAGTTTAGCTCATAACGCGAGTGAGTATGTATATTTGTAACTCTGTCACACAAAAACTACTGAACAGATTTTGATGAAACACACACAGTTTATCCGGGTATTTTAAGAAGTACTCTCAGAAAGCGTATGAAATCTCAGGAAATCTATACTAACATAATAAAGCTGAAGAGTTTGTTTGTTTGAACGCGCTAATCTCAGGAACTACTGGAACGATGGACGATGACGACACGTTTGGCGCAGTGGCTGAGCAATTAGCTGCTACGCTGCGTGTCGCGGGTTCGATTCCCGCACGGGACAACTAAAATTGTTCCGGGTCTGGTTGTTTGTGCATGTGTAATGTATGTTTGTAAACGCACCCACGATACAGGAGTAATTCCTAGTGTGGGGCAACGTTTTTTTTTAAAAAAAAAAGAAGATAATAATTGAAAAATTCTTTCAGTGTTAGATAGCCCATTTATTGAGGAAGGCTATAGGCTATATAGCACCACTATTCCACGCGGACGAAGTCGCGGGCAGAAGCTAGTAGGATATATTCTTCTCTGTTCCCAGGCGCTGACGATGTCTAACGCCAACGATGGCATCAACTTAGAGCGGCTGGAGACCATCGGCGACAGCTTCCTCAAGTTCGCGATAACAGCTTACCTGTACTGCGCGCATCCCACCGTGCACGAGGGAAAGCTTAGCCATATGAGGAGTAAGCAGGTATGGTTACACACTGTTATCTATACTAATATTATAAAGAGGAAAGATTTGTTTGTTTGTAGGGTTTTAACTCAAAAACTACTGGGTCGATTTTGAAAATTCTTTCAACGTTAGAAAGCTACATCTTTACGAAGTGTCATAGGCTATATTTATTTCCAGAAATAATTAGGGATCCCTACTAAAATTTTAATAATGTAACCCAAGGTGTATAAAAGAAATGTAGAAAGCTAGTAATATAATATACTAGCTTTCCGCCCGCGGCTTCGCCCGCGTGGACTATACGATCTCAAATTAAAAATGATAGTTTCATACAAACTTTGCTCCCCTTTTTTCACCCCCTTAGGGGTAGAATTTCTGAAAATCCTTTCTTATCGGATGCTTACGTTGTACAAAGAACACCCTCAAGTCGTGGTAGCCTAGTGGTTTAGGCACCTGCTTCGGTTTCGGAACCTGGCAAGTATCAATGTGACTTTTCTAAAGTCATATGTAGTTTCTAAATAAATCTTAGACGTCACTGACTAACGGTGAAGAAAAACATCGTGAGGAAACCTGGACTAAAAAGTCTGAAATCGCCAATCCGCCTTGAGCGCACGTGGTGATCAATGCTCATGCCTTCTCTGTGTGAGAAGAGGCCTGTGCCCAGCAGTGGGACAATATATAGGCTGATGATGATGACTATTCTTTCGAAATATCGAAACCCTCGATACGTGTTCCGACTCGCACTTAGCTGATTTTTTTATCACCAAAAAGATTAACAAAACCGGCCAAGTGCGTGTCGGGCCACGCGCAGTAGGGTTCCGTAGTAGGAGTTAGTTAGTCGACTATAACTCTGTAACCGGTTAAGCCTACTTAGCCGTGATAGTTTTCCTTGTAAGTTCATTACATGTACTACGTCTGTAATTTTTTTCACATTTCTAGGTACAGCCATTCAAAAGTTAGAGGGGGGGTAACTCGTATCGAACAAAAATTTGCACTGAAAAGCTAGATATTTCGCAAATGGCTCGCTAAACCAAAAAATGGTCTTCACATACCCATAATATTTTTGAAAGACCTATCTAACGATACCCCACACGGAGAGGTACGCGAGAAAAAAAATATTCATCCCCACTTTACGTGTTTGGGAGCTACCCTAAAAAAAATATTTTTCAAAATTTTATTTTACCACTTTCTCGGCGTG
The DNA here is from genome assembly GCA_963891755.1 of Pyrrhia umbra. Lineage (NCBI taxonomy): Eukaryota > Metazoa > Arthropoda > Insecta > Lepidoptera > Noctuidae > Pyrrhia > Pyrrhia umbra. The sequence continues at coordinate 2,120,524 of OY982946.1, forward strand.
ATCAATATACATATCCATACCCAGCTTTCTAGTATCAAGAACCTCGGAGCTATGCCGCGGACAGACAGACAGACAGACGGACATGGCGAAACTATAAGGGTTCCTTGTCGGACTACGGAACCCTAAAAATGTCTTAATATCAGGTTTTAATCTATTTTTGATGTTTATTGAGCAGGTATCGAATCTGAACCTCTACCGGCTGGGTCGCAACAAACGCCTGGGCGCGCGCATGATAGCCTCGAAGTTTGAACCGCACGATAACTGGCTGCCTCCGTGCCACAAGCCGCCGCCTACATTGCATCCTAGGATTAATGTAAGTATTACTAGTTTCCCGCCAGCGGCTTCGCCCGCGATATTTTAGCTAATAGATACAAAAACTTTACAAATTATATACTAAAACCTTCCTCATTATCATATATTAAATCGCATCAAAATCCGTTGCGTAGTTTTAAAGATTTAAGCATACATAGGGATATAGAGGCAGAGAAAGCGACTTTGTTTTATACTATGTAGTGATAAATAAGTATATTTAGATTGCCTCGTTGGTTTGTGGCCGACTTTAGGATTTATTAATTTCAAGCTTTTCCGCAGTGTGGGTTTTTTTTACCCGACTGCAAGGAAAGGGTTATGTTTTTCGCGCCTATCTTTGTTTGTTTGTAATATTCTTTATTCCCTCATATCTTCCAAACCACTCGATGGATTTCTTTAATTAAGGTATCGTTAGGTTCGTCTCATTAGTCCAAGTGTTCTTAGATAGGTGACATAAAAAAATAAAGTTATTAGATTTCATTGTTAAAGGTTTTATTTAATCTTCTTTTTCTGCAATATGGGTATCAAATTAATTAAGTAAAAGAAAGAAGAAAGAAAGAAAAACCATTTATTGTCACAACATAAGACAATCACAATAGGGAATAAAAAATATAAGTCTATAATCTGTAGTGTTTTTTTATTCTGTTGACAGGGCGAAGGCAAAGATATCATGCAGCATCTAGACACCCCGCAGGACTCGGCCGGGTGCTTCATACCTTACAATCTGATCACTCAACACAGTATACCAGGTAACTTATAAGAAAAAATACTATCAAAAATCATTTATTTCAACTAGGTGGAAAATCACCTTTTTCTTCTACATGACCTCTTGCAGGGTGCTTCTAACAGCATTCGACCTGCTTAACCGGACAATGTGGCGAGGTCCTAATTGAATTAATTAAATTAAGGCCTCCAGCCAAGGCTTACTACTAAATTTAAAACTAAGTGACAGCGCGCTAAGGGCTCCCCCTAGTGGGGAACGAACCTCGGCTTAGGGCGTCACTGGGGAGGACAAGTAGGGACTAACTGGATCATATATTATCAAATATTATTATTACGGGACTTTTAATGCTACTGGCTCAGCGCGCGGGCTTGCTCGTTAAGCAAGGTGAAAAGGAAAATCACCTCTTTTTGAACGTCAAATGTACGAAAGACAGATGCAAAAAGTTTACTATAATGTAAATCCAGGTTATGAACTATGTGTGGTACAAATTTCATCTAAAACCGTTCAGTAGTTTTTGCGTCTGAAAGAGAAATAAATATACATACATCATCACAAACATTTTCTCTACAGATAAGTCGATAGCAGACTGCGTGGAAGCCCTAATCGGGGCGTACCTCCTGGAGTGCGGCCCCCGCGGAGCCCTGCTGTTCATGTCCTGGCTCGGCATCAGGGTGCTGCCCTGCCACCACGTGGCTCTAGCTGACGACCACCCCTACGTGGTGCGAGCCACCCGGCTGGAGAGGGAACACCAGGTCTGTCGACGTCAAAAGTTTGTATTTAACTAGATTCTGCTTCGAGGAGAGGAGCTCGTCTCTAGGTAACAGCCGCACGGGTCGATCAATCAAAGGTTAAGCTACGCTCGGCGCGGTCGACTCGTGGATGGGTGACCTAGTCTTTTCCCAACTATGTTGGGGTCGGCTTCCAGTCTAAACCGGATGCAGCTGAGTACCAGTGTTTTACATGGAGCGACTGCCTATCTGACCACAACCCAGTTACCGGGTAACACGGTACCCCTTGGTAAGACTGGCTGTCAGACTTTCTGGCTTCTGACTACCCGTAACGACTGTCAAAGATCTACAAATGACAGCCGGGACCAACAGCTTGACGTGCTTTCCGAGGTACGGAGGAGTCTCGCTATGACATAGATGGTCACCCATCCACGGACCGACCGCGCCAAGTGCAGCTTAACCTTTGATCGGTCGAACCGTGCGGCTGTTACTTAGCCACGAGATATTCGTAAAAGTATCAATGACTAGCTTCTGCCCGCGACTTCGTCCGCGTGGAATAGTGGTGCTCCGCTCCTATTGGTTTTAGCGTGATGAAATATAGCCTATAGCCTTCTTCAATAAATGGGCTATCTAACACTGAAAGAATTTTCAAATCGGACCAGTAGTTCCTGAGATTAGTAGCGTAAAAAAGTAACTTTTCTGGTTGATTGATGGTCTGGTTTCGGACACCTTGTGTCCGAAAAACTCAAATATCTTATGCCTATGGATAATGTAGCTTTCGAATGGTGAAAGAATTTTTAAAATCGGTCCAGTAGTTTTTGAGCCTATTCATTACAAACAAAGTTTTCCTCTTTATAATATTAGTGTAGATAAAAAGTTTGATGTAACCGATTGATAGACTGCTAAAATCATAACACTTCTTCGTGCTGTAGTCGGTTAAATATTCTGAAAATGACTTTCCTTACAGGCTTCATCCTCACCGGAGCGTAAGCGCTGCGTGTCGGCGTCATCGTGCTCCGACGATGAAGCTCCCCAGGAGGTGTTCCCGGAAGAGGACTGGTCGTGGCCGGCCCGGGCTGTGGGCTCGCTGCAGCCCTACAGAGACCCTGAGGGGCGGTGGATGCAGGTCAGTATTTCTATAAAAAATACCTTAGACTTTAAAAAAATAAAATAGCCTTTATTGCTGAACTTATTTTTACAATGATTTTTCTTACAAATGTGTTTACTTTATAAGTTTTTTTTTCTTCTTCTTTTTACATAAATTAGGTATCGGTAAACGGTCGTTTCTACGTTGCAGCTTGTCTTTCGACGTAGGCCTCTTCTAAAGATTTCCACTCTACTCTATCTTTGGCTATACGAGTCTATATTGGACCTACTATTTTTCTGATGTCGTCTTCCCATCTGCTAGTTTGTCTGCCTCTATTTATTTTGCTATCTCGTCGACCCTTTAAAGGGAAAAAACAACCTTAGACTTTACTTCTATGTAAATACTAGCTTTTCTAATACAAAATTCAAAACTAAAAATGACAGTGTTTCATACAAACTTTGCCCCACTTTTTCACCCCTCAATATGATGTCTACGTCATGCAAAGAACACACCCTCTAAGTTTCAAGTCTCCACGATCAGCGGTTTAGGCTGTGCGTTGATCCGTCAGTCGTTCAGGACAAAGCATTTTATATGTATACTAGCTTCTGCCCGCGACTACGTCCGCGTGGAATAGTGGGGCTCCGCTCCTATTGGTTTTAGCGTGATGATATGTAGCCTATAGCCTTCCTCAATAAATGGGCTATCTAACACTGAAAACATTTTGCAAATCGTACCAGTAGTTCCTGAGATAAGCGCGTTCAAACAAACAAACTCAGCTTTATTATATTAGTATAGATTATTTTCTTGTCCTCAGCCGATATTTGGCGAGTTGAAAGCGCCCCCGTCTCCCCTACTCCGGTACATACAGGATCCCGAAGGAGAGTTGGAACAAATGTTATCAGGTAATATATATTTTCACTTTGTTTTCTTGTCGGATTATTTTTAACCCCCAACGCGTAAAGAGGGGTGTTATAAGTTTGACGTCGATGTCTGTCTGTCTGTGGCATCGCAGGTCTCAAACGGATGGACCGATTTCGATGCGTTTTTTTTTATTGAAAACCAGTTTCATTGCGGTGATTCTTAGCTATGTTTGGTTAATATCGGTCCAGCAGTGTAAGAGTATCAGCACTTTTCCAAAATGATGTAAGGCATTTTTGCGTAGGGGGTTTTTTGAATTTTTTTCTTGTGATTTGAAACATTGTCTCACCGCGGCAGAAAGCCTTAATTTTTGTCTGTACTTGATATTCTTCCCCAGGCTACGACGCATTGGAACGCACCCTACAGTACAGGTTCAATGACCGCTCGCTGCTGCTGCAGGCGCTCACCCACGCTTCGCACCACAGCAACCGACTCACGGACTGCTACCAGCGACTCGAGTTCCTCGGAGACGCTATATTGGGTGCGTAACCTGTAATTTTTAGGGATGAGAGATCTTCAAATGACTCGTCTTCTCTTTTTAGGGTTCCGTAGTCCGACAAGGAACCCTTATAGTTTCGCCATGTCCGTCTGTCTGTCTGTCTGTCCGTGGCATAGCTCCGAGGTTCTTGTTATTAGGAAGCTGAAATTTAGTATGGATATGTATATTGATCACGCCGAGAAAGTGGTAAAATAAAATTTTGAAAAATATTTTTTTTTCTCGCTTACCCCTCCGTGTGGGGTATCGTTAGATAGGTCTTTCAAAAATATTATGGGTATGTGAAGATAATTTTTTGGTTAAGCGAGCAATTTGCGAAATATCTAGATTTTAAGTGAAAATTTTTGTTCGATACGAGTTACCTCCCCTCTAACTTTTGAATGGCTGTACCTAGAAATGTGAAAAATCACAGACGTAGCACATGTAATGAACTTACAAGGAAAACTATCACGGCTAAGTAGGCTTCACCGTTTAGAGTTATAGTCGACTAACTAAGACCTACCACGGAACCCTACTGCGCGTGGCCCGACACGCACTTGGCCGGTTTTTTCTCTATCTGTAATTTAGAGATTACGTTTTTACGGGATTGTTCGATAGAGTTACCGCGCCCCCAGAACATAAACGACGAAGGAAGAAACATGGACGGGTTTTAGTCAGTAACCGTCTTACTTATAAAGTGAGATTATTTTTTAATCTCCTGCTTAGTAACGGATTAGGAATAATCTCACTCATAAATGCTGTTTAGCTTTAGTCCGAAATTGAGTTAGTAGCTTAATCCTGGATTACGGCGTTAAGTAAGGATTAGGTGAGTAACGGTTAAACTTCAGATTACAGGTATTTTATAAGAAAGACGGTAAGAATCTGAAGTCCCTTCCGCCCCGCCCACAGCGGGGGGACTCAATTAATGTTTTCCCATCCGAAAAGAAAGGCTTAAGATCTAATTGGTGTTGTTAGAATCCTCATCTTATTTTTTATTTTGTTAATATTCAGATTACCTGATAACGCGCCACCTATACGAGGACCCGCGGCGTCACTCGCCCGGCGCTCTCACCGACCTCCGCTCGGCTCTCGTCAACAACACCATCTTCGCTACCTTAGCGGCCCGACACGGATTTCACAAGTAAGTGTAGATTGCTAGCTGTCTCCCACGTCCCCAGGGAACTGCTTACTACTTACACATCCGGGTAAAAACTCCCCTCCATTCTTCTACAGGGTTTAAGCTGTCTCCATACTAAATTTTATCCAAATCGGTTCAGGTGTGAAAGCATAACGAACTCAATTTCGTATTTATAATATAAGTTGTGTGAGAAGAATCTTGCAACTGAATGACAGCAGCCATAATCATCTGCCTAGCCTTTTCCCAACTATGTTGGGGTCAGCTTCCAGTCTAAACCGGATGCAGCTGAGTACCAGTGTTTTACATGGAGCGACTGCCTATCTGAATTCCACAACCCAGTTACCGGGTAACACGGTACCCCTTGGTAAGACTGGTTGTCAGACTTTCTGGTTTCTGACTACCCGTAACGACTGTCAAAGATCTACAAATGACAGCCGGGACCAACAGCTTAACGTGGTTTCCGAGGCACGGGTTGAACTTAATGATAGTAGCCATATCGTATTTAATTGTGACGACGGCACCTTTGGCGTAGTGGCTGAGCAATTGGCTGCTGTGCTGCGTGTCGCGGGTTCGATTCCCGCACGTGACAACTAAAATTGTTCCGGGTCTGGGTGTTTGTGCATGTGTAATGAATGTTTGTAAACACTCCCACGACAAAGGAGTAATTCCTAGTGTGAGGTAACGTTTTATTTAAAAAAAAATTAAGCTCGTCAGAATTGTCTTAACAAAAATACTTTTTTTTATATTTTCAGATATTTCAGACATATGTCTCCGGGGCTGAACGAGGTGCTCACGAAATACGTTAAAATACAGGAGGAGAATGGACATTCTATTAGTGAAGAGGTTTGTTACATTCATTTCATTGGGGGGCTCGTGGCTAAGTATGGATATATTGAATTTTGTATTTACATATTATGTGGGATTATAAGGCTAAATAAACGACGAAAGGCACTTTAAATGTTTATTTTCACTAAACACAAAATTCAGTGTTACACCGTGAGTACATCGTGAATCCAGTCGTCCCTTTCCCTTCCCTCTCGCTCGCTCATTCACTCCCTTTCATTCATCCGCTGCGTTCCGTTTTAACAAATATATTATTATAAGTCGCGTTATACTTACTAATAATAACAATGTTTTTATCCCACATATATTCAGTTGTATAGATATTATATTACTATTACATATAAATAAGCAAGAGTACTTATTAATTTAACTTCTTCGGAGAAAAATATTCACGATTTTTATATCTTGTCAATTAATATCGATTTTTTTTAGCACTATCTGATACAAGAAGACGAGATGGAGCAGGCGGAGGACGTGGAGGTACCCAAAGCTCTAGGAGACCTGTTCGAGTCCGTCGCAGGCGCCATTTTCTTAGACTCAGGTATTTATGCCCAAGTTCACTGACAAGATAACGGTCCGATCAACTCAAAACAGCTGTTTACCATAAATTCAAACTTCTGTCTTACGATGGATACCTTATCATTTGGGTTTTTGTTTCCTGAAACGGTCGATTACCAATCCGGGGTTGGACAAGAAGTGAATTACACGAAAATTCCAGCTTCCTGGTAAAAACACGTTTTCGTTTAACGGGCCGATTATATAACTATCTATCGGAGAACTTGGCCTTTAGTATATCTAAGACGTCACTGACTAACGGTGAAGGAAAACATTGTTAGGAAACCTGGACTTAAAATCTGAAATCGCCAATCCGCCTTGAGCGCACGTGGTGATCAATGCTCATGCCTTCTCTGTGTGAGAAGAGGCCTGTGCCCAGCAGTGGGACAATATATAGGGTGATAATGATAGAACTATACCCCCAGACAAAAAAACTGCAGCAAAGTTATTCTTTAATGAAAATTGAATGGCCCTTTCCAGTATACAAACATACACTTAGGGATAATGATACTACGCTGTTATGAAGTTAACGAACCAAACTATAAGTTTCAATTTAAATTTGTATAAAAAGTTGGAATACTTGGTTAAAATGTTTTTTTCAAAGGTAGGTGCGTGTTAAACATTGATGGAGTTTATTAGTCGGTCAGTGTATAACAGTCACTCCAAGAAAAACACTGGTACTCAGCTGCATCCAGTTAGACTGTAAACCGACTTCAACATAGTTGGGAAAAGGCTAGGCAGACGATAACAAGTGAGCAGCTAGTCACATCATATTTATTCCACAGGCATGTCCCTGGGTGCCGTGTGGAAGTCGTACGTGAACCTGATGGGGGCCGAGCTGGAAGCCTTCAGCGCCGCCGCCCCCAAGTCTCCCGTCAGGGAGTTGCTAGAGGCTGAGCCGGATACCGCTAAGTTTGGGTGAGTAGACACCCCCACTTTTCGCCCCACTACGGTAGAGGCAAAAGGAAGGATTTTTACCCGACTGCAGCAAAGCAGAGTTATAGTTTTAGCAGACTATGTATGTATGTTTGTATCATGGGTAACACTTAAACGGGTGTACTACACCAAATCAAATGCCAAAACATCGAATACCAAATGATCGAACACGATAAATCGAAATCCCAAATAGTCGAACGTTCAAAATATCGAATGGTTAATAAGTCGAACTTTCAATATATCGAACACCCATTACATCGAGTGTTCAAAATATCGAATGTTTATTTGATCGAGCGTTCAACACACCGCGTATTCATTATATCGAAATATCAACTAAGCGCAAAGTAAAATATCGATTTTGATAGGTAAAAAACCCAATTTATAATCGTCAAGGAATTATACGTTATTTATTTATTTTAAACTAGCTTCTGCCAGCGACTTCGTCCGCGTCGAATAGTGGTGCTCCGCTCCTATTGGTCTTAGCGTAATGATATATAGCCTATAGCCTTCCTCGATAAATGGACTATCTAACACTGAAAGAATTTTTCAAATCGGACCAGTGGTTCCTGAGATTAGCACGTTTAAACAAAATGACAACATTTCCCTTCACTGCTCTGCTCCTATTGATTGTAGCGTGATGAAAAGTATACTATAACCAGCTCAGGAGTATGGCAAATAATTGTACCAAGTTTCGTTAAAATCCGTCGAGTAGTTTTTGTTTCTATAGAGTTTATACAGACAGACAGACAGACAGACAGACCGACAGACAGACAGACAAAAACTTTACTGATTGCATTTTTGGCATCAGTATCGATCCCTTATCACCCCCTGATAGTTATTTTGGAAATATATTTCATGTACAGAATTGACCTATCTACAGATTTATTATAAGTATAGATATAGATGTAGAGACTTGGTGTCTCAGGAAAAAGGAACGCAAAAAGATCCATGCCTTTGAAATGTGGTGCTGGAGAAAGCTGCTACGCATTCCTTGGACAGCTATGAGAACCAATGTCTCCATCCTCGAAGAGCTGAAGGTCACCAAGCGCCTGCTAAATACGTGCCAGGAAAGGATCCGGAGTTTCTTTGGGCACATAATGCGATCCCCATTGCACAGCCTGGAGAAACTCATCATTCTCGGATATATGGAGGGGAAGCGCGCTAGAGGAAGAGCGCCAGCTAGATGGGTGGACCAACTCAAAGAGGTGACTGGTGGCCAGATACAGGGAGCGGTACATAAATCGGATCTCCGCCGTGAGCATCCGTACGGTACAGACGTGTTTAGCCGACCCCGGTCCAGTTTACTGCGTTCTGATTTGTGATTGGTTAAAATAGTTGAATTTCGATTCCTTTTTACTCATTAAGCGTTTTTATGGACTGACTCCGCCCAGTGGGCTACCCTGAAGCGAGACAAATAGAAGAAGTGCATTGCGTCGAAATTGTGGGAGTTTGGTTCCAGTCCCTCCACGCCAGATTTGAACCAGCGGCGCCTGCAGCGGCGGTCGAGCGCCCCTACTAACGAGCCAGCGAGGTTAGTCATCGTGTGGCAAATTCTAAGGCTACTACGCGCGCGCGCGCCCCGCACTCCGCACCTCACGCTTACGTCACCCGCAGTTGCACACAGCTACGTCGCGGTGTTGCTTACGCTTGCGCACGATTATACACAGCTGATACGACCCAGCCGTTAATACTACGCGTTTGCTAAAACTTAACAGCGACTGCACTGGTTCATTTCGATACATTATATTGCTTCTTGGTTGGAACTATTACACGCATATAATATGCATCACACTCCGCCGAAGTCTGCTACAAAAAGCCCAAAACAAGGAAAATCGCACACTGAATCTGATCCTTCACCGGCTGGTAGTAAGGCGCCTGACAATAATATCACAGTAAGGAACAAACGCCAACGTGTTGGAGATTCGCCTAATAACCCGACGATGCAATCTTCTTGTGCATGTAATGATCTAAAAACTGAGCTGCTACAGATGTTGACATCATGGAAGAACGATCAAGACCAGAGATTATCCACATGGAAAGCGGAGCAAGATGCTATGTTATCATCATTAGTAAGAGACGTATCTGAAATTAAGAAGCAGTGTGTGGAAATACAAAACAAAAACATTGAGTTGGAAAGAAGCATGTCTTTTATAAATAAGGAATATGAAGAAATAAAAGACCGTATCAACGAGTTAGATAAACAGAAAAAACAAAACATAGAATCAGTCAGTTGTATGGAAAAACAAATCCAAGACATGAATCTGCAATCACGATCGGCGTCTATTGAAATCCATAATATTCCGCTTAAAGAAAATGAAGGGGTTCCAGATTTAATTTCTATTGTTACCAGCGTTGCAAAAGCTGTCAACTTGGTAGTTCAAGAGACAAACATAAGGGACATTTATCGTCTTCCTGGTAGATCAGGTACTCCCCGGCCAATAGTTGCAGAATTCACTTCAGTTTCCCGAAGAAACGATTTCCTATCCAACATAAGGAGCTTTAACAAGGAAAGACAAGTAAGCGACAAGCTTAATTCGCATACAATTGGGCTGCCAGGAGAAAAATTACCTATTTATGCGGCGGAGTATCAGACACCATCGGTAAGGAAGCTTTTTTATGAATGCCGCCAATTTGCAAAGGCACACAAAATGTCATGTTGGAGCGTAAATGGCAAAGTTTATATTCGAAAAAGTCCAAATGATAAACCATTTCAAATTAAAACAGAATGCTGCTTGTCGGCTCTGGTTCAAAATAAGTGACTATGCTATTGTTCTTTGCTGTTACTAGATTATACTAAATTGCATGTTTTATGTAGCTTTATTTTATGTAGCTTTATTTTACGTTTGAAAATAATTTTTATTCTTAATCATACATTACACTTCGGAACGTTGGCACAATCTTTAATATATCACAACTTCATATATAAACTATGGCTAAGAAACCTAAAAGTAAAAACTTAAGATTAGGTTTAATCAATGTTAGATCGCTTAACACAGGTCAGGACGAACTACTGGCTACAATACAAAATTTACGGCCTGATATTTTAGCGTTAAATGAGACTTGGCTTCAAGTAGATAATGAAAAATATGCGCCATCTATATCGGGGTACTTCCTAAAACACCGAGCTCGCCCGGATACTAGGACTGGCGGTGGAGTGGGTTTTTATGTGAGAAGAGGTATTCGAGTGCATATTAGGCCGCATCCAGACTCTGCGTTAGAACAGCTATGGCTAGAAGTTACTTTGTCTGGCTCCTCAGTTGCAATAGGAACTGCTTACAGGTCAGAATCTACTATTTCAGTTAATAAAGCGATAGACGCTTTAGCCGAATCAATACAACATTTTGCTTACTGCAAACACGTATTCCTGCTAACAGACTTCAATGTTAATATGTTAGACCAACACAATAATTATACCAAAGAACTTAATACATTCCTAATACAACACAATCTCGAACAACTTGTTAAAGAACCAACTAGGATCACAGAAACATCACAAACACTACTGGATTTAGTAATAACAGACACGCCTTCGCGGTGCTTAAATATAAGTGTCCATCATAATCCGGATATAAGTGACCACGCTATGGTAATTGCAGTCTTTGAAATAAAAAAACCTAAATTAGTACCTCGTTTCAGAACAGTGAGGCTATTTAAAAACATAGATCCTACCAATTTTAACGATGATCTAAACAAAATTCCATGGGAAAACGTCTCTAAGGAGACTGATGTTAATAAAATGGTATCTATATTCGATGCATACATGAACTACCTATTTGACCTTCATGCACCCCTAAAACGAATAAAAGTATCTAAAACTCCGACACCTTGGATAACTGACGTTATTAAAATAATGATGAGTCACCGTGATGAAGCACTAATTAGGGCTCATAAAACCAAGTCGGATTCGCATAAAACCTACTATAAGCAATTAAAAAACCTTGTCACGTCGAGCTTAAGACAAGAAAGAAAAGCTTACTTTTCGTTTTATGTCAATAAAAATATTAAAAACCCTAAAGACATGTGGAAACATTTAAAAAGTACATCTAGCTTCAGTGACCCCTGTGAATCATCGTGCATCCCGGATCATCTCAACAATGCAGATGCCATTAATATTTTTTTTTTAGATATACCCGGGAATTCTAACCCAGACTCAGACACTTTAAATTACTTTAAGAACTCAAACTTTTGTCAATCGCAATTCGAGCTTCAAGAAACAACAAATGGACAAGTTATGAAAATTCTAAACTGTATAAAAACGAAAGCTTATGGTCATGACCTAATTAGCATTGATATGATTATGCTTACTCTTCCTAGAACGCTACAGATAATTACCAGTATTATTAATAAATCCTTAGAATCGAAAGCATTTCCAGACTCATGGAAAATAGCGTTAGTGAAACCCATTCCGAAAACAAGAAATATTACCCAAATGAAAGACATGCGTCCTATAAGTATACTTCCCGTCTTATCGAAGGTTGCTGAGACAATCGTAGAGAAGCAATTAAGATCGTATCTAGACACTATCTCTATACTGCCCATACACCAGTCGGGATTTCGCGCGGGCCATGGCACAGCGACGACACTGGCGCAAGTTACAGATGACATTCTTTCCGAATCAGATGCCGGCAGATGCTCGATGCTCATACTGCTAGACTATTCGAGGGCTTTCGATTGTTTAAATAGAGAGCTTCTACTTGCCAAGTTGAAATATTACGGAGTCTCTGTCGATAGCTGCAACTGGTTTCAATCATATCTTACGCTTAGATTCCAGCAAGTAGTAATAGACGATGACAAGGGAAATACAATAAAATCAACCTTGCTGCCTGTCGATAGAGGTGTTCCACAGGGCTCTATTTTGAGTCCGTTACTTTTCGTTATTTTCACAGCCGACTTACCAAAGACCCTACAATACTGTAAAGTCCACCTATATGCAGACGACACTCAAATATATAAGTCATTTATGCCCTCAGAAACAAATTATGCTATAGAAAATATCACGAAAGATTTAGATCGAATCGTCGACTGGTCTCAAAATAACACTCTGGCACTCAACGCATCGAAAACCAAATGCATGATAATCGGTACGAAACACCAAATAAATACTGCTGAAAATCTATACGAACCAATTATTGTGAGCGGAGAGGAGCTTGAAAGGGTAAGAATTACAAAAAATTTAGGTCTGCTTATGGACAATGAACTCCGCTTTTCAGACCATATTAATAACTTAGTGCGGAATGCATTTTACAGGTTAAAAGTCTTTTATGGTATTCGGGAATTCCTCTCCGAAGACGTAAGGAAACTTCTATCAGATTTATTGGTGCTCTCGTCATTCAATTACTGTGATGTTGTGTATGGACCTAGAATACTTCAAAAGACAAAAAAATGTATTCAGAAGGTCCAAAATGCTTGCATTCGGTTTTGCTACAGAGTACCAAGAAGGTCTTACATATCTCCTATCATAAATGCAAAAGGATTGCTTAATATGGAATCAAGACGCCATGTGCATTTATTAAGTTTCATACATAGGGTTATCACTGATAAACGTCCATCATACTTATACAATAAACTATTTTGGTGCGCTGATGCGCATAACCTAAATACTAGATCTAAACTAAAAAATAAACTTATTATACCGAAACACAGAACACAGGGATATAAGGGTAGCTTCAAATATCCAGCATCGAAAATATGGAACAATATTCCCCCACCTTTAAGAAATATTAAAAACGCATTCAATTTTAAAAACAAGTGTAAACATTTGGTTTTCGAAAAACAAAAAAATACATAAAAATATTATTAACTATGTATTCAAACTACATATTATATCCATTATTATTATTATTACACTAAGATCCTAATTTAATATATTTTTAAAGTAAACAATAAAAAGCCACGTCCGACATAAACTTTTTTCCCATTCTAATAATATTTTTTTTCTGTAATGTATGATCACAGCGTTAAAATTGTACCTATATTGTATTTTGGTTTTCCTGTAAACGGGAGTCAAGGGTTCGAGCTGAAAACCAGCGCTTGGCAATCCCTTTTGGGAAGCCTGAGCATAAGCTGACGCTCGAACCTTTTGCTTTCGGTATTATAGCCTCCATGTTAAGTCTATATTTTTTTCTGTTTGCTGTAATACTGGAAACAATAAACTTCTATTCTATTCTATTCTATTCATATGGCGCAGAACCGGACCGAGTGGAGAAGAGTGACATACAGTCACGATCCTCAGCATTGAGGGAACGACCAGAAAGAAAGAAAGAAGAAGATGTAGAGAAAACATACCTAAAACCTAGTTTGTCAAAATGACGTTTAACATAAAAAAATGTATTCTGTAGAGAAAATATAGTTCATCCTTACTGAATTTGCTGAAAAAATGTCTGTAGGGTGTTACTATAAGACAGAATTATCACAAAAATGTAAGGCAGTCCTAATTTTAGATGGTTATGTGAAATCGAAAAATCGATATTTTACTTACATGCGCTTAGTTGATATTTCGATATAATGTATACGCGGTGTGTTGAACGCTCGATCAAATAAACATTCGATATTTTGAACACTCGATGTAATGGGTGTTCGATATATTGAAAGTTCGACTTATTAACCATTCGATATTTTGAACATTCGACTATTTGGGATTTCAATTTATCGTGTTCGATCATTTGGTATTCGATGTTTTGGCATTCGATTTGGTGTAGTACACCCCACTTAAACTACTGGGCTGATTTTGATTAGTGAATTATTATCAATAAAATGATGCGTTTAGTAGTTCGTTAATACGAACAAAATTAATATGACGAATGTTACATAAACAAGAATCTCTGAGCTATGCCGTGGACAGACAGACAGACGGACATGGCAAAACTATAAGGGTTCCTTGTCGATTACGGAACCCTTAAAAGTACTTAATATATTTTTCCTAAAATGTAGTGGATGTTAAATAATAAGGTTAATTAAAAGGTTTAATAATAATAAGCATATTTTACATATTTTTTATAATCCATATTTAAAAATGTAAAAAATATGTGTAAAAATTAAATAAAGGATGTAATAATTAGCATATTATTGTTATAAAAACTCAAAGACAAACAAAAATAAAAAAACGGAAGCCAAATTATTTTATTTACCAGTAAAACTTATCTGCCACATATCAATTAATCTGATAGATAGTTCATAACCACAACTTGTATTTTATTGTTTTTCAGTAAACCGGAACGCTTAGCCGACGGTCGACGCGTCCGTGTGTGCGTCGAAGTGTTCGGCCGAGGAACGTTCAAGGGTGTCGGTCGCAACTACCGCATCGCTAAAGGAACAGCCGCTAGGTGCGCGCTAAGACATCTTAAGGTGCATAGAGCTCATTAGATAAGATTTGGAAAGAAAGAAAGAAAGAAAAAAATATTTGTCAGAATACAGTACAGCAGGTGTTAATAGTATTATACAGTATCACGTATTCTACCGAATCGGTGTGCAAATATTTATATCGCCAACTTAATTATATTCTAATATCTATTACATTTTATAAATGTTTCCATCCTGCATGCATGAAAGAAAGAAAGAAAGAAAGAAAGAAATGCAAAGTCAGAAGCCAGAAAGTTACCAAGGGGTATCGTGTTACCCGGTAACTGGGTTGTGGAGGTCAGATAGGCAGTCGCTCCATGTAAAACGCTGGTACTCAGCTGTGGAAACTGGAAGCCGACCCCAACATAGTTGAGGTAAAAGATAATGAGGCCTATTCAACCGATTTTGAGTTCTATTCCGTATAGATAAGGATGGTTTTGAGAACAAAATATTTTTTTTTAATACCAAATATATTCTGCATCTGTTTTTTGTCATGTCACCTTAGCAATAGAGCTTAAAATCGTTTGAACAAACGGTAAATCGTAGGATTACATATTGAAACAAATCCTAACTTCATTTTAGAGACGATTTTATTAGCTCACAAGTACCGATTTATCGTATCTGCCAGATAATTCCATAAATATGACATTACCTTTATGAGTTATTTGGTAGATAGTTACAATTCAGAACATGTGAATCCGATTCTAGTGTTTAAAAAAATAACATGTTTTTATGAATATTTTTTGTAAAAAATTGTGGTTTTTTTATAAATAAGTATTTATTTTTAAGCTTGTAGTTTTTAAGGAGGTATTATTTTTGTAATTTGGGAGTGAAAAACCTCGTAAGTGCTTAAAATGGATTTTTACACAATGTTTTAATTTTTTCTAAAGTCTGCCAAATCTTATGAACCGTTGTCAAAGTCGTAATAAAATTTAAAAAAAAAAACCTAGGAAGCCGGCGGATCTTCTTCACTCACCCCGATAAAAACTATCTTGTGTCCTTCCATAGATAACATAAAATTTCATCTCAATCGGTACAGCTGTTTTATTATGTGAGTGCGTAACAGACTTACAGACAAATGTACTTTCACATTATGAAAGGCCAAGCCTATGTTTTTTCTTCCTTACTATCTTTACTATCCATATAAACATGAAAGTGACTGTCTAGTACGCTTCACGGTGAAACGGCTGAACCATATAAGATGAAATTAACTATAAAGATAGAGTGGAACGAAGTGTTGACCTTTTGTTTAAGGCCTCTAGTGTACGAGTGTGCGGGTTCGATACCTGACAAGTACCAATGTGACTTTTCTAAAGTCATATGTACTTTCTAAGTATATCTTAGACGTCACTGACTAACGGTCAAGGAAAACATCGTGAGGAAACCTGGCCTTAAAGTCTGAAATCGCCAATCCGCCTTGAGCGCACGTGGTGATCAATGCTCATGACTTCTCTGTATGAGAAGAGGCCTGTGCCCAGCAGTGGGACAGTATATAGGCTGATGATGATGATAGAGTGGATTCCGTGGAAGAAAATAGAATAGATCTTTCAGGGCGCAGGTGAAACCACGGGAAACAGCTAGTATATTATATACATAACTAGCGTCCCGCCAGCGGCTTCGCCCGCGATATTTTAACTAATGGATACAAAAACTTGACAAATGATATACTAAAACCTTCCTCATTAATCACTCTATCTATTAAAAAAAACCGCATCAAAATCCGTTGCGTAGTTTTAAAGATTTAAGCATACATAGGGATATAGGGACAGAGAAAGCGACTTTGTTTTATACTATGTAGTGGAGTTCTTAAAGTTGTGAGTTTGGTTGTTTTAATATAATTTACGAGGTTTAACCTACACGACGAAGACAAGTAATTGTAATAATCTTGGGTACCCTAACAGGGCTTAGTTTTAAGTTTTATCTACACTAATATACTAAAGTTTGTATGTTTGTATGCAACGGGTAAAAAACATTTTTCAAATATGTTTAGTAACAGTTTTTTAGGGATGGGAAATCATCCAATGACTCATGTGGGTCCGCCGTCGTGGGTGGGGTGGGAGGGAGTGTCAGGCTCTTACTGACTAAAACCCATCCATGTTCCTTCCTCAGCGCTTTGTGTTCCAGGGCCGAGCTAACTTTATTGAACAATTCAACTTCAGTAACATATATTTGAAAAATATTTTCACTAATTCAAAGCTATATTATGCCTGAATGCTTGTAGATAGATTTTATATGTGTACACAATACAAGCAACGCCGCGGGAAAAATCTAGTTGTTTCGTAAAACTGAGTCTGTTAGTTTATAATCTGACTCGTAAAGTGACGAAAAACCGAATTATACCTGTTTATAATTTTACTTATTAATTTTCGGTAGTAAAATTATAAGCTACCGAAAATAAGCATGTAATATTGTAAACAGTTAATACAGTTAACAATTTTTCGTCAGATTATAATTTTACGAGTAAGATTATAAACTAACGGTATTCGCAGTCTTACGCTGACATATAAATTGCACAATTTTGTAACTTTATTAGGGCAATTTTTGTATAGTTTTTAGTTTTATTTAATACACTATAAATCAAATGACATTCATTTTCAGAGCTTTTAATATGTGGTTCAGTATAAGAATTTAAATGTTTGAAGCTCTTAAATTATTTGCCTTCATATACATATAATAAGCCTCGAATTTCCAAATTAAAATGAATGTTTTGATAAAACAGAGATACTTCCAAAAAATGTTCTTTATATATAAGAAATAAGATTTAATATTACCTCAAAGTTTTCTAACATAAAAATTAACATAGCTTAGATATTAGTCTAGATTTTAACTCACAGATTAGTGTCTAAATAGATAACGCAAGTTCAGTCTTTTGTTTGGAAACCAAGCGTGTAGCTTTATGACTACTTTTGTGTGACGTAATAAGCGTTTAGTGATTTTCTTTAGACTAGCTAATATCTTTAGCACTTTATGCAGCTCAATACGGCACAATTATACATTTACTAGCTTCTGCCAGCGACTTCGTCCGCCTGGAATAGTGGTGCTCCACTCCTATTGGTCTTAGCGTGATGATATATAGCCTATAGCCTTGATTTCTGTGTAGCTTTAACCATTAAGGTTGCACACGCAACGGAAGCTTCAAAAATGGAGTAACTTCTCCCGTTTTCCCAACATTTCCCTTCACTGCTCTGCTCCTATTGATTGTAGCGTGATGAAAAGTATACTATAACCAGCTCAGGAGTATGAAAAATAATTGTACCAAGTTTCGTTAAAATCCGTCGAGTAGTTTTTGTTTCTATAACGTTTATACAGACAGACAGACAAACAACAGTACAGAATTGACCTCTCTACAGATTTATTATAAGTATAGATTTCTAGAAAGAAAGAATATTTATTGACACAACATAAGACAATCACAATAGGGAATAAAAAAAATACAAAGATAAAAAAATGTTGTGCCAAGCCTAAGTGGCTTCTAGCTTTCGGTTGACGTCTGGTGCCAATACGGTGCCTAATTAAGACGGTGTCGAGTTAGGTGCGCTGCACTCATCTGTCACACGCGCAATACACACACTTACGTCATCTATTTAGATAGATTCATACAGCTTTATATATAATAAAGCTGAAGAGTTTGTTTGTTTGAACGCGCTAATCTCAGGAACTATTGGTACGATTTGAAAAATTCTTTCAGTGTTAGATAGCCCATTTATTGAGGAAGGCTATATATCATCACGCTAAAACCAATAGGAGCGGAGCACCACTATTCCACGCGGACGAAGACGCGGGCAGAAGCTGGTGTCTGTATACAAGTATGAATGAAACTCACCCGTCGTCAGCTTCATAGTTAAACCATTCATTCATTTTCAAGCGTTCACTGAATTGAAAGTGAATGGGAGTAGGTTCAATACGAAGGTCGCGATTGAGTTTCATTCATTCTTTAATTGTGTGACATCACGGATAGTTCGAACGTAAAGCTGTCTGTCTTTGACGATTTGACTGGGAAACTGCTGAACTGGTTACAATGAAATTTGGTGTGAATATAGCTTGCACTCTGAGGAGAGAAACTAAAGTCCAATTGATTTTACGAAAAATGTAAACAAAGTCGGAACCTAATTTGTTCTAATTCTGCCACAGAAATTAACGCATTGCACGATGCATTTATGTCAATTTCATGCTCTAAACATCATAATTCATCATGTATTGCCATTTTATTTATCTATGAGGTAAAATTAGTACAAAATAGGTTATGATTTTGTTTATATATTTTTCATAAAAACAATTGTTACAGACTAGTTGTATTTCTTGCTAGCTGTTTCCCTCAGCTGTTCGCACGCACCCGTATAAAACCTATGACCTTCAGATTTCAATCTATCTCCATGCTAAATTTCATTACAATCTGTTCAGCTGTTTTCTCGTGCGAAAACAGATAAACACTAAATTACTGTCGTTTAGTTTAATATTAGTAGCCATATATAATATAGAACCCCTTTGTACGCGAGTCCGACTTGCACTTGACCGGTTTTTTGTAGCGGTCATAAGAATAAACTGAACATTTCAACTCCTATTGAGGTTCATGAGTACACAACCCGCTGACAGACGGACGGACGGACGAAGGAGTTGTTAACAGGGTTCCGTTAGACGACGGAACCCTAAAAAACGCTAAACTAGCTTTTATAACAATGAGAAGTTAACTAGATATAAGTTTTAAAATTAATGTTAATATTATAATGTAATCAATTAAAACACACTGCCATTTTGTATGTTTATTGTATTTTTAAAACTGTGGCTTATTTATTAAAATATTAAGAATACAAGTATTTTTTGTTTCATTTCTACAATATCTATCAGGTTGTCATTTGAACATCTTTGACAGACGTTCCGGATAGAAGCCAGAAAGTCTGACAACCAGTCTTACCAAGGGGTAGGGTGTATTCGGTAACTGGGTTGTGGAGGTCAGATAGGCAGTCGCTCCATGTAAAACACTGGTACTCAGCTGCATCCGGTTTAGACTGGAAGCCGACCCCAACATAGTTGGGAAAAGGCTAAGCAGATGAAGATGATGAGTATCTATCAGGTAAAGAAAACGAAAAAGAAATTATCAAAATCGGACTACTCTGTAAAAAGTTATGTGTGGTCATACATAAACTAGCAATAAATTTAAAAACCCCCTACGCAAAAATACCCTTCATCATTTTGGAAAAGAGCTGATACTCTTACACTGCTGGACCGATATTAACCAAAAAGCTAAGAACCACCGCAAGGAAACTGGCTTTCAAATGAAAAAAAACCGCATCGAAATCGGTCCATCCGTTTGAGAGCTACGATGCCACAGACAGATACACACACACACACACATCGACGTCAAACTTATAACACCCCTCTTTTTGCGTGGGGGGTTAAAAAATAAATATGATGATCTCTTATCTTTGTAATATATTAAAATATACCGCATTTAGTATTTCTGCACTGCATTTAAAACCTGCAAATAATGATGCCTATTTTCATAATTCTCTTCAAACTTATAAAGGCACTGTTTTATTTTATTCAAAAACTAAATATACATATTTAAACGCTGTTTACTGACGACATTTTGTATTGTAAACTAAAGTAAACATATAATAAATCATATATATAACACTATTAATGAAATTGTAACCAGCCAATAGTTACATTGTGCAAATAAATAAAAAGTTTTTATAATATAAAAATATTTGCACAGATGTCCTGCGTAGACTACATTGTTTAAAAACGATATATAAGTGTAAGGCTCGCTGTGGGGGGCATAGACTCACCATGAAGGCTATAGGGGCGCTGCTTCTTATAGTGGTAAGTACAACGATTAATAATATTGAGGAGTTCGTGGCTAAGTAACAGCCGCACGGATCAGCCGATCAAAGGTTAAGCTACGCTTAGCGCGGTTGGTCGGTGGATGAGTGACCATCTATGTCATAGCGAGACTCCTCCGTGCCTCGGAAAGCACGTTAAGCTGTTGTCATTTATAGATCTTTGACAGTCGTTACGGATAGTCAGAAGCCAGAAGGTCTGACAACCAGTCTTACCAAGGGGTATCGTGTTACCCAGTAACTGGGTTGTGAAGGTCAGATAGACAGTCGCTCCATGTAAAACACTGGTACTCAGCTGCCGGTTTAGACTGGAAGCCGACCCCAACATAGTTGGGAAAAGGCTAGGCAGATGAACTTGTAAATGAAGCGTGCGGCTGTTACTTAGCCACGAGCTCCTCAGAATTCTTTTTTTAATTTACAAGATAAATCTTATACTCTACCAACGTAAATGTACTACGGAACCCTGTAGCCGTCTTTTATTATAATTTCAACAATATCAAATATACATAGATTAATTTTAGTTAGTTATTAGTGTCCTAAAGGTTGGCTTTTATTTATGCCAAAGGCTAAGCATTGCCATCTAACATGGCAATGCTGCCAGCCTCTTGGGTACACTTCCAGTTGACGGCGATTAGGAAAAATTTTTGGAGCCATATTTTAATTGGATTTTTTTTATTCGAATATTTATGGTTTATTTTTCATTTTTCATACTTTATTTTTTATTTATTTATTTATTTTATTTTACTACTTACTGTAAATAATATTTTAGTTATATATATAACATATATTACATTGATGTATAATGTTACTAACGTAACTAGATCTGCAATCACCAAGCAAAATACGTGCCATAAAAGTTTGAGCCCCCAGCCACAATTCATGTCATCTGTTAACTTGACTTTAACTGAATGTCTGGAAAAACTGACTGTCGCCGTCTTTGTCGAACAAATGTCACGTACATAATATTTCGGTTAGTGTGAAAGAGATAAATAGAATGTTGCATCAAAGTGATTACTAGTTTCAAAGCTACGTCTATATACCAAAAAAAAAGTTACGTTTTTTTTGACGCGTAATTTTCGGGATTGCATCCTATAGTATATATCTCAATTGACTCGTCAATAATCGCTAGCTTTAAAACTATACTAAATTTGATTTTATTTTCGCAGGCCCTGGTAGCCATCCAGGCCTTTCCACACAGTAAGTTTTTATGTTAATCTTTATAAAAAAATCTTTAAATATTTAGCCTTAAGTAGTTTTAAGCATGTAAATTTATTAATGTTTCCTAATTAAATGATTACTTTGTATTTAAATTAAATCTTTATATTTATAACTTATAAATCTCGTGAGCTCGTGGCTAAGCAACAGCCACACGGGTCGACCGATCAAAGGTTAAGCTGCGCTTGGCGCGGTCGGTCCGTGGATGGGTGACCATCTTTGTCATAGCGAGACTCCTCCGTGCCTCGGAAAGCACGTTAAGCTGTTGGTCCCGGTTATCATTTGTACAACTTTGACAGTCGTTACGGGTAGTCAGAAGCCAGAAAGTCTGACAACCAGTCTTACCAAGGGGTACCGTGTTACCCGGTAACTGGGTTGTGGAGGTCAGATAGGCAATCGCACCATGTAAAACACTGGTACTCAGCTGCATCCGGTTAAGACTGGAAGCCGACCGCAACATAGTTGGGAAAAGGCTAGGCAGATGATGAGATATAACTTATAAATATAAAGATTTAATTTAAATGGTGGATTTAATTTAATTAGGTGGTGGCCTAGTGGTTAAGGCACCCGCTTCTCGTGTACGAGTGTGCGGGCTCGAAACCTGACAAGTACCAATGTGACTTTTCTAAAGTCATATGTACTTTCTAAGTATACCTTAGACGTCATTGACTAACGGTGAAGGAAAACATCGTGAGGAAACCTGGACTTAAAACGTCTGAAATCGCCAATCCACCTTGAGCAAGCGTGGTGATCAATGTTCATGTCTTCTCTGTATGAGAAGAGGCCTGAGCCCAGCGGTGGGACGATATGTAGGCTGATGATGATGATTTATAAACATTTAAATATAGTTCCTGTTATAGATGTAATATAAATGTACACGCTCTTATTTAAAAACAATCAAATAATTTATTCCAATCAATAAATTCTTTAATTAAGACTTCCAGTCCACTTCTTAGGAACAATTTCACTTATAATAAAACTATTTAATTTCGAACTGTCAAATAATAATGCTTTCTGTAAAAGATAAACAACTCAAGTATCTTGATTTGGCACACGAGGTTGTCGATATGTGGCATGTGGATTCAGCAGTCATTGTGCCGATAGTCGTTTCGGCCAATGGACTACTAGCCAAGAGCCTCGACCAACATCTAAAGAGGCTCTCATTAGGCAGCTGGATCAAGGGCTTGATACAGAGAGCAGTACACTGCGCGTATCGTCAGGAGGTTCCTTTCTCTAGAGCCCTGACCGCCGGTAGCTTGGACCCTGTCTTGTTACCGGTGGGGTACTATTTTTTATATTTTTAAATGTTTTTCTTTTTTATATATAGTTTGTTAAATATTTAAAAATGTAAATAATATGTTATAAAATGAATAAACGAGATGCTTTCTGTTACAGCCTGCCCAAAGTGCGGCAAATCTGTTGTGCGACCCAAGAATACATCATCAGTTAAAAGACATACTAGCTCTGGAAGCGGGCACGGCAAACCTTCCATACACGCAGCCCGTACGAACACTGGCAGTGAAGAGCATGGGACCCATGATAAATCCGGAAACCATGGAGACACCAATGACAGCCAAACTGCAGTTGACACCGAATCTAATAATCATGACGAAAATAATAGCAATGATGGACAAGGTTCTGACCATGGCCACAATCGTGTGAACCACAAAAGTGGCAGTAAACATTGTCAAAAAGGACACAATACTTCCGTTCAAACTAAATCTGATAGTGATGCTGAAAATGGTGGCGGCGGGGGGAATAGCTCAGCCCATAGCGAAGCTACTGATCACGCAGAAAATGACGACAATAGCGGCGAAGGCTCTGATCATGACCAAGTAAGTGGAGGCAAGCGCCATCATCATAAAGGATACAAGACTACAGTACAGACAGATATCATCCGCGAGCACCACAGTAATCATGTCAGCCATGCTAAATCTGTTAGCTGGTCTCGTGCTGAGACCAATAACAATGGAAATGAAACTAGCGCAAGTGCTGCTGCAGGATCATATGCGGAAGCAACAAACAGGAGAGGCCGAACCAGATGTTATAGAAAACGCAAACACGCTGATTACACTAAATCTGATGAGAGTACTGGAGAACATAAAGAAGATGATTCAAAGGAACATAAAGATAATCATTCAAAGAAACGTAAAGATGATCATTCAAAGGAACATAAAGATGATCATTCAAAGGAACATAAAGATAATCATTCAAAGAAACGTAAAGATGATCATTCAAAGGAACATAAAGATGATCATTCAAAGGAAGATAAAGATTCAAAGGAACATAAAGACGATCATTCAAAAAAACATAAAGACGATCATTCAAAGGAACATAAAGATGATCATTCAAAGGAACATAAAGATGATTCAAAGGAACATAAACATGATCATTCAAAGGAACATAAAGATGATTCAAAGGAACATAAACATGATCATTCAAAGGAACATAAAGATGATTCAAAGGAACATAAAGATTCGAAGGAACATAAAGATGATTCAAAGGAACATAAACATGATCATTCAAAGGAACATAAAGATGATTCAAAGGAACATAAAGACGATAATTCAAAGGAACATAAAGATTCGAAGGAACATAAAGATGATTCAAAGGAACATAAACATGATCATTCAAAGGAACATAAAGATGATTCAAAGGAACATAAACATGATCATTCAAAGGAACATAAAGATGATTCAAAGGAACATAAAGATGATCATTCAAAGGAACATAAAGATGATTCAAAGGAACATAAAGATTCAAAGGAACATAAAGATGATTCAAAGGAACATAAACATGATCATTCAAAGGAACATAAAGATGATTCAAAGGAACATAAACATGATCATTCAAAGGAACATAAAGATGATCATTCAAAGGAACATAAAGATGATTCAAAGGAACATAAACATGATCATTTAAAGGAACATAAAGATGATTCAAAGGAACATAAAGATGATCATTCAAAGGAACATAAAGATGATCATTCAAAGGAACATAAAGATTCGAAGGAACATAAAGATGATTCAAAGGAACATAAACATGATCATTCAAAGGAACATAAAGACGATCATTCAAAGGAACATAAAGATTCGAAGGAACATAAAGATGATTCAAAGGAACATAAACATGATCATTCAAAGGAACATAAAGATGATTCAAAGGAACATAAAGATGATCATTCAAAGGAACATAAAGATGATTCAAAGGAACATAAAGATTCGAAGGAACATAAAGATGATTCAAAGGAACATAAACATGATCATTCAAAGGAACATAAAGATGATTCAAAGGAACATAAAGATTCGAAAGAACATAAAGATGATTCAAAGGAACATAAAGACGATCATTCAAAGGAACATAAAGATTCGAAGGAACATAAAGATGATTCAAAGGAACATAAACATGATCATTCAAAGAAACATAAAGATGATTCAAAGGAACATAAACATGATCATTCAAAGGAACATAAAGATGATTCAAAGGAACATAAAGATGATCATTCAAAGGAACATAAAGATGATTCAAAGGAACATAAAGATTTGAAGGAACATAAAGATGATTCAAAGGAACATAAACATGATCATTCAAAGGAACATAAAGATGATTCAAAGGAACATAAAGACGATCATTCAAAGGAACATAAAGATTCGAAGGAACATAAAGATGATTCAAAGGAACATAAACATGATCATTCAAAGGAACATAAAGATGATTCAAAGGAACATAAACATGATCATTCAAAGGAACATAAAGATGATTCAAAGGAACATAAACATGATCATTCAAAGGAACATAAAGATGATTCAAAGGAACATAAAGATTCGAAGGAACATAAAGATGATTCAAAGGAACATAAACATGATCATTCAAATGAACATAAAGATGATTCAAAGGAACATAAAGATGATCATTCAAAGGAACATAAAGATGATCATTCAAAGGAACATAAAGATTCGAAGGAACATAAAGATGATTCAAAGGAACATAAACATGATCATTCAAAGGAACATAAAGACGATCATTCAAAGGAACATAAAGACGATCATTCAAAGGAACATAAAGATTCGAAGGAACATAAAGATGATTCAAAGGAACATAAACATGATCATTCAAAGGAACATAAAGATTCAAAGGAACATAAAGATGATTCAAAGGAACATAAAGATGATCATTCAAAGGAACATAAAGATGATCATTCAAAGGAACATAAAGACGATCATTCAAAGGAACATAAAGACGATCATTCAAAGGAACATAAAGATTCGAAGGAACATAAAGATGATTCAAAGGAACATAAACATGATCATTCAAAGGAACATAAAGATGATCATTCAAAGGAACATAAAGATGATCATTCAAAGGAACATAAAGATTCAAAGGAACATAAAGATGATTCAAAGGAACATAAAGATTCAAAGGAACATAAAGATGATTCAAAGGAACATAAAGATTCAAAGGAACATAAAGATGATTCAAAGGAACATAAACATGATCATTCAAAGGAACATAAAGATGATTCAAAGGAACATAAAGATTCGAAGGAACATAAAGATGATTCAAAGGAACATAAACATGATCATTCAAAGGAACATAAAGATGATTCAAAGGAACATAAACATGATCATTCAAAGGAACATAAAGATGATCATTCAAAGGAACATAAAGATTCGAAGGAACATAAAGATGATTCAAAGGAACATAAACATGATCATTCAAAGGAACATAAAGATTCAAAGGAACATAAAGATGATCATTCCAAGGAACATAAAGATGATTCAAAGGAACATAAACATGATCATTCAAAGGAACATAAAGATGATCATTCAAAGGAACATAAAGATGATCATTCAAAGGAACATAAAGATTCAAAGGAACATAAAGATGATTCAAAGGAACATAAAGATTCAAAGGAACATAAAGATGATTCAAAGGAACATAAACATGATCATTCAAAGGAACATAAAGATGATTCAAAGGAACATAAAGATTCGAAGGAACATAAAGATGATTCAAAGGAACATAAACATGATCATTCAAAGGAACATAAAGATGATTCAAAGGAACATGAAGATGATCATTCAAAGGAACATAAAGATGATCATTCAAAGGAACATAAAGATTCGAAGGAACATAAAGATGATTCAAAGGAACATAAACATGATCATTCAAAGGAACATAAAGATGATTCAAAGGAACATAAAGATGATCATTCAAAGGAACATAAAGATTCGAAGGAACATAAAGATGATTCAAAGGAACATAAACATGATCATTCAAAGGAACATAAAGATTCAAAGGAACATAAAGATGATTCAAAGGAACATAAAGATGATCATTCAAAGGAACATAAAGATGATCATTCAAAGGAACATAAAGACGATCATTCAAAGGAACATAAAGATTCGAAGGAACATAAAGATGATTTAAAGGAACATAAACATGATCATTCAAAGGAACATAAAGATGATTCAAAGGAACATAAAGATTCGAAGGAACATAAAGATGATTCAAAGGAACATAAACATGATCATTCAAAGGAACATAAAGATGATTTAAAGGAACATAAAGATGATCATTCAAAGGAACATAAAGATGATCATTCAAAGGAACATAAAGATGATCATTCAAAGGAACATAAAGATTCGAAGGAACATAAAGATGATTCAAAGGAACATAAACATGATCATTCAAAGGAACATAAAGATGATTCAAAGGAACATAAACATGATCATTCAAAGGAACATAAAGATGATTCAAAGGAACATAAAGATTCGAAGGAACATAAAGATGATTCAAAGGAACATAAACATGATCATTCAAAGGAACATAAAGATGATTCAAAGGAACATAAAGATGATCATTCAAAGGAACATAAAGATGATCATTCAAAGGAACATAAAGATTCGAAGGAACATAAAGATGATTCAAAAGAACATAAACATGATCATTCAAAGGAACATAAAGATTCAAAGGAACATAAAGATGATCATTCCAAGGAACATAAAGACGATCATTCAAAGGAACATAAAGATGATTCAAAGGAACATAAACATGATCATTCAAAGGAACATAAAGATGATCATTCAAAGGAACATAAAGATTCAAAGGAACATAAAGATGATTCAAAGGAACATAAAGATTCAAAGGAACATAAAGATGATCATTCAAAGGAACATAAAGATGATCATTCAAAGGAACATAAAGATGATCATTCAAAGGAACATAAAGATTCGAAGGAACATAAAGATGATTCAAAGGAACATAAACATGATCATTCAAAGGAACATAAAGATGATTCAAAGGAACATAAAGATTCGAAGGAACATAAAGATGATTCAAAGGAACATAAAGATGATCATTCAAAGGAACATAAAGATGATCATTCAAAGGAACATAAAGATTCGAAGGAACATAAAGATGATTCAAAGGAACATAAACATGATCATTCAAAGGAACATAAAGATGATTCAAAGGAACATAAAGATGATCATTCAAAGGAACATAAAGATTCGAAGGAACATAAAGATGATTCAAAGGAACATAAACATGATCATTCAAAGGAACATAAAGACGATCATTCAAAGGAACATAAAGATTCGAAGGAACATAAAGATGATTCAAAGGAACATAAACATGATCATTCAAAGGAACATAAAGATGATCATTCAAAGGAACATAAAGATTCAAAGGAACATAAAGATGATTCAAAGGAACATAAACATGATCATTCAAAGGAACATAAAGATGATTCAAAGGAACATAAAGATTCGAAGGAACATAAAGATGATTCAAAGGAACATAAACATGATCATTCAAAGGAACATAAAGATGATCATTCAAAGGAACATAAAGACGATCATTCAAAGGAACATAAAGATTCGAAGGAACATAAAGATGATTTAAAGGAACATAAACATGATCATTCAAAGGAACATAAAGATGATTCAAAGGAACATAAACATGATCATTCAAAGGAACATAAAGATGATTCAAAGGAACATAAACATGATCATTCAAAGGAACATAAAGATGATTCAAAGGAACATAAAGATGATCATTCAAAGGAACATAAAGATGATTCAAAGGAACATAAAGATTCAAAGGAACATAAAGATGATTCAAAGGAACATAAACATGATCATTCAAAGGAACATAAAGATGATCATTCAAAGGAACATAAAGACGATCATTCAAAGGAACATAAAGATTCAAAGGAACATAAAGATGATCATTCAAAGGAACATAAAGATTCAAAGGAACATAAAGATGATTCAAAGGAACATAAAGACGATCATTCAAAGGAACATAAAGATGATGATTCAAAGGAACATAAAGACGATCATTCAAAGGAACATAAAGATGATGATTCAAAGGAACATAAAGATGATCATTCAAAGGAACATAAAGATTCAAAGGAACATAAACATGATCATTCAAAGGAACATAAAGATGATTCAAAGGAACATAAAGATTCGAAGGAACATAAAGATGATTCAAAGGAACATAAAGATTCAAAGGAACATAAACATGATCATTCAAAGGAACATAAAGATGATTCAAAGGAACATAAACATTCGAAGGAACATAAAGATGATTCAAAGGAAGATAAAGATGATCATTCCAAGGAACATAAAGACGATCATTCAAAGGAACATAAAGATGATTCAAAGGAACATAAACATGATCATTCAAAGGAACATAAAGATGATTCAAAGGAACATAAAGATTCGAAGGAACATAAAGATGATTCAAAGGAACATAAACATGATCATTCAAAGGAACATAAAGATGATCATTCAAAGGAACATAAAGATTCAAAGGAACATAAAGATGATTCAAAGGAACATAAAGATTCAAAGGAACATAAACATGATCATTCAAAGGAACATAAAGATGATTCAAAGGAACATAAAGATGATCATTCAAAGGAACATAAAGATTCAAAGGAACATAAAGATGATTCAAAGGAACATAAAGATTCAAAGGAACATAAACATGATCATTCTAAGGAACATAAAGATGATTCAAAGGAACATAAAAATTCGAAGGAACATAAAGATGATTCAAAGGAACATAAACATGATCATTCAAAGGAACATAAAGATGATTCAAAGGAACATAAAGATTCAAAGGAACATAAAGATGATTCAAAGGAACATAAACATGATCATTCAAAGGAACATAAAGATGATTCAAAGGAACATAAACATGATCATTCAAAGGAACATAAAGATGATTCAAAGGAACATAAAGATTCGAAGGGACATAAAGATGATTCAAAGGAACATAAACATGATCATTCAAAGGAACATAAAGATTCAAAGGAACATAAAGATGATTCAAAGGAACATAAAGATTCAAAGGAACATAAAGATGATTCAAAGGAACATAAAGACGATCATTCAAAGGAACATAAACATGATCATTCAAAGGAACATAAAGATGATTCAAAGGAACATAAACATGATCATTCAAAGGAACATAAAGATGATCATTCAAAGGAACATAAAGATGATCATTCAAAGGAACATAAACATGATCATTCAAAGGAACATAAAGATGATCATTCAAAGGAACATAAAGATTCAAAGGAACATAAAGATGATTCAAAGGAACATAAAGACGATCATTCAAAGGAACATAAACATGATCATTCAAAGGAACATAAAGATGATTCAAAGGAACATAAACATGATCATTCAAAGGAACATAAACATGATCATTCAAAGGAACATAAAGATGATCATTCAAAGGAACATAAACATGATCATTCAAAGGAACATAAAGATGATCATTCAAAGGAACATAAAGATTCAAAGGAACATAAAGATGATTCAAAGGAACATAAAGATTCGAAGGAACATAAAGATGATTCAAAGGAACATAAACATGATCATTCAAAGGAACATAAAGATTCAAAGGAACATAAAGATGATTCAAAGGAACATAAAGATTCGAAGGAACATAAAGATGATTCAAAGGAACATAAACATGATCATTCAAAGGAACATAAAGATTCAAAGGAACATAAAGATGATTCAAAGGAACATAAAGATTCGAAGGAACATAAAGATGATTCAAAGGAACATAAACATGATCATTCAAAGGAACATAAAGATGATTCAAAGGAACATAAAGATTCAAAGGAACATAAAGATGATTCAAAGGAACATAAAGATGATTCAAAGGAACATAAAGATTCGAAGGAACATAAAGATGATTCAAAGGAACATAAACATGATCATTCAAAGGAACATAAAGATTCAAAGGAACATAAAGATGATTCAAAGGAACATAAAGATTCGAAGGAACATAAAGATGATTCAAAGGAACATAAACATGATCATTCAAAGGAACATAAAGATGATTCAAAGGAACATAAAGATTCGAAGGAACATAAAGATGATTCAAAGGAACATAAACATGATCATTCAAAGGAACATAAAGATTCAAAGGAACATAAAGATGATTCAAAGGAACATAAAGACGATCATTCAAAGGAACATAAAGATTCGAAGGAACATAAAGATGATTCAAAGGAACATAAACATGATCATTCAAAGGAACATAAAGATGATTCAAAGGAACATAAAGATTCAAAGGAACATAAAGATGATTCAAAGGAACATAAACATGATCATTCAAAGGAACATAAAGATGATTCAAAGGAACATAAAGATTCAAAGGAACATAAAGATGATTCAAAGGAACATAAACATGATCATTCAAAGGAACATAAAGATTCAAAGGAACATAAAGATGATTCAAAGGAACATAAAGATTCGAAGGAACATAAAGATGATTCAAAGGAACATAAACATGATCATTCAAAGGAACATAAAGATTCAAAGGAACATAAAGATGATTCAAAGGAACATAAAGATTCGAAGGAACATAAAGATGATTCAAAGGAACATAAACATGATCATTCAAAGGAACATAAAGATGATTCAAAGGAACATAAAGATTCGAAGGAACATAAAGATGATTCAAAGGAACATAAACATGATCATTCAAAGGAACATAAAGATGATCATTCAAAGGAACATAAAGATTCAAAGGAACATAAAGATGATTCAAAGGAACATAAAGATTCAAAGGAACATAAACATGATCATTCAAAGGAACATAAAGATGATTCAAAGGAACATAAAGATGATCATTCAAAGGAACATAAAGATTCAAAGGAACATAAAGATGATTCAAAGGAACATAAAGATTCAAAGGAACATAAACATGATCATTCTAAGGAACATAAAGATGATTCAAAGGAACATAAAAATTCGAAGGAACATAAAGATGATTCAAAGGAACATAAACATGATCATTCAAAGGAACATAAAGATGATTCAAAGGAACATAAAGATTCAAAGGAACATAAAGATGATTCAAAGGAACATAAACATGATCATTCAAAGGAACATAAAGATGATTCAAAGGAACATAAACATGATCATTCAAAGGAACATAAAGATGATTCAAAGGAACATAAAGATTCGAAGGGACATAAAGATGATTCAAAGGAACATAAACATGATCATTCAAAGGAACATAAAGATTCAAAGGAACATAAAGATGATTCAAAGGAACATAAAGATTCAAAGGAACATAAAGATGATTCAAAGGAACATAAAGACGATCATTCAAAGGAACATAAACATGATCATTCAAAGGAACATAAAGATGATTCAAAGGAACATAAACATGATCATTCAAAGGAACATAAAGATGATCATTCAAAGGAACATAAAGATTCAAAGGAACATAAAGATGATTCAAAGGAACATAAAGATTCAAAGGAACATAAAGATGATTCAAAGGAACATAAAGATTCGAAGGAACATAAAGATGATTCAAAGGAACATAAACATGATCATTCAAAGGAACATAAAGATTCAAAGGAACATAAAGATGATTCAAAGGAACATAAAGATTCGAAGGAACATAAAGATGATTCAAAGGAACATAAACATGATCATTCAAAGGAACATAAAGATGATTCAAAGGAACATAAAGATTCAAAGGAACATAAAAATGATTCAAAGGAACATAAACATGATCATTCAAAGGAACATAAAGATGATTCAAAGGAACATAAAGATGATTCAAAGGAACATAAAGATTCGAAGGAACATAAAGATGATTCAAAGGAACATAAACATGATCATTCAAAGGAACATAAAGATTCAAAGGAACATAAAGATGATTCAAAGGAACATAAAGATTCGAAGGAACATAAAGATGATTCAAAGGAACATAAACATGATCATTCAAAGGAACATAAAGATGATTCAAAGGAACATAAAGATTCGAAGGAACATAAAGATGATTCAAAGGAACATAAACATGATCATTCAAAGGAACAAAAAGATTCAAAGGAACATAAAGATGATTCAAAGGAACATAAAGACGATCATTCAAAGGAACATAAAGATTCGAAGGAACATAAAGATGATTCAAAGGAACATAAACATGATCATTCAAAGGAACATAAAGATGATTCAAAGGAACATAAAGATTCAAAGGAACATAAAGATGATTCAAAGGAACATAAACATGATCATTCAAAGGAACATAAAGATGATTCAAAGGAACATAAAGATTCAAAGGAACATAAAGATGATTCAAAGGAACATAAACATGATCATTCAAAGGAACATAAAGATTCAAAGGAACATAAAGATGATTCAAAGGAACATAAAGATTCGAAGGAACATAAAGATGATTCAAAGGAACATAAACATGATCATTCAAAGGAACATAAAGATTCAAAGGAACATAAAGATGATTCAAAGGAACATAAAGATTCGAAGGAACATAAAGATGATTCAAAGGAACATAAACATGATCATTCAAAGGAACATAAAGATGATTCAAAGGAACATAAAGATTCGAAGGAACATAAAGATGATTCAAAGGAACATAAACATGATCATTCAAAGGAACATAAAGATGATTCAAAGGAACATAAAGATTCAAAGGAACATAAAGATGATTCAAAGGAACATAAACATGATCATTCAAAGGAACATAAAGATGATTCAAAGGAACATAAAGATGATTCAAAGGAACATAAAGATTCGAAGGAACATAAAGATGATTCAAAGGAACATAAACATGATCATTCAAAGGAACATAAAGATTCAAAGGAACATAAAGATGATTCAAAGGAACATAAAGATTCGAAGGAACATAAAGATGATTCAAAGGAACATAAACATGATCATTCAAAGGAACATAAAGATGATTCAAAGGAACATAAAGATTCGAAGGAACATAAAGATGATTCAAAGGAACATAAACATGATCATTCAAAGGAACATAAAGATTCAAAGGAACATAAAGATGATTCAAAGGAACATAAAGACGATCATTCAAAGGAACATAAAGATTCGAAGGAACATAAAGATGATTCAAAGGAACATAAACATGATCATTCAAAGGAACATAAAGATGATTCAAAGGAACATAAAGATTCAAAGGAACATAAAGATGATTCAAAGGAACATAAACATGATCATTCAAAGGAACATAAAGATGATTCAAAGGAACATAAAGATGATTCAAAGGAACATAAAGATTCAAAGGAACATAAAGATGATTCAAAGGAACATAAACATGATCATTCAAAGGAACATAAAGATTCAAAGGAACATAAAGATGATTCAAAGGAACATAAAGATTCGAAGGAACATAAAGATGATTCAAAGGAACATAAACATGATCATTCAAAGGAACATAAAGATTCAAAGGAACATAAAGATGATTCAAAGGAACATAAAGATTCGAAGGAACATAAAGATGATTCAAAGGAACATAAACATGATCATTCAAAGGAACATAAAGATGATTCAAAGGAACATAAAGATTCGAAGGAACATAAAGATGATTCAAAGGAACATAAACATGATCATTCAAAGGAACATAAAGATGATTCAAAGGAACATAAAGATTCAAAGGAACATAAAGATGATTCAAAGGAACATAAAGACGATCATTCAAAGGAACATAAAGATGATGATTCAAAGGAACATAAAGACGATCATTCAAAGGAACATAAAGATGATGATTCAAAGGAACATAAAGATGATCATTCAAAGGAACATAAAGATTCAAAGGAACATAAAGATGATTCAAAGGAACATAAAGATGATCATTCCAAGGAACATAAAGACGATCATTCAAAGGAACATAAAGATGATTCAAAGGAACATAAACATGATCATTCAAAGGAACATAAAGATGATCATTCAAAGGAACATAAAGATTCAAAGGAACATAAAGATGATTCAAAGGAACATAAAGATTCAAAGGAACATAAAGATGATTCAAAGGAACATAAACATGATCATTCAAAGGAACATAAAGATTCGAAGGAACATAAAGATGATTCAAAGGAACATAAACATGATCATTCAAAGGAACATAAAGATTCAAAGGAACATAAAGATGATTCAAAGGAACATAAAGATTCGAAGGAACATAAAGATGATTCAAAGGAACATAAACATGATCATTCAAAGGAACATAAAGATTCAAAGGAACATAAAGATGATTCAAAGGAACATAAAGATTCAAAGGAACATAAACATGATCATTCAAAGGAACATAAAGATGATTCAAAGGAACATAAAGACGATCATTCAAAGGAACATAAAGATTCGAAGGAACATAAAGATGATTCAAAGGAACATAAACATGATCATTCAAAGGAACATAAAGATGATTCAAAGGAACATAAAGATTCAAAGGAACATAAACATGATCATTCAAAGGAACATAAAGATGATGATTCAAAGGAACATAAAGACGATCATTCAAAGGAACATAAAGATGATGATTCAAAGGAACATAAAGACGATCATTCAAAGGAACATAAAGATGATGATTCAAAGGAACATAAAGATGATCATTCAAAGGAACATAAAGATTCAAATGAACATAAAGATGATTCAAAGGAACATAAAGACGATCATTCAAAGGAACATAAAGATTCGAAGGAACATAAAGATGATTCAAAGGAACATAAACATGATCATTCAAAGGAACATAAAGATGATTCAAAGGAACATAAAGATTCAAAGGAACATAAACATGATCATTCAAAGGAACATAAAGATGATGATTCAAAGGAACATAAAGACGATCATTCAAAGGAACATAAAGATGATGATTCAAAGGAACATAAAGACGATCATTCAAAGGAACATAAAGATGATGATTCAAAGGAACATAAAGATGATCATTCAAAGGAACATAAAGATTCAAATGAACATAAAGATGATTCAAAGGAACATAAAGATGATCATTCCAAGGAACATAAAGACGATCATTCAAAGGAACATAAAGATAATTCAAAGGAACATAAACATGATCATGCAAAGGAACATAAAGATGATCATTCAAAGGAACATAAAGATTCAAAGGAACATAAAGATGATTCAAAGGAACATAAAGATTCAAAGGAACATAAAGATGATTCAAAGGAACATAAACATGATCATTCAAAGGAACATAAAGATTCAAAGGAA